>CM042249.1:50570466-51092966 GCA_023566225.1 Romanogobio albipinnatus
TGTTGTCTTCTGTAGATCTGGGTTATAGTATCAGTTTTAGTCCTGTATGTTCATCTTCAGTGTCTGTTGTCTTCTGTAGATCTGGTTTATAGTATCAGTTTTAGTCCTGTATGTTCATCTTCAGTGTCTGTTGTCTTCTGTAGATCTGGTTTATAGTATCAGTTTTAGTCCTGTATGTTCATCTTCAGTGTCTGTTGTCTTCTGTAGATCTGGTTTATAGTAGCAGTTTTAGTCCTGTATGTTCATCTTCAGTGTCTGTTGTCTTCTGTAGATCTGGTTTATAGTAGCAGTTTTAGTCCTGTATGCTCATCTTCAGTGTCGGTTGTCTTCTGTAGATCTGGTTTATAGTAGCAGTTTTAGTCCTGTGTGTTCATCTTCAGTGTCTGTTGTCTTCTGTAGATCTGGTTTATAGTATCAGTTTTAGTCCTGTATGTTCATCTTCAGTGTCTGTTGTCTTCTGTAGATCTGGTTTATAGTAGCAGTTTTAGTCCTGTATGCTCATCTTCAGTGTCTGTTGTCTTCTGTAGATCTGGTTTATAGTAGCAGTTTTAGTCCTGTATGTTCATCTTCAGTGTCGGTTGTCTTCTGTAGATCTGGTTTATAGTAGCAGTTTTAGTCCTGTATGCTCATCTTCAGTGTCGGTTGTCTTCTGTAGATCTGGTTTATAGTAGCAGTTTTAGTCCTGTGTGTTCATCTTCAGTGTCTGTTGTCTTCTGTAGATCTGGTTTATAGTATCAGTTTTAGTCCTGTATGTTCATCTTCAGTGTCTGTTGTCTTCTGTAGATCTGGTTTATAGTAGCAGTTTTAGTCCTGTATGCTCATCTTCAGTGTCGGTTGTCTTCTGTAGATCTGGTTTATAGTAGCAGTTTTAGTCCTGTATGTTCATCTTCAGTGTCGGTTGTCTTCTGTAGATCTGGTTTATAGTATCAGTTTTAGTCCTGTATGTTCATCTTCAGTGTCTGTTGTCTTCTGTAGATCTGGTTTATAGTATCAGTTTTAGTCCTGTATGCTCATCTTCAGTGTCTGTTGTCTTCTGTAGATCTGGTTTATAGTAGCAGTTTTAGTCCTGTATGTTCATCTTCAGTGTCTGTTGTCTTCTGTAGATCTGGTTTATAGTATCAGTTTTAGTCCTGTATGCTCATCTTCAGTGTCTGTTGTCTTCTGTAGATCTGGTTTATAGTAGCAGTTTTAGTCCTGTATGTTCATCTTCAGTGTCTGTTGTCTTCTGTAGATCTGGCGATGCAGCTCAACCAAGGCAAGTTTGAGTATAACGGCTCATGTGGGTAAGTTTAGATCATCTGCTATAACTCTGTGTTTCCCTGAAAGTGAAGCTGTTAATCTAGTTTGAAGCTTTAGTGTCTGTGCTGGGAAAAGTTGCAGGAAACTGAAAGTGTTTTACATCAGATAAAAAGTAGTAGTTCTACAGCGTTGACAGCTAGAAAGGCTGCGCTGGCATTCATTATTGCTCATTATTATTAATAGCTGTTGTTTTTTGACAGCTATTGCAATAATGAAGCATCAGCGGCTCACAAATGAAGCGTTTCTCTGACACAATCACCACGAGACAGAGAAACAACACAGCGCTCCATATCGTCTGAAAGATCTCAAACGTGCCATTGATCAGTTCATTGCGTCAGAACATCCTTTAAAACGTAATTTAGTGCAACTAAACTCACGCTAAACTTCCCAACATCGACACATGACCGTCCACTGCTCACAAACTTTGCATGTAAAAAACCTTAAATGCACATTATTACATCATATTATTGATTTAAAAATTCATAAAATTAGATTATAGATAATATTTATCTGTCATAAAACTACACAGAACTGGTATGAGGAAATTGTGTTGATTTGTTTGATTTTTGAGTAAAATATAAAATTGAAAAAAATATTAGTATTCAAAGTCAAAATAATGTAATTATTTTATTTATTAACAAATTAAATCTTTTAAAAATCTTCAACGCACCGAAGCAACTTTACTAGCATTGTAAGTGGCATAATTACATCATATAACTGATTTAAAAATAGATTATAGATAATATTTAAGGTGTTTTGTTTGATTTTTGAGTACAATTTTAAAAGAATAAAAAAGTATAACAAATGCGTTGTAATATATTAGGTTTATTAGTTTTTTATTAGTGAATTTACTTCTATTTATTACATTAATACATTTAATTATTGTATTTATTAGCAAATACAATTCATTATTGACTTTAGATCAAAAGAATAAAAATGCATTGTAATAAGGTTTATTTTATTTGGTTTCATTGTTATTTTTATTAGTGAATTTATTTGTATTTATTACCTTAATTCTTTAATTTATCAGCTAATTAAATCTTAAAAACATAAATGCACTGAATAATACATGGCATAATTCCATCACATAACTGATTTAATTAGTTTATAGATGATATGTATCAGTCATAAAACAGCAGAACTGGTATGAGGAAATGGTGTTTGGCACTCATTTTGGTTGTCAGTGTTAATTTGCTGATGTGTGAGCCGCGGCACGACAGTGTGAAACGCCACACATTAATCAACACATGAATCCATTAGCATTGTGTTTAGCGGTGTAATTATGGGACTTCATTGCTGTAAGGGGACGGCTGATAACAGCTCTTGGACTCTCACAGGTTTCTGCTGAAGCCGGACTTCATGCGCCGGCCGGACCGGATGTTCGACCCGTTCTCGGAGACGCCGGTGGACGGAGTGATAGCAGCCACCTGCAGCGTCCAGGTGTGTGTGTGTGTGTGTGTGTGTCCACTGATCCAAACTAACACCCCTTTTACAGGCTTCCTGTGCTCATGGGACATCTGTAATCAGGCTGGGAGAAACACAGAAATCTCTTTAGTGCAGCCTCTGAGTGAATTGAGTCGGTTCTTTTCAGTGAATCAGTTAGACTAAATTCATTAGGCAATTAGTCTGAATATTATTGTAGTAAAGTTTGTTTGTACGGGAAGAAGGAGGCGGGAACCGGCGAACAATCAAAGTATTTAATACAAAAGAAACACAAAATAAAATGGCGCACACACAAACACAAAATGAAAATAAAAAGCTGCAGCCCCTCGCGGACGACTGCAGCGTGCACATAACAAAACGTCCAGGCCTGGTCCTCTCTCGTCCCTCACTGTCGTCGCTCCTCCTTTATAGTCCCTCACTCCTCCGCGAGGGCCGAGATCGCTGCGGCGCGCAGCTGGCGCTCATCCTCCCTGATGAGCGCCGCTTCGTCCCGCCCTCACGGTCCCTTGGCCTCGCTGCTCGCCACAATTATATACATCTATTTATTTTAATTTATTTAAATTGTTTTATTCTTCATTTAATCAGTTTGAGAGACTAAATTAATCATTAGGCAATATTTATTTATTTAACCTATTTATTTACATATATTTAAATTGGTTCTATTCAATGAATCAGTTAGACGGACTAAATTATTAATTTTATGTATTTAATCTATTTATTTACATTTATTCATTTAAATTCATTTGAATTGATTTTATTTGAACGAATGTATACATTTTATTTAATTAATCATTTATTTTTTATTTAAATCGTCATTTACATCTACAGTGAGCAAAATAAGTATTTGAACACCCTGCTATTTTGCAAGTTCCCCCACTTAGAAATCATGGAGGGGTCTGAAATTGTCATCGTAGGTGCATGTCCACTGTGAGAGACATACTCTAAAAAAAAAATAATCCAGAAATCACAATGTATGATTTTTTAACTATTTATTCGTATGATACAGCTGCAAATAAGTATTTGAACACCTGTTTATCAGCTAGAATGCTGACCCTCAAAGACCTGTTAGTCTGCCTTTAAAATGTCCACCTCTACTCCATTTATTATCCTAAATTAGATGCACCTGTTTGAGGTCGTTATCTGCATAAAGACACCTGTCCACCCCATACAATCAGTAATAATCCAACTACTAACATGGCCAAGACCAAAGAGCTGTCCAAAGACACTAGAGACAGAATTGTACACCTCCACAAGGCTGGAAAGAGCTACAGGGAAATTGCCAAGCAGCTTGGTAAAAAAAGGTCCACTGTTGGAGCAATCATTAGAAAATGGAAGAAGCTAAACATGACTGTCAATCTCCCTCGGACTGGGGCTCCATGCAAGATCTCACCTCGTGGGGTCTCAATGATCCTAAGAAAGGTGAGAAATCAGCCCAGAACTACACGGGAGGAGCTGGTCAATGACCTGAAAAGAGCTGGGACCACCGTTTCCAAGGTTACTGTTGGTAATACACTAAGACGTCATGGTTTGAAATCATGCATGGCACGGAAGGTTCCCCTGCTTAAACCAGCACATGTCAAGGCCCGTCTTAAGTTTGCCAATGACCATTTGGATGATCCAGAGGAGTCATGGGAGAAAGTCATGTGGTCAGATGAGACCAAAATAGAACTTTTTGGTCATAATTCCACTGAACGTGTTTGGAGGAAGAAGAATGATGAGTACCATCCCAAGAACACCATCCCTACTGTGAAGCATGGGGGTGGTAGCATCATGCTTTGGGGGTGTTTTTCTGCACATGGGACAGGGCGACTGCACTGCATTAAGGAGAGGATGACCGGGGCCATGTATTGCGAGATTTTGGGGAACAACCTCCTTCCCTCAGTTAGAGCATTGAAGATGGGTCGAGGCTGGGTCTTCCAACATGACAATGACCCGAAGCACACAGCCAGGATAACCAAGGAGTGGCTCTGTAAGAAGCATATCAAGGTTCTGGCGTGGCCTAGCCAGTCTCCAGACCTAAACCCAATAGAGAATCTTTGGAGGAGCTCAAACTCTGTGTTTCTCAGCGACAGGCCAGAAACCTGACTGATCTAGAGAAGATCTGTGTGGAGGAGTGGGCCAAAATCCCTCCTGCAGTGCAAACCTGGTGAAAAACTACAGGAAACGTTTGACCTCTGTAATTGCAAACAAAGGCTACTGTACCAAATATTAACATTGATTTTCTCAGGTGTTCAAATACTTATTTGCAGCTGTATCATACAAATAAATAGTTAAAAAATCATATATTGTGATTTCTGGATTTGTTTTTAGATTATGTCTCTCACAGTGGACATGCACCTACGATGACAATTTCAGACTCCTCCATGATTTCTAAGTGGGAAAACTTGGAAAATAGCAGGGTGTTCAAATACTTATTTTCCTCACTGTATATACATTTACTTAAAGTGGTTCTTTTCAATGAATGATTCATTAGGCAATATTTATTTATTTATTTATTTACATTTATTCAAAGTTATTTAAATTGGTTCTTTTCAATGAATCAGTTAGACTAAATGATTTATTAGGCAATATCTATTTATTTGTTTTAATCTATTTATTTACATCTTTTAAAAGACTAAATGATTCATTAGGCAATTTGTCTGAATATTTATTTATTTACATCTACTTGTTTACATTTATTAATTTAAATTTATTTAAATATATATAACAGGAGAAGTGCTCACTAACACCGATGTAGACAGATTTGTGAACAGTATTTGAGAGAAATAGGCCTTTTGCGTACATAGAAAAAGTTCAGCTCATGAAAAATGGGGGAAAAAACAAGAGTGTTGCGTTTATAATTTTGTTATTTAAATTAGTTTAAATCTATTTACATCTATTACAATGTCTTTATTTAAAATATTTTTTTCATTTATTATCTCTAACATCTTTATCCGGTAACCCGTGAACAATTGGAAAGGTCGTGGAAAAATCATGGACCCTGATTGGTTAAAAAGTCTAGGAATTCTTCCTTTAAACCAAGTTTTCTCTTTTAGTTAGTTAAACTGAATAACAACACTTATGGTTTAATGACACAGACATTTAAATCAAACCCTGTATAAGTGTACAGTTAGTCACTTACTGTACATAAGCGTCTGCTTACCAACCAGCCGTTGGTGAGGATCAGAACATGCTCTGAAAGTCCAGTGTTTGTCTCTCAGGTGATTTCTGGACAGTTTTTGTCGGATAAGAAGATCGGCACGTATGTGGAGGTGGACATGTACGGGCTCCCCACGGACACCATCCGGAAAGAGTTTCGCACGAGGATGGTGATGAACAACGGGCTGAATCCGGTGTACAACGAAGAATCGTTTGTCTTCAGAAAGGTAACCTTTATCCCATTGACGTCTTCATCTCGATTATGTCACAGTATGTTCTTTTCCCCCTAAAGAGCCGAGGCGCTCATCCTTAATGATTCTTAAATTGTAGCTCTGAATACCAACGACATAATGACTTCCCATCATTATCTAGAACGTATGGAATTGTATAGTGAACTTTAATTATATCTACGTGAGCTAAATGGAGCGGTTACTGTAGAGATGTGTGTTATGAAAGCCGCTGAGCGCTGCACACACTGACGTGCTGTTATTTGATTAAACACAACAGGACAGTTTTTGAAGCATCTTTACACCACGAGACCACAGGCTCCCAAAAAGTCCTAGTTTAAAGTAGTTTAATGTGAGGAACAGAGCCATTAGATGTGATCCATAAAGCACAAACTTAATGCTGATCTTTTGAAGCCATCTGTTTTTCTATAGATTTAGCAAATCACCCAGAAAACAGGTTCTCCCTCCGATTATTGTGAGTGTCTTTAATATAATTCATTATTAGTTGTAATAGTAGTATTTGTTTATTTTGTTTTATTTTTAAAACAAAAATAATATTTAATATTTAATAGGTTCCCCTGAAAAAATATGAAGGTGAATAAAAAAAATTGAATCAAAAAAGGAAGTATATGCGCAATATACACTACATTGCCAAAAATTTTGGGACGCCTGGCTTTACATGCACATGAACTTTAATGACATCCCATTCTTAATCCGTAGGGTTTAATATGGAGTCGGCCCACCCTTTGCAGCTCTAACAGCTTCAGCTCTTCTGGGAAGGCTTTCCTCAAGGTTTAGGAGTGTGTTTATGGGGATTCTTCTAGAAGCACATTTGTGAGGTCAGGCACTGATGTTGGACGAGAAGGCCTGGCTCTCAGTCTCCGCTCTAATTCATCCCAAAGGTGTTCAATCGGGTTGAGGTCAGGACTCTGTGCAGGCCAGGAAAAGTTCCTCCACACCAAACTCGCTCATCCATGTCTTTATGGAGCGACGCTTTGTGCACTGGAGCGCAGTTATGTTGGGACAGGAAGGGGCCGTCCCCAAACTGTTCCCACAAAGTTGGGAGCATGAAATTGTCCAAAATGTCTTGGTGTGCTGAAGCATTAAGAGTTCCTTTCACTGGAACTAAGGGGCCAAGCCCAACCCCTGAAAAACAATCCCACACCATAATCCCCCCTCCACCAAACTTTACACTTGGCACAATGCAGTCAGGCAAGTCCCGTTCTTCTGGCAACCGCCAAACCCAGACTCGTCCATGGGATTGCCAGACAGAGAAGCGTGATTGGTCACTCCAGAGAACACGTCTCCTCTGCTCTAGAGTCCAGTGGTTGCGTGCTTTACCCCACTCCATCCCACGCTTTGCATTGCACTTGGTGATGTAAGGCTTGGATGAGCAGCTCGGCCATGGAAACCCATTCCATGAAGCTCTACACACTGTTCTTGAGCTCATCTGAAGGCCACAGAAGTTTGGAGGTCTGACTCTGCAGAAAGTTGCCGACTTCTGTGACCCTCAGCATGCGCTGACCCCGCTCTGTGATTTCACTTCGTGGCTGAGTTGCTGTTGTTCCCAATCGCTTCCACTTTGTTATAACACCACTAACAGTTGAGCGTGGAATATTTAGTAGTGAGGAAATGTCCCGAATGGACTTATTGCACAGGTGTCAACCGAGTTTACTGAGCTCCTGAGAGAGACCCATTCTTTCACTAATGTGTGTAGCAGCGTCTGCAGGCCTAGTGCTTGATTTATACACCTGTGGCGATGGAGTGATTGAACACCTGAACTCAGTGATTTGGAGGGGCGTCCCAATACTTTTGGCAATGTAGAGTGAAGCTGTCATTTCAGTTTTAAGTTTATTTAACATTCTAGGTCACCGTCTCTCTTGTTTTTCTTTTGAAACTCCTTCCTCTAAGTCAGAAACACAAGCAGAGTAAATACCACGCAAACCCCTCGATCCCATAGGTAATCCTCCCAGACCTCGCCGTGCTCCGGGTGGCCGTGTACGATGACAACAGTAAGCTGATCGGACAGCGTATTCTCCCGCTGGACGGACTGCAGTCTGGTTACAGGCACATCTCCCTACGAAATGAGTACAACAAGCCTCTGTCTCTGGCCACCGTCTTCTGCAACATTATCCTCAAAACATACGTGCCCGACGGATTCGGAGGTTAGCACACTTGAACATGATGAAAGCAAGTTCAGTGAGTTTCATCACAAGTCTTTACACTGCGAGACCTTTTCATTTCAGCTATTGTAGATGCCCTCTCTGATCCCAAAAAGTTCTTATCCATCTGTGATAAAAGAACGGACCAAATGAGAGCCATGGGCATTGAGACGGTGAGCTTTAATGCACACAACCTTGAGAAGTGTCCTTTACTTTAATCAGTTCTTGCTGAACTGTACCAATCGACTGCTATCATTAAACTTTCAGCATTAAAGTGATTCAATAGCACAAAGATATTCCTGGTATTTTCCAGGCATCTTCTCACTTGTGCACTTGTTTGACACACACGTTGAATGCATGCACAAATGTTTTGACACGTGTATAACACTTGCTTCAGAGAATGCACAATCCAGTTATTTATTTCCCCTCCATGCTGTGAAGGAGAATGATGAATTCTGGTTGTTTGTTCAGTCAGATATTGCGGATGTGCCGAATGACAGCTGGATGGGGAATAAGAAACGGAGGGCGAATCCGGCCGCGGTGACGCCGCAGAAGGACTCGGACAAACCGGGAGGAGCACTGGGACAGAATATGGTCACCTGTTCCAAAGAGGGTAACTATAAAAGTAAAACCCGTGTAGAGATCTGCATGCGCAGAAACACGGGCTGTAAATGACCCTGTGACCCTGTGTAGGAAATAAAAATACACTAATGAGTCAGAAAGAGTATAAAATGAAGGTAGAGAGCACATCAGATAATTTGATATATATATATATATACTGAATCTAATGCAATGACATTCAGATATTAAGTGTGGCTTATGTGTACAAATGCATATGAATACATTACTACATATACATATATATTAGGGGTGTAACGATACACAAAACTGACGGTTCGGTACGTACCTCGGTTTTGAAGTCCCGGTTCGGTATGGATTCGGTACAGCAGTTTTACAAAATTGCTTTTTATTAATTTTTATTCAACAGTGGTTTAATGAAAAAAATTGTGTCTGTCCTTAAATGAATTAAATTATAACTAAAAGTTTCTTAAAGATAATGCTGTAAACTATATAGGGAGCCCTTACTTACATATAGCTATTAAAGATTAACAGCAGAGCCCAAACTATTAGCCTAAATTCAGTTGCTATTTATTTTTAGATATAATAATCAACACTCATAAGCTTCACATAAGGCAGTTTTTGCATTAACTTCTAAATCTAATTATTTTTATTCGTTGTTGAAATATAATAATTTAGTGGCTGTAATTTTCATGACAGGTTTATTTAAACATACATTAAATAAACAAGACATCACTAACAGGCTAAGAAGTATATAATGAATATAACGGCTAATATAATGAATATATAACGGCTAATATAATGAATATATAACGGCTAATATAATGAATATAACGGCTAATATAATGAATATATAACGGCTAATATAATGAATATAACGGCTAATATAATGAATATAACGGCTAATATAGTGCATGTATTCAGTGAAAGAGTTGATTTCTCTAGTGAGCTACAGCTGTGGACACTGAATGACTTCTGAGTAAACGTGATTCTGCATGACATTGTTTACAAGCTGTTTTATTGTCTTTCCGCGGTTGAAACACAGATTGAGTGATTACACGACATATGATACATTTCAGTAAGTTGTAATGTATCCTCAACATACCTTAAGATATATTAATTTATGTTTATTCTTTAGGAAGAGATGATCGCATTGACTCGCGCGCCGCGCGCTGCCGCTTTAAGTTGAACTGATACGCGTCTATCAGTCACGTCACATTAAAGAGCGTTAAAACAGCATTTATCGTTTGAATTTCGTTATAAAATGGACTGAATACTTAATATGTTGGTGTGGGAACTCGGATTGAAGTGTGTTCAGAGCTTACAACAAGCCGACTGTTAACTGTTAAAGATTACATTCATAACCGTTCATTACACGCGTGCACCGTACCGAAAGCCCTGTACCGAAACGGTTCAATACGAATACGTGTACCGTTACACCCCTAATATTTACATTTAATAATTTAGCAAACACTTTAATTAAAAAAAGATTAGGACTCGTAAATGAGGAATACAACAAGCAACAATTTTATATGTATAATGGAAAATGTATATTTTACATGTTGTCATTATTTTTTTAAATCTTCGCTTTTGTTTAATCATCATAAAGTGGCATTAACAACTGATTTTACTTCAGTAATTTGTCATATTCCTGAGTGAAAATGAATGAATTGGTTTTGAATGTAATATAATTTCTATATTATCAATTAAAGTGTGTGCAGGACACTATAGTTAATTTATGTAAGTGAGGAGAGCAAAATAAAGTAAACTGTGACATATTACACCCAAAAATTCTTTATACAGTGACACATTTGGGAGCAAAATGATCCAGACACTTTGAGCTGACCATGTTTGGCTTCAGTGTTTTTTCTGTAATTGCTAATGTGACCTTTGACACCACAGATTGAACTAAATGAAGCATTGCTTGGTCATTGGTTGAGCTAAATTGGTGTTATCTAAAGGGTTAGTTCACCCAAAAAGGAAAATTCGGTCATTAATAACTTACCCTCATGTCGTTCGACACCCGTAAGGAACACAAATTAAGATATTTTTGTTGATATCCGACGGCTCAGAAAGGCCTCCATTGGCAGCGATGACATTCTCTCTCTCAAGACCCATAAAAGCTACTAAAGACGTTGTTACAAAGTCCATCTCACTACAGTGGTTCTACAATCATTTTATGAAGCGACGAAAATAGTTTTTGTGCGCAAACAAAACATCTAAATAGCGACTTTATTCAACTTTATTCTGGGCCTCAGACGTGAACTCACCACGACGCATGCGCGAGAATATGACGTCTAGCACTGTTCGGGCATCCATGAAATGCACACTTTAGCCCCATTTTCAGCACTACGCCAAGACCTGAAGCACGATCAATGTAGAATTCAACAGCTTAGATACGGCGCGTCTTCCTCAGCTTGTAAACAAAGCTCCTCGCTTCCGGGTTATGTGTCAGAACGCCGGCTCTATTCTCGCACATGCGTCGTGTTCACGTCAGAGGCCCAGAATAAAGTTGAATAAATTTGCTATTTTGATTTTTTGTTTGCGCACAAAATCCATTACATCCCTTTCTATCAAAGTTATCTGACATTATCAAGATGAATTTGTTCTGACACAGTTTAACTCTGAGTTCTTGTCATATTTTATTACCATTTTCTAAACTATAGCGAATAAACTGTGATAATGTGAGAAATGTTGAAGGTGTCTGAATAAATTTTGGTTTGACTGTATGTGTATATACACGGTGAGGAAAATCAGTATTTGAACACCCTGCTATTTTGCAAGTTCTCCCACTTAGAAATCATGGAGGGGTCTGAAATTGTCATCGTAGGTGCATGTCCACTGTGAGAGACATAATCTAAAAAAAAAAAATCCAGAAATCACAATATATGATTTTTTAACTATTTATTTGTATGATACAGCTGCAAATAAGTATTTGAACACCTGAGAAAATCAATGTTAATATTTGGTACAGTAGCCTTTGTTTGCGATCACAGAGGTCAAACGTTTCCTGTAGTTTTTCACCAGGTTTGCACACACTGCAGGAGGGATTTTGGCCCACTCCTCCACACAGATCTTCTCTAGATCAGTCAGGTTTCTGGCCTGTCGCTGAGAAACACGGAGTTTGAGCTCCTCCAAAGATTCTCTGTTGGGTTTAGGTCTGGAGACTGGCTAGGCCATGCCAGAACCTTGATATCCTTCTTACAGAGCCACTCCTTGGTTATCCTGGCTGTGTGCTTCGGGTCATTGTCATGTTGGAAGACCCAGCCTCGACCCATCTTCAATGCTCTAACTGAGGGAAGGAGGTTGTTCCCCAAAATCTCGCAATACATGGCCCCGGTCATCCTCTCCTTAATACAGTGCAGTCGCCCTGTCCCATGTGCAGAAAAACACCCCCAAAGCATGATGCTACCACCACCATGCTTCACAGTAGGGATGGTGTTCTTGGGATGGTACTCATCATTCTTCTTCCTTCAAACACGTTTAGTGGAATTATGACCAAAAAGTTCTATTTTGGTCTCATCTGACCACATGACTTTCTCCCATGACTCCTCTGGATCATCCAAATGGTCATTGGCAAACTTAAGACAGGCCTTGACATGTGCTGGTTTAAGCAGGGGAACCTGCCGTGCCATGCATGATTTCAAACCATGACGTCTTAGTGTATTACCAACAGTAACCTTGGAAACGGTGGTCCCAGCTCTTTTCAGGTCATTGACCAGCTCCTCCCGTGTAGTTCTGGGCTGATTTCTCACCTTTCTTAGGATCATTGAGACCCCACGAGGTGAGATCTTGCATGTAGCCCCTGTCCGAGGGAGATTGACAGTCATGTTTAGCTTCTTCCATTTTCTAATGATTGCTCCAACAGTGGACCTTTTTTCATCAAGCTGCTGACAATTTCCCCGTAGCCCTTTCCAGCCTTGTGGAGGTGTACAATTTTGTCTCTAGTGTCTTTGGACAGCTCTTTGGTCTTGGCCATGTTAGTAGTTGGATTCTTACTGATTGTATGGGGTGGACAGGTGTCTTTATGCAGCTAACCACCTCAAACATCCATCCATCCATCCATCCATCAATCTTCTTCCGCTTTATCCGGGGCCGGGTCGCGGGGGCAGCAGTCTAAGCAGAGATGCCCAGACTTCCCTCTTCCTAGACACTTCCTCTAGCTCTTCCGGGGGGACACCGAGGCGTTCCAAGGCCAGCCGGGAGACATACCGTATTTCCTCAAATAAAAGCCTGTATTCAAATAAACGCCGGGCCTCTGATAGTGGCCGGGGGCGTGGCCAGCACGAACAAATAAAGGCCGGTCTCAAATTAAGGCCGGGGGGAAATTATTTCCTTTCATTTCATGTGCATTCAATTTGAGCGTAATGTACAGTAGGGTTATGCAGAAGGAGTGAAACCATCGTGGCCATCGCCCCCCGCTGGGAGTCTTGCGAGTGCGACGCACAATCCTGCTCTCTTTTATACTTAACCTAAGCACTTCGCAGGGATTGCTCTGTAAATTAAATAGAGAATATAACTGATGCATATCTGCTATTTTAAATACTGTAGTCTATGAGAGATGTGACGTGTGTTAGTCTGTGAAAGCTACACAAATGATCTTGACAATCTCTAAGCCTCTCGTCTTTTTACACATCTTACTCTGCATTTAACTTAAACTATTTTATTTTGTACAAGAAAACAGCATAGGCTTCAAAATAAATTATGTTATTGAAATATTGTAAAGTGGTCATTTGAACTACTCGAACGAACATTTAAAAAACAATATGCAAAATCAAAATTGAATAGCTCCATAACGGATTGAGACAAGTGCGCGCATTAGTTGGGTTAGAAAAATAACGAAATTATAGTTTTTTTTTTTTAAAGTAGAAAATAATATTTATGTAAAGAGATATATATTCAAATAAAAAGTGCTTAAAGGAACACAACTCTTCTTAAGTGGAAGGAAGCTTTTTTCCCTCACGTGGAATATAGAAAGCACATTAGTTGGGTTGAGTCTATAAAACACGAAAGAACAACAAATATATCACAAAAAAACCTTTCTTTAAAATGAATTTCGTTTTGTATAAATTGTATCTTAATTTTAATCTATATTTTTATCAACCAAATTGCCCGGATTTAATAAATAACAAGCAAATAGCTATAACAGACAACGACATGAGGTGGAAGCGGCAGCGCGGCTTAAATGAACTACTAGAAAAGGAAAAAAACTTTAGTCAGGGGCAGCCCTTACTATTTATTTCAGATAGGCCTATATTTGATCCAGCGGGTCACAAAGGGAGTTCTGGGTTGAGCGGCGGTGCTGAGCGGAAAGAGCTTCAGAAATGAGCGGATCTCCAGAAAGACGCTTGATCTCCACTAGAGGAAATATTACCGCTCTACGCACACACCGCAACAGTCACAATATGACAATATTTTAAAAACACAATTCAACTTATAAATAATACTTTTTAATGGGCCACTTAAAATGTTTATTACAAATAAATTAGTAATTCTAAAAATTAATAAAATGAAAAAAAATTTGCATTGCATTTGCAATCCTTTGAAATCACCCCACTTCCCGCGCCCCTGATGATTTCTGTCCTCTGGAGCGCTATCGCTTTTCATTTAAAACGGTTTATTTAAAACAATTATTTTTTCAAATAGATGGAATTTGAAATACAGGGCTGCCCCTAATAAAAGCCTGCTTTAAATAAAAGCCGGTGACCTTCTGCAGTTCAGGTAAATAAAGGCCCCGGCTTTTATTTGAGGAAATACGGTAGTCCCTCCAGCGTGTCCTTGGTCTTCCCCGGGGCCTCCTCCCGGTTGGACATGCCCGAAACACCTTCCCGGGAAGGCGTTCAGGAGGCATCCGGAACAGATGCCCGAGCCACCTCAGCTGTCCCCTCTCGATGTGGAGGAGCAGCGGCTCTACTCCGAGTTCCTCCCAAGTGACTGAGCTTTTCACCCTATCTCTAAGGGAGCGCCCAGCCACCCTGCGGAGAAAGCTCATTTTGGCCGCCTGTATCCGGGATCTTGTCCTTTCGGTCATGACCCAAAGCTCATTACCATAGGTGAGAGTAGGAACGTAGATTGACCGGTAAATCGAGAGCTTCGCCTTACGGCTTAGCTCTTTCTTCACCACGACAGACCGGTACATCGACCGCATTACTGCAGAAGCTGCACCGATCCGTCTGTCAATCTCCTGTTCCGTCTTCCCCTCACTCGTGAACAAGACCCCTAGATACTTTAACACCTCCACTTGGGGCAGGAACTCTCCACCAACCTGAAGTGGGCAAGCCACCCTTTTCCGACTGAGGACCATGGCCTTTGATTTGGAGGTGCTGATCCCCATCCCAGCCGCTTCACACTCGGCTGCAAACCGTCCCAGTGCATGCTGAAGGTCCTGGTTAGAAGGGGCCAACACGACAACGTCATCTGCAAAGAGCAGAGACGAAACCGTGTGGTCCCCAAACTTGACACCCTCCGGCCCTTGGCTGCGCCTAGAAATTATGTCCATAAAAATTATGAACAGAACCGGCGACAAAGGGCAGCCCTGCCGGAGTCCAACATGCACCGGGAACAAGTCTGACTTACTGCCGGCAATGCGGACCAAACTCCTGCTCCGGTCATACAGGGACCGGACAGCCCTCAGCAAAGGACCCCGGACCCCATATTCCCCGAGCACCCTCCACAGGGCGCCGCGAGGGACACAGTCGAATGCCTTCTCCAAATCCACAAAACAAATGTGGACTGGTTGGGCAAACTCCCATGAACCCTCCAGCACCCTGTAGAGGGTATAGAGCTGGTCCAGTGTTCCACGACCAGGACGAAAACCAGACTGTTCCTCCTGAATCCAAGGTTCCACTATCGGCCGAATTCTCCTCTCCAGTACCCTGGCATAGACTTTCCCGGGGAGGCTGAGAAGTGTGATCCCCCTATAGTTGGAACACACCCTCCGGTCCCCCTTCTTAAAAAGAGGGACCACCACCCCAGTCTGCCATCCCAGAGGCACTGTCCCCGACCGCCACGCGATGCTGCAGAGGCGTGTCAGCCAAGACAGCCCCACAACATCCAGAGACTTGAGGTACTCAGGGCGGATCTCATCCACCCCCGGTGCCTTGCCACCGAGGAGTTTCTTGACCACCTCGGTGACTTCAGCTTGGGTGATGGACGAGTCCTCCTCTGAGCCCCCAGCCTCTGCTTCCTCAATGGAAGACGTGACGGCGGGATTGAGGAGATCCTCGAAGTATTCCTTCCACCGTCCGACAACATCCCCAGTTGAGGTCAACAGCCGCCCATCGCCACTGTAAACAGCGTTGGTAGGGCACTGCTTCCCCCTCCTGAGGCGCCGAACGGTTTGCCAGAATCTCTTCGAGGCCAGCCGATAGTCCTTTTCCATGGCCTCACCGAACTCCTCCCAGGCCCGAGTTTTTGCCTCCACAACCACCCGGGCTGCAGTCCGTTTAGCCTGCTGGTACCTGTCAGCTGCCTCAGGAGTCCCACAAGCCAGCCAGGCCCGATAGGACTCCTTCTTCAGCTTGACGGCATCCCTTACTTCCGGTGTCCACCACCGGGTTCGGGGATTGCCGCCTCGACAGGCACCGGAGACCTTGCGTCCACAGCTCCGAGCAGCCGCTTTGACAATGGAGGTGGAGAACATGGTCCACTCGGACTCAATATCTCCAGCCTCCCTCGGGATCCGGTTGAAGCTCCTCCCGGAGGCAGGAGTTGAAGATCTCTCTGACAGGAGACTTGGCCAAACGTTCCCAGCAGACCCTCACAGTACGTTTGGGTCTACCGAGTCTATCCAGCTTCCTCCCCCGCCATCGGATCCAACTCACCACCAGGTGGTGATCAGTTGACGTCTCCGCCCCTCTCTTCACCCGAGTGTCCAAGACATACGGCCGCAGGTCAGATGAAACGACCACAAAGTCGATCATTGACCTACGACCTAGGGTGTCCTGGTGCCATGTGCACTGATGGACACCCTTATGCTTGTACATGGTGTTCGTTATGGACAAACTGTAACTAGCACAGAAGTCCAATAACTGAACACCACTCGGGTTCAGATCAGGGGGGCCGTTCCTCCCAATCACGCCCCTCCAGGTTTCACTGTCATTGCCCACATGGGCGTTGAAGTCCCCCAGTAGAACGACGGAGTCCCCAGTCGGAGCACTCTCCAGCACCCCTCCCAGGGACACCAAGAAGGTCGGGTACTCTGCACTGCTGTTCGGCCCGTAGGCACACACAACAGTGAGAGACCTATCCCCGAGCTGAAGGCGCAGGGAAACGACCCTTTCGTTCACCGGGGTAAACTCCAACACATGGCGGCAGAGCTGGGGGGCTATAAGCAAACCCACACCAGCCCGCTGCCTCTCACCATGGGCAACTCCAGAGTGGTGAAGAGTCCATCCCCTCTCGAGGAGTGTGGTTCCAGAGCCCAAGCCGTGCGTGGAGGTGATTCCGACTATCTCTAGTCGGAACCTCTCAACCTCACGCACAATCTCAGGCTCTTTCCCCGCTAGCGAGGTGACATTCCATGTCCCAAGAGCCAGTTTCCGTGTCCAGGGATCGGGTCGTCTAGGCCCCCGCCTTCGACTGCTGCCCGATTCGCTTTGCACCGGCCCCTTACGGTCCCTCACGTGAGTGGTGGGCCCACGTGAAGGTGTCCCCACGTCGCTCCTTTGGGCTGAGCCCGGTCAGACCCCGTGGGGGAAGGCCCGGCCACCAGGCGCTCGCATACGAGCCCCAACCCCAGGCCTGGCTCCAGGGTGGGGCCCCGGCCTGCGCCGTACCGGGCGACGTCACAGTCCTCCTTTTTTTTGTCATCATAAGGGTTTTTGAACTGCTCTTAGTCTGACCCGTCACCTAGGACCTGTTTGCCTTGGGAGACCCTACCAGGGGCATATAGCCCCGGACAACGTAGCTCCTAGGGTCATTCGGGTACTCAAACCCCTCCACCACGTTAAGGTGGCAGTTCATGGAGGACCTCAAACAGGTGCATCTAATTTAGGATAATAAATGGAGTGGAGGTGGACATTTTAAAGGCAGACTAACAGGTCTTTGAGGGTCAGAATTCTAGCTCATAGACAGGTGTTCAAATACTTATTTGCAGCTGTATCATATAAATAAATAGTTAAAAAATCATACATTGTGATTTCTGGATTTTCTTTTTTAGATTATGTCTCTCACAGTGGACATGCACCTACAATGACAATTTCAGACCCCTCCATGATTTCTAAGTGGGAGAACTGGCCTAGCCAGTCTCCAGACCTAAACCCAATAGAGAATCTTTGGAGGGAGCTCAAACTCCGTTTTTCTCAGCGACAGGCCAGAAACCTGACTGATCTAGAGAAGATCTGTGTGGAGGAGTGGGCCAAAATCCCTCCTGCAGTGCAAACCTGGTGAAAAACTACAGGAAATGTTTGACTTCTGTAATTGCAAACAAAGGCTACTGTACCGAATATTAACATTGATTTTCTCAGGTGTTCAAATACTTATTTGCAGCTGTATCATACAAATAAATAGTTAAAAATCATACATTGTGATTTCTGGATTTATTTTTTTAGATTATGTCTCCTCCATGATTTCTAAGTGGGAGAACTTGCAAAATAGCAGGGTGTTCAAATACTAATTTTCCTCACTGTATATATATATAATATATGTATATACACTCACCTAAAGGATTATTAGGAACACCTGTTAAATTTCTCATTAATGCAATATCTAATCAACCAATCACATGGCAGTTGCTTCAATGCATTTAGGGGTGTGGTCCTGGTCAAGACAATCTCCTGAACTCCAAACTGAATGTCAGAATGGGAAAGAAAGGTGATTTAAGCAATTTTGAGCGTGGCATGGTTGTTGGTGCCAGACGGGCAGTGTTGGGGTAGTTACTCAAAAAAAGTAATTAGTTACTAGTTACTAGTTACATCTGTAAATTGTAATGAGATTACTTTACTAGTTACTGTATTTGAAAAGTAACTACACTACTTATTACTTTACTTTCCCATTTCTTAATTTACCGTGTAGATATATGGACAAACATCATGGCTCTATGGCAGTGTTTCCCCAAACAAACAAAAAGGACTACTGTCAAATAAAGATAAAGAAAATAATAAGAACAAATAATTTAAATACAAGCAGCAGCACAAATAAATACTATTGAGCAAAGACACTAATAAAATAAACAATGCTTTTCAGGTTTTTCAGGTACGTCTAACATTAGTTTTCAGGTACAGAAATCAAATGTAAAATAACATTGCATATTTGACTGTATAAATTAAACATTAATCCTATTAAATTTACAAAATCTATTCAATCAAGAGCAGTGAGTGATGCCCTTGTCTTTTGTTGTTTGACATTAAACAGACAGCAGTAAAGGCTACTGCCCCTTTAAGACCTAATAAAACTGCCCCTTTAAGACCCAATGCTCGGATATGCGTCGTTTTAAGGCATATACAGACTATGTCTGCTAGGATACTCATCAAGATGGGCATGTTGACATAGTTTTGTGTGAGTTTGTCCGTTCAAGAGCCAAACTTGAAAGATAACTCAATATTTGCGCACTGTGAGACGTGTGCGCGCTTTCGGATGAGTGCACATAGACAAAATATTCTCACAGCGCGCGCAACTTCTCATTTGTGACGACGGCGAAAATGACTGGTATTCGAACATACTGCAGCACTATATGCATTGAACAAAGTTTACAAAGAGAGAATTTGAAGGACTTTTACACGGCATCCATGCTCTTGTCAGACGGCACCTCGGTTGGGAAACACTGTTCTATGGCAACGGTGCACGCAGCACTTAAACATATCAGATCTTTACACACAGGCAAACGCGGCTTGAGTAACGCAGGAAAGCGCGTTCCTATAGTCTAGTAAAGTAGTGTAGTTACCAATATTTTTAGTGTAATGCGTTACTTTACTTCGTTACCCAAAAAAGTAATATCGTTACTGTAATCCGTTATTTTGTAACTCGTTACCCCCAACACTGCAGACGGGCCAGTCTGAGTATTTCACAATCTGCTCACAATCTGCTCAGTTACTGGGATTTTCACGCACAACCATTTCTAGGGTTTACAAAGAATGGTGTGAAAAGGGAAAAACATCCAGTATGCGGCAGTCCTGTGGGCGAAAATGCCTTGCTGATGCTAGAGGTCAGAGGAGAATGGGCCGACTGATTCAAGCTGATAGAAGAGCAACTTTGACTGAAATAACCACTCGTTACAACCGAGGTATGCAGCAAAGCATTTGTGAAGCCACAACACGCACAACCTTGAAGCGGATGGGCTACAACAGCAGAAGACCCCACCGGGTACCACTCATCTCCACTACAAATAGGAAAAAGAGGCTACAATTTGCACAAGCTCACCAAAATTGGACAGTTGAAGACTGGAAAAATGTTGCCTGGTCTGATGAGTCTCGATTTCTGTTGAGACATTCAGATGTTAGAGTCAGAATTTGGCGTAAACAGAATGAGAACATGGATCCATCATGCCTTGTTACCACTGTGCAGGCTGGTGGTAGTGGTGTAATGGTGTGGGGGATGTTTTCTTGGCACACTTTAGGCCCCGTAGTGCCAATTGGGCATCGTTTAAATGCCATGGCCTACCTGAACATTGTTTCTGACCATGTCCTTCTCTGAAGGCGAAAGGGGGTCAAACACAGTAATTAGTATGGTGTATATATAATATATATATACACACACTACCAGTCAGAAGTTAGCAAACATTAAGGTTTTTTAATGTTTTTTGAAGAAGTTTCTTCTGCTCACCAAAGCTGCATTTATTTGACCCAAAATACAGCAAAAACACTATTATTGTGAAATATTTTTACAATTTAAAACGGCTGTTTTCTATGTGAATACTATCACATATACTATCTATGTGATAGTGTCACATGATCCTTCAGAAATCATTCTCATATGATGATTTGATGCTCAAGAGCTTTTATGATTATTATGCCAGAATGACTGTCCTTTGCCGTGCCTGAAGTTGCTGCATTTTGGCTGCTGTCTGTAGATTCCCTCATGCACAACTTGTATTCTTTTGGATGTTTCATACGCAAATGTTTTAACAGCGGCTGTTGTTTAGGGTCCTTGCCACCACAAGACAAATCAGGATTGTAAATTGAACATGTAGCTCAACTTGAATCACCTTCTTTTGACTGAAAGTACTGCCAAACAACATGTTTTCTGTTCACAAGTTCCATTTTCACTTTCTCACAGCCTGCATCCGAACGGTCCACCTAGTAAACACCTTCCCATATTCCACGGCGGCGTCATTACGTCCGACCAGCGAGCGTAGTTCGAGCCTAGGGTTCGGTTCGTGGAGAAAAATTCTAAGGTTCGACAGACAACGAACCCCGTCAAAAAGCCCAATATTCGGCCGAATCCGAACCCGAATCCTGGATTCGGTGCATCCCTAATGTTTATATATAACATATGTTGACGGTGTTACCGGTGTTCAGGCACAACACTGGTTGTATGAACGAGTCACCACCAAACATAGGGATTTTTTTAGACGATAATCGCACAAACGATTCGATATTCTATAATTGAACTAATCAAATATTTGAAAATCATGACTCATCCCTAGTTTCTTATGCAATAACGTTGGCCAATCATAACAGTGGCCGTTTACAGACTAGCCTTAAAGGAGCCGCGCCTTAAAAACGGGTCATAGGGTCAGAACGACAGTTGAAAAAAATGTATATATTTGTGTTTTTTGTGCAAAAAAACGTTGAACCTCAAGGAACATATTAAAATAATTTTTTTGAAATGATCCATGTCACGACTCCTTTAATCTATGCATTTCAGATAATGAGCTTGTTTCGTCATGTAGACTATTTTCTGTCCTGTACTATTGTTGCTTGTCAGATTGAGATATGGCTCCAGTGGGATCTTGGGTAAAAGCTCAGGCAGACTAAAGACTTTGACACTGACATTAAAAAGCAATCCAAGACTGTCCTACGGCGAAAAAACACATCTTTTGCAATCCCTGAAATTCCCAAAGGCGAAATTGTTGCAAAAACCATACATTATTCATCCGTCTTAAAGGACTGCACTAAACACAGAGCGCACATCAGTACATTTATTTACATGTTTTCTGATCCTAGATGCGTCAGTGCTCACACCTCAACTGACCACCGATGATCTAAAGCAAACCAAGGTAACAACCCAACGAGACGTTTCTGTAGGAAACGGATTAAAGCGTTTGATTTGCATTGCAGAAATATGAAAAGGGCTGCACTCATGTTTTATAACCTCTCCCCAGACCTACTTGAAACTAGTCAAGAAGCAGCAGAAGGATGTGAGCGCTTTGAAGAAGAAGCACGCAAAGGTGACCGAAGGCTTTTGTTTCCTCATTGAATTGATTATTAACACTTTGCCGGAGTGTCACAGACACTGAAGGCTGTAGGGCAGGAAAACTGACGGCATGGATACAAAGGCCGAAGACAAAACAATCCTGCTTCTTATTTCAGGCACACGCCGCACTGCAGAGTTCCCACTGCGCTCAGGTGGACAGGATTGTTGCTCAACATGATAAAGAGAAACAAGCGCTGGAGAAGCAACTGGAAAAAAGCTGCAAGAAAGTGAGGTGAATGTGATATTAGCTTTTCATTACGCTCAGATGTGCGTTTCTCTTCATACGGGGAGTCAGGTGGTTGATTATACAACATCAAAGTTTCAGGTTTAAATTTATACAGTTTGGTCACTTTAGGCACGTTTGAATGTGAATTTTCCTGATGTTTGAGGTCTCTAAGTGTCTGAATTAGCTATTTTCTTTAGTGGATGTATGAAGTAAGTGCTGCTGAAGTTCACACAGGTGTAGGTGCTTAAAACGAGCTAAATGATCTGCCAATGGGGTAAGAGAAATTGGAAGAATTTTCTTTGAAATAGTTGTGTTTTATACACCGAACACTTTGACAGGTCAACTATCTGATTACATCTGAATGATTGTAGATCTAGATGCTCTGACCCTTGTAAAACAAAGCCAGGACATTGTGAAGGATAACCGCTTCTTCTTAGTCATATATTAAGTGCGAAACAGGACCCGTTCTCATGATCTGTTCATCCTCAGTGAAAGCTACAGCCTTGAGACGAGCAGAGACATCGAAAGGCAAATTACCACTGTAACGACAAATCACAAATCCAAGGTATTGAGTGCAATTTAATTTGTTCCGTTCACTCTTCGGCTACTTGCTTTACAACTTGAATATTGAATCAAAATGTCCTTGTGTTCCTGTACGACAGGTGAAGGACGTGGTTGCGGCTCACGCGTCAGAATGGGCTGAAATGATGAAATGCCAATCGGCTGAGGAGCAGACTGTAAGAGAGCAGCATGTGATCCAGCAGTGCGAGCAGCTCCGAAAGCTGATGCTAATGGAGCAGGAGCAGCAAACACATCAACTCGCGCTGCTCCATGAGAGGTGAGCGAGGGGTCTGTTTCTGAAGAAACCGCCAAACTTTGAGTTCGACTGAATTTAGATGAAAGCTACTGTAGTGTCCATGAAGTCCGTTCCCCTCTTCATCGCTGGCCTCAGGACAATGACCCGTATCGCTGGAGAACTTGATCTCTCTACAAAGAGTTTTATGTCTTTAATGTCTGCTGCTTTAACGAGACGTGCCGTTTCTGACGCGTTGGAAAGTTTTGTGGCATGCAGCTACATGTAATTTAGTTAACATGAAAAGTCACTATTCGCTATTTATATCTATAATATACATTTGTATTTGATATCACAGATCAGGCATAACATTATGAAGTGAATAACACTGATGATCTCTTCATCACCTGTTAGTGGGTGGGATATATTAGGCAGAAAGTGAACATTTTGTCCTCAAAGTTGATGTGTTAGAAGCAGGAAAAATGGGCAAGCGTAAGGATTTGAGCGAGTTTGACAAGGGCCAGATTGTGACGGCTAGACGACTGGGTCAGAGCATCTCCAAAACTGCAGCTCTTGTGGGGTGTTCCCGGTCTGCAGTGGTCAGTCTCTATCAAAAGTGCTCCAAGGAAGGAACAGTGGAGAACCGGCCACAGGGTCATGGGCGGCCGAGGCTCATTGATGCACATGAAGAGCGAAAGCTGGCCTGTGTGGTCCAATCAAACAGACAAGCTACTGGAGCTCAAACTGCTCAAGAAGTTAATGCTGGTTCTGATAGAAAGGTGTCAGAATACACAGAGCATCTCAGTTTGTTGTGTATGGGGCGGCACAGCCGCTGACCAGTCAGGGTGCCCATGCTGACCCCTGTCCACCACCCAAAGCACCAACAGTGGCACGTGAGCATCAGAACTGGACCACGGAGCAATGGAAGAAGGCGGCCTGGTCTGATGATCACGTTTTCTTTTACATCACGTGGATGGCCGGGTGCGTGGCTTACCTGGGAAACACATGGCACCAGGTGCACTATGGGAAGAAGGCAAGCCGGCGGAGGCAGTGATGCTTTGGGCAATGTTCTGCTGGGAAATCTTGGGTCCTACCATCCATGTGGGATGTTACTTTGACACGTACCACCTACCTAAACATTGCTAAGACCATGTTCACTCTTTCATGGAAACGGTGTTCCCTGGTGGCTGTGGCTCTTTCAGCAGATAATGCGCCACCACAAAGCACAAACGCTTCAGGAACGAGTTTGAGGAGTTGACTCGGCCTCCAAATTCCCCAGATCTCAATCCAATCGAGCATCTGTGGGATGAGCTGAACAAACAAGTCCGATCCATGGATTCCCTACCTTGCAACTTACAGGACTTAAAGGATCTGCTGCTAACATCTTGGTGCCAGATACCACAGCACACCTTCAGGGGTCTAGAGGAGTCCATGCCTCGACGGGTCAGGGCTGTTGTGGCAGCAAAAGGGGGACCAACACAATATTAGGTCATTAGGTCATAATGTTATGTCTGGTGTATATTAGTGCTGTCCAAATAACTGTGATTAATTTTTTTCAGTTTAACATGTTAAAAATATTTAACGCAAGTAACGCAGCATCTGTTTTTTCTGTCATCCTTCGGCTATCATTACTTTATATGATCACGCTCTTATTCATGCAAGTGCTTTTAAACCTTTCAAGCGTGTCAAGAAAACGTGCCATCTGTGAATGTCCTGAC
Source organism: Romanogobio albipinnatus (assembly GCA_023566225.1). Lineage (NCBI taxonomy): Eukaryota > Metazoa > Chordata > Actinopteri > Cypriniformes > Gobionidae > Romanogobio > Romanogobio albipinnatus. The sequence continues at coordinate 50,595,405 of CM042249.1, forward strand.
TATGACACACACGACACACAGCGTGCCAGTATTGAGTTCTCTTTCACGCTTCAACAAACAATGACACAGAATTATTACAGAATACCTGTTTTGTGTGGTATTCTCATAAGATCACTCTTAAATGAGTTAAATAATGTCTTAAATGAACTTGAAGAGTTGTGAAAATATGAGATGCACGTGACAGATCTTAAAGTGACAGCAGCCTAATAAACCAGTTGCTGTGATGTCTGTCATTAATGTTAATCAAAGAACAATGGTAACAGACAATTGACCATTCGCAAAGACCCGCCCCCTTTAGTTACTGCTCTCACACCACACACACTCATCATACGAGTCACACAGTAAAAAACACATCGCACTGATCGCAGAGCAAAGAGGACACTGACAGCGCACTGACAGGACAGAGCAGGTTACTTTAAATATGAAACAACGTCTCAACTCTAACATTGTCATTTTTTAAAGAAATGTAAACAATAAATAGAGTTTTGTGTCTCTTTAGTGTCTGGTGACAGGTCGCTGTAGCGCCTCAGTTAAAGCTGCTTGTGAACCGATCATCTCTTCCTTCTAGTTCATTTATAGTATAAAATAAACATGAATGAACTTCAGAAGGAATGTTGTTTCAACCGCGGAAAGACGTCAGTACACACCGTTTTACAAGTTCAAGTCCACCGACGTTAATCTACGAACTCTCTTTACTGCTTTGTCGGACAAAAAAGCAGATTTGGCGAATGGCGGATTATGATTGGTCAAATCGCCTGTCAATCAAACTCCCAGCGAAGGGTGAATTGTAGTTTTAATAAGTATTAATCTATATTTAATAGGGGTGTAGCGGTACACGTATTCGTACCAAACCGTTTCGGTACGGGGCTTTCGGTGAGGTGCACACGTGTTTCCGAATGCAATCTTTAACAGTTAACAGTCGACTTGTTTTGCGCAGAACATTTCAATCCGAGTTCCCACACGAACATATTAAGTATTCAGTCCATTTTATCATGAAATTCAAACGATAAATGCCATTTTGATGCTCTTTAATGTGGTGTGACCGATCACTGATCAGAGTTCAAGCGGCCGGGTGCACGCACGAACGCGATCATCTGTGAACGCGATCAATCATCTCTTCCTAAAGAAAAAACATGAATGAACATCTGAAGGTATGTTGAGGACACATTACGACTTACTGTCACGTATCATATGTGGTGTAATCGCTCAATCAGTGTTTCAACGGCGGTAAGACCTCAATATCGCTGCTGTAAACTAAACAATGTCATGTAGCATCACATTTACCTCAGGCAGTCATTCAGTGTTCACAGAATTTTATTCACTAGAGAAATCAACTCTTTCACTAAATACATGCACTATATTAGCCTATATATTCATTATATTCTACTTAACCTGTTACTGATGTGTTTCATGTGTGTTTAAATAGTGTTGATTATTATACCTAAAAATAAATAGCAACAGAATTTAGGCTAATAGTTTGGGCTCTGTTGTTAACCTTTAATATTAATGTGCAAGTAAGGGCTTCCTAAATAGTTTACAGCAATATCTTCAATAAACTTTGTTATAATTTAATTAATTTAAGGACAGGCACTTTTTTTTCAGTAAATCACTGTTGAATAAAAATAAATAAAAAGCAATTTTGTAAAACTGCTTTACCGAACCGTGACTTCAAAACGGTACATACCGAACCGTCAGTTCTGTGTACCGTTACACCCCTAATATTTAATGTATTGTTTATGCAGTGCAGACTGTTTGATAACTATTACATTTCTGTATATTTCCTACCTTTTAATGATTACAATATAAAAAATATTAATCACGATTAATTAATTTTTTCAATTGATTGACAGCACTAATGTACACTCACCTAAAGGATTATTAGGAACACCTGTTCAATTTCTCATTAATGCAATTATCTAATCAACCAATCACATGGCAGTTGCTTCAATGCATTTAGGGGTGTGGTCCTGGTCAAGACAATCTCCTGAACTCCAAACTGAATGTCAGAATGGGAACGAAAGGGGATTTAAGCAATTTTGAGCGTGGCATGGTTGTTGGTGCCAGACGGGCCGGTCTGAGTATTTCACAATCTGCTCAGTTACTGGGATTTTCACGCACAACCATTTCTAGAGTTTACAAAGAATGGTGTGAAAAGGGAAAAACATCCAGTATGCGGCAGTCCTGTGGGCCAAAATGCCTTGTTGATGCTAGAGGTCAGAGGAGAATGGGCCGACTGATTCAAGCTGATAGAAGAGCAACTTTGACTGAAAAAAACCACTCGTTACAACCGAGGTATGCAGCAAAGCATTTGTGAAGCCACAACACGCACAACCACTCATCTCCACTACAAATAGGAAAAAGAGGCTACAATTTGCACAAGCTCACCAAAATTGGACAGTTGAAGACTGGAAAAATGTTGCCTGGTCTGATGAGTCTGGATTTCTGTTGAGACATTCAGATGGTAGAGTCAGAATTTGGCGTAAACAGAATGAGAACATGGATCCATCATGCCTTGTTACCACTGTGCAGGCTGGTGGTGGTGGTGTAATGGTGTGGGGGATGTTTTCTTGGCACACTTTAGTCCCCTTAGTGCCAATTGGGCATCGTTTAAATGCCACGGCCTACCTGAGCATTGTTTCTGACCATGTCCATCCCTTTATGACCACCATGTACCCATCCTCTGATGGCTACTTCCAGCAGGATAATGCACCATGTCACAAAGCTCGAATCATTTCAAATTGGTTTCTTGAACATGACAATGAGTTCACTGGACTAAAATGGCCCCCACAGTCACCAGATCTCAACCCAATAGAGCATCTTTGGGATGTGGTGGAACGGGAGCTTCGTGCCCTGGATGTGCATCCCACAAATCTCCATCAACTGCAAGATGCTATCCTATCAATATGGGCCAACATTTCTAAAGAATGCTTTCAGCACCTTGTTGAATCAATGCCACGTAGAATTAAGGCCGTTCTGAAGGCGAAAGGGGGTCAAACACAGTATTAGTATGGTGTTCCTAATAATCCTTTAGGTGAGTGTGTATATATATATATATATATATATATATTCTTTACTCTTATATCATTCATCCATAAAAGCTGCACCTTAGTGCCACATTTTAGCACAAATCTAGGGATGCACCGATATGAACATTTTGGCTGATACCTATAATCGATAATTCTTTAGATGTGAAAGCCGATAACCTATATATAGGCCAATAAATCTAAATCCAAATTTATATATAATTTTTGAGAGCCTGATTACAAAACAAAAGCCTCACTAATTTAAATCCATTTCCCAAGCACACAATTATGATGTTCTCATTATGATTTAATGTAGTCTATATGACAGACATGTGCTACACATGTTGCTCTGAACTGTATTCAAATTTTTTGAAGTGATTTCAATCATATTTCAAGCGTTTCAAACCCATCATAATGAACAGTGCGCATCTGAAGGAAATAATACATTATTTATCGGTTTTAATATATCGGCTATTTTCTTTTCGGCAGATAACAATAACATTAAAAATGAACATATATCGACCGATACAGTGGGTGATATATCGCGCAACCCTACATAAAACTAAATGTTTGTAATTATTATGCAAAAATAATTTTGCCATAGAAAGTTCTCTCTCAAAAATCAAGTAACATTGAATTAAATGTGCAATTTTGAAGTGGAGATTGTGCCAAACAGTGTCATTATTTTCTGGGCAAACGTGCCTCCTTTCTGTGCAAATAGTGCGTGCTGGATTCACAAAGGACATCAGTGTGTGCCTGATAATTGCAATTAACATCTGTGTACATGTCCTATTGATCCTGTCAGCAGTAATTCATTAAATGATGGATATAACCGGGCATATATCCAGATGTGAAGTCAAGCGCACTCTCAGCGTTTGCAGTCCCGGTAAAGTCGTCAGATCGCAGTAGTCAGATCCGGCCTGTGCGATGGGGAATTGCTCAATTGTGAGCAGATCAAATTTTGTGGGCGTGTTTGTGGCATTACCTAATTTGCATAATTCCTTTAGTGAATCGGCTGCTGAAACAATGCAATCTGTGCTTGCTTAACAGCGCTATCAGCGCGAGCAATTCATTCTTACTGAATTCTCCCCTGTGTGCGTTTCTTATGGGCTTTTGTTCCATGTGACGCGTGTGTGTGTGTGTGTGTGTGTATCTTTTCTTGCAGCTGCTGTTTTGTTCTCTGTGTGCTTATTGTATATTCTGCATTAACTCCACAGAGTTATCATGCATTTATTATTGCAATTGCACTTTAAACAGCATACTTTCTATATGTGTTGCACTGTTTTGGAAATAAAATAGAAAGAGTTTATTTATTTAATAATTATGTGATAATGTCTATTGTATGTATGTATAATCCAAAGAATGAAATACTTAGAAAATGAAAAGTTATTCATTATTCGCATTTTTATTAGGAATTTGATGGACTCGGAGCAAAACATCAGATTACCAATAATGGTAACACTTTGCCATAAATAAAAATTATTCTAAAGCGTTTAATAACCTTAGTTCATGTTAATTTCAACATTTACTAATACATTATTAGAAGCACAAGATCTGTTATTATTAGGGCTGTCAATATAATGTGTTCATTTCCATGAATTAATCTGAGAAAAAATAACGCGTTAAAATAAATAACACCGATTATTCCATTCTGTATTGGACTTTGACCCTGAGCTATAAAATGTAGACGAGAATCTACATTTATTGGAAGATTTACGTATAAAAACGACCTGATGGAAGTGGTGATTAAAAATATAGTCTATAAAAAGTTGTCTGCGATGTCCTGCAATGTCCACCCCTATCCTACCTAGGGATGAAACGGTATGGAAATTTCACATCACGATTATAGTGACCCAAATTATCACGGTTATCAATATTATCACGGTTTTGTTCAAATGAGATGAAAGTGTTCAAAAAGAACAGATGCACACATTTCAACAAGTTTTATACTTGAAAATCAACAAACGACAAATAAATCGAGCAGCTCTATGCACTTTTTTTAAGCAAGATTCTGTGGGATTTCCTTCCTTATAATGGCCGTCGTCAATAGCAACGCATAACGCATAAATAATAATAATTTGGTGTAAATATAATCTCTAATATTATCTCTGTAAATATATTCTCAAGCAATATTCTCAACAGTGTTCAGCTATGATGCATTTAAATCATATTTTGCATATTTTGTGTAAGAGCCCAAACAGTATCCTAGTGAAATAATGCATATCCATATTTCCATATGATTTGACAGTTTATTTTATTAAATATCAAAAGGTGTGCATCATACCTGACACCTAGATGAACACTTTACAGCTGGTTTTATGACTGCAAGTCATTCTCTTCAAATGCTATTGAAGTTAGAAACGTGTATAATGTTACCAATGTTGTATGTAACTTTAGAGACAGTCCCTAAATTCGCCAACGTTATGCCAGTCATATCAGATGCGCTGTGGTTCTGCTGTGTTTGTTTGAAACTATTTTCGCTGCTGAAATAGAACAAAAACAGTCAACCACTGTATGATGAATGAATCTCCTGCGTGCATCGCACACACATCTCCGTTTTGAGTGCAGATTTCAGCGAGTGAGAGCATGCTGAAGACATTGCATTCATAAACTCAATAGAAAAACGTGTGATTGGTTATAATGCGCAACGCTACTATAATAAGTTCAACCACCAAAGTGGCTATAGTGTGCAGCCGAAATAACGTTAAACCCGCACATTGCGGTTGTTAATGTCAAGCCCTGATTATTATCCCTTAAATGTCACCCTAGTCTTGTCTGAATTTGTTCGTTCGCTTCACATTATTATTTCCCAGATGTAGTTTTGGTATTGAGGTCAAAGTCCACTTGCCTTGCGTTCATAGTTTTGAAGTGTTTCCCCCGATTACAGCGACTTTCTTCTGGCATGTTCTGCAGACAGGGTGACCATCTTCGATTAAAGGTCCCGTTCTTCGTGATCCCACTGTTCAAACATTAGTTAGTGTGTAATGTTGCTGTTAGAGCATAAATAATACCTGTAAAATTATAAAGCTCAAAGTTCAATGCCAAGCGAGATATTTTATTTAACAGAAGTTCCCTTTCAAAGCCTACAGCGAACGGCCGGTTTGGACTACATCCTGGTACTTCCTACATAAATGACGTCAGTAGAACAGACTAACCTCCGCCCACAAGAATATGCGAAAAAGGGGGCGTGGTCTTGTTGCTGTCCCACGTGGAGAAGAGGACGGTCGCGTGGAGAAAAGGAAGTGGTGCGTTTGAGTGTGTTTGTCGCCATGTCGTCGAGACGCTGTTATTTTCATCCCGGAGTCAAATCACCTTTGTTTGGCTTTCCCAGGGACGCTGTAGAGATCATTGAGCGCATACATCACCCGTTAAGAGGCGTGACCTTTCCGTGCAAGTCACGTGCGCTAAGCTGCTGTCGAATCACAACACGGGAACCGCTGGCACAATCAGAACTCGTTACGTATTTCTGAAGGAGGGACTTCATAGAATAAAGGAACTCATCAGCCGTTTTTAGGACAGTGAAAACAGCGGTGTACAGATGAGTAAATTGTGTGAAAAATACTGTGTTTTTACACGCGAAACATGAACACATGTTATATTGCACACTGTAAACACAATCAAAGCTTCAAAAAAACACGAAGAACGGGACCTTTAAGTTTCCCTCAGGACTTTTGTAAAAGCCAAAATATGACCACACCTCAGATTTGGTGCTAGGAGGGTGGAAAATCTCCTGGCGCTGTCACTGCCTTCTGCCATTTCTTCTCATTCAAAAACAGCTATGCGCACAGCACCTGCACCAGACTGACGCTGACTGGACAAGATTTACCGCAAGTTTTCAAAATCGTGATAATCACACGCGGTTTTAATGATGATTAAATATTTTTTAACGATATTACTAACCGTCACAAATGTTATCGTGGTTTATCGTGAAACCGGTAATCGTTTCATCCCTAATCCTACCGAAGAGCAGTCATATACACGCCATAAAGTGCGTATCATATGCACGCGAAAAACTGCGTAGCGTATACATTCCACGACATTGCACACTCGTACTATTGATACGCATTCTCATGTGATTGTGTTGGTCTGCTGCAAGCAATTTGCATATCACCGGAGTTTGTCAACTCTAAAGCATCCAGGAGTTAATGTTAATCCGGAGGTACGACCTAGCACATCCCATGATACCAACTCTATCAGTCAACGTCATCTTCAAAACACATTGGAGTAAACACTGGAAAGCAAATTTAGCAAATCTGTATGTGAACGATGATGGATCAATGTCCTGCAGACCAGTAACCTTGTATGTACAGTGAAAAAAATCTTCTTCCTGAAGCACTTTTGAATTCATTTCCTCAGCATATTAGGTCATATTGTTTATTGTTATGGCCAATATTTGAACAGTGAAAATGATAATAAAAGAGTTTTTGAACTTTAATGTCACTAATGCTGATTATGCATTGATTCATTTGAATTGAAATATTTAAAATACTTTCACAGCAGAAAATATGTGTGCGATTGATTTAGATTAATTAATCACAGAGTATGTAATTAATTAGATTAAAAATTTTAATCGATTGACAGCACTTGTTATTATTATTATTATATTATTATCTGTTAATATCATTTAATGACCCAGCAATGAACAGTTGTATAATACTAACATAAAGAAATATTAATAAATACTGTTAACAAATGTATTATCTATTAAAGGGATCCCCTGGTGTTAAGACTTGTGTGGCTTAATATAACATAAATTATGTCTCTTACTGAGATATGTAGTAGAAAACCCATGAAAGATGTGCGTTATTTAAAAAATCCATTTCATATTTGGACAATGGGTGGCGCCATTTCGCAATCAACTGATGCTACCCGTAGCTATTTTTACCATTACTATTTTTCAGAGTTTAACAAAACCAATTAATTGCTTTGTAATTGCATTTCAAACACGCACACATGCACACAAACTCACATACACACCAACAAATCGGCACGCCCACACCAAGCAGCAACCTCCCGCAGTTTCTCTTGAAGCCGATACGGAAGTGACTTAAACTGCAGTTCATGAACTGGCCACTAGAGACAGACTCCAGAAGGAGCAGAATCTCATTGAGCTCATGTTAAAATGCCCAACTTTACAGCAGAAGAACACATGTTTACAGTCTGGGACAAACTGTGCTTTTGGTCTATACGGCTAATTTTGCCCTTCATGACGACTGTGAGGGGGTGAATTTATTTATAGCTCATTCGTTTACATTATATAAAGCCTTAAAGTTCTGCATAATTAAGTGCGTGGCCACTTTGAGTGACAGGTGGATTGTCGTTTGTCTGCTGTCTGTTAGTCATCACCTCAGCTCCGCCCACGTCCTGCCTATGGGTGACGTCACGGACACTACGTCCATATTATTTTACAGTCTATGGCCCACACACACATCTGACAGACTGCTCCGTCTCAATCGAGATGTATTATAGGCTGCCCTCGTCAGTTTCCACGACAGGGGCTGAATCTGAAATCGCCCCCTCAAACCTCAATCACTATTCCCTACGTTAGTCCAGTTCACTTGATGAGTGAAGTCGGACAGCCGTTGTGTGTACATCGGTTGTACACTCATTATTGCGGTGCATTGTGGGATAGAATGAGTGCACTCAGTTATGTCCACTATAGTTTCAGACACCACTACAAATGGCTGTCCCCTTAAATAATGCCTTATTTGAGGGTATAGGGGGTGATTTCAGATTCAGCCAGGGAGAGTAACAAATTACTGGCCTGCTGAATCAGAACCAAGTAACAAATTAGGCAAGTCAACCTCATGTATAACATTACAGCTGATTGAGCGTGTGTGTGCGCGCACAGTGCGTGGATGTGTGTGTGTGTGTGTGTGTGTGTGTGTGTGTGTGTGTGTGTGTGTGTGTGTGTGTGTGTGTGTGTGTGTGTGTGTGTGTGTGTGTGTGTGTGTGTGTGTGTGTGTGTGTGTGTGTGTGTGTGTGAGAGTTTGTGTGCACGTGTTTGAGTGTGTTTTAAATGCAATTACAAAAGCAATTAATGGGTTTTGTTTAACTCTGAAACATTTTTCGAGTTGTGTTGTCGTAAAAATAGCTACGGGTAGCGTCATTGTCCAAATATGTAATGGTTTTTTTTAAATAACGTAGATCTTTTATGGGTTTTCTACTACATATCTCAGTAAGAAACATCATTTATGTTATGTTAAGCCATACAAGTCTTAACACCAGGGGATCCCTTTAATAGTAAAAGTGTTACAATGTCACACACTTGATTTCGTAACAAAATACTTTAAAAACAGTCAAACTAACATTAAAAAACACATGCAAAACTTGTATGGAACACTTTTTAATATCTCAAGTGGTTGACATTTGCACAGCGTATGCTTTTAACATCACAGAGCAAACTAATGTTTGTCATAGAAAGCAAACTGAATTATTTTCCTCTTCCTCCTCTTCTTACAGACAGAGTAAAGAGCTGCGAACCAACCAAGCCAAGACCTCAATGGAGAGCAGCAAAGCCATCAGTCAAGACAAAAGCATAAAGAACAAGGCTGAGAGGGAACGGTAATAATAACTTCTTCCCTTTAAAGCTCATACGACCAGCGTTACTTTGTAGCTGCACTCTCCTTTGTGCTTGGCTTGTATTTTGAGACATTGCTATTAGAATGTAATGGCCAAACAGAACCATCTTGTGCAATTTCATCCATATAATTTTGGAAAACACCATCTAAAACTATTATTCTATTCTTCTGTGATTGCATGGGTGATGCTCAGTTCAGTGCATTAGCTTCCACCATTTAAAATTCAGTTAAAACATGAAAGTTTTTTTCAACTTTCTTGTTATTCTCCTGAAATTTTGATCATACAGTAAGCACGTCATTCAGGATAATGAACGTTGTTGGCCAAAACCTCAAATTGTAGGATTTTTTTCAGGCAAACCATTTTGAACCCCTTCATAGACAAATTTTCATATCAATCTTCAGAACAAACTTCACAAATGTGAATTTCATAACTTTTTTCATAACACACTGATAAATTGAGTGCCAAAGAGGAACTGAGGGTGTGTTTTGGGAACGCTTTTGGGAGATTGTAGGGGTGTGATGCAAGAATAAACTGTGACGAGATTCCTTGTCGAGGTGAAAAGCGGTCTTGTGTCATAATGTCATGACGGAGTGTGAGGGTGAAGTTAGGATAGAATATGCCAACGCTACGTTTACATTACAGATCCACTATAGTTTTAGCCTAGAAATCTAGACGCACCCTAGCAGCAGAAAATGTATTTTGCCGCGAGTGTAGTCTAGCAACTCTCAGTAGACTTGAGAGCTGGAAAAACCAAACTCTGGTCAGGCCAATCACATCGTGTGTAGAGTCGGTGGGCGGGCTTAACATAATGACGCATGCTACTCGTAAACACAGAAGCTGGCGAACAGCTGTCTTTTGAATCGGCTTTGGCCGCGACTCTGGAAGACTTGGGAGTTTTGAGGTTTTGTAGCTTTTGTTTGAGAAAAGAACAAAGAACTGCACTGAAGTCATTCTTAAGAAAAGAAGATATGTTCGAAGTGTTGCCGACCGGATACGGCGAAAGTCTATCAACTAACATTAGCTCGGCTTCACCTTCTTCGTTGCTCTGGTTGGTTGTGGCGGTCATGGCGCTATCCAATTGCATGCAGAGGGAATTTGAAAGAGAACCGTTTATCCTGCCCCTCGGATTGAGAAATTGAGCATGCGTGTACTACCGAACGTACAGCGGTTCTCGAGTTAACGGTTCTTGAATCCGAACTGATAACCATTTCTTTCGAACACGTTCGATACTGAGAACCGATGATCCGTGTACAAACGTATAGGGTTCACGATTCTGTACTGGTGATCCACTTTCTTTGAACCGAGAACCGATTAGCTGATAACCATTTCTTTCGGACATGTTCGATACTGAGAACCGATGAGCTGAGCATGCGTGTACTACCGAACGTACAGGATTCTCGATTCTGTACTGGTGATCCACTTTCTTTGAACCGAGAACCGATGAGCTGAGAACCATTTCTTTCGGACACATTCGATACTGAGAACCGATGATCCGTGTATGAACGTATAGGGTTCACGATTCTGTACTGGTGATCCACTTTCTTTGAACCGAGAACCGATGAGCTGAGAACCATTTCTTTCGGACACGTTCGATACTGAGAACCGATGAGCTGAGCATGCGTGTACCACCGAACGTACAGGGTTCTCGATTCTGTACTGGTGATCCAAGAACCGGTTTCTTTCGAACACGTTCGATACTGAGAACAGATGAGCTGAGATACTGAGCAAAGTGAGCATGCGTGACAGCACCGTCTGAACCGAACTGCTTCTCTCGGACAGCTGATGCTGTGCTGATAATATGAGCACGGGTGAACTGAGGACTTGTGTAAGTTTATGTTATGTCAATGTACGTTTATTTAATCTGTGTAAAATTCGCGTTTGCACGACAGTGGCTGTATTGAGTGCTTTTGCAAAATGTAAATGTAAGAACTTATGGAAATGGAAAAGAACCAAACTTCCCATCACTAACTTTCTTGAAGGCGGGAACTCTGTTAAAGTTTAAAACTATTGGCCACTCTGGATCTGCCATAACCAATTGTTCTCAGCCACTCCCTCTATTCGCTGATTGGACCGGTTAAAATTTGACCAGAGAAAACCAGAGAATATACCGCAATCCCAGACGAAGTACTGAAGGAAAATGAAAATTGTGTGGAAGTACGGAGGAGGGCGGAGCCAGGCTAAATCAAACACCTAAACAAGCTAATCATGGTCTGAAGGGTTACTAGAAAGCTGCAGGCAGGTGAGTTTTTTCAGGGTTGGAGTTTAACTCTGTAGGACTGAGGCTCTCCAGGACTGGAGTTCGCCACCCCTGATTTAGGGTGTGCACAAAATGTTAAAACGGTCCATGACTCCACTGATATTGTCTCTGCAGGAGAGTTCGAGAGCTCAACAGCACAAACACAAGGAAGTTTCTCACTGAAAGAAAGAGGGTAACGATTCTAATCTTGTTTCTGATTGTTGTTGTTTTTCCTGAATGCATGTTTCTAATTATGTAAATTAACATGGGCGTTGATTGACAGCTCGCCATGAAACAGTCCAAAGAGAGCGAGCAACTCCAGGCGGCTCAGCGCGAACAACTCGAGAGGCTGGAGAAACACAACGAGGAGGTATTTCACCACCGGTACCTTAATGTTTCAGTCATTCCTGCTGTGCAGGGCCATTTGAACTCTGTTACCTCTACATAGGGTGAATTCAGGGTGATTGGGACACTTTTTCCAAGTCATCTCGATGGCGAAATGTGTCCCGATCACCCTGAATTCACCCTAATAAATGTCCTTCTGTAATTAAGGATGTGTTTCCATATAAAGGTATAGCAGATGTTCATAAGCACTCAGACTTCTCTTTAGTTTAGGGTCCAATTCTCACTGTTAACTAGTTGCTTATTAGCATGCATATTACTAGGATATTGGCTGTTTATTAGTACTTATAAAGCACATATTAATGCATGGTCATATTCTACATCCCTTAATCTACTCAACACCTAAACTTAACAACTACCTTACTAACTATTAATAAGCAGCAATTAGGGGTTTATTGAGGCAAACGTCATAGTTAATAGTTGGTTAACAGTGAGAATGGAACCTAAACTAAGGGTGTACTCACACTAGCCAGTTTGAACCGTGCCCGAGTGCGTTTGACCACCAAAGCGCGGTTCGTTTGACTAGTGTGAGTGCTCCGAACCGTGCCCGGGCGCGGCTGGATTAGCCGGCCCTGGCCCGCTTGGAAGAGGTGGGCCAGAGCACGGTTCAGTTGGACTCGGGCGCGGTTCGCATGCAGTTTGAGCGCTAACCGCGCCGGATCATGGAACAGCTGTGTGCAATCATTACGATAGCAAACACCAAACTATTACTACTTGGATACACTTTTCAATTAATTCAATTATATTTAGGTTTATAATGGTTCTGGTTCTCACCTTATTGGTGAACATGAATTGAAGTTTGCGGGTAAAGCTGCAAATCCCTCCATCAAAGTCAGTTGCCTCCGTAATAATCTTCTGAAAATCGCAGCGTGGCATAAATGATAAATGTATTAGGCAGTCTATTAGCGAAAGCGCTTTTCTTCCTGTCTTCTTCAAAACAAAAAGTTGCATCGTGAATGACTTAAGCGTGCTCCGGCCCGGTACGTTAAGTGCAATGTGAGTGCAGGCCAGCGGGGGAGTGGGGAGGGGGGATAATCGCGCTCGGGCACGGTACAAGGCAACCGTGCCTAGTGTGAGTACACCCTAAAGTGTGACCGAATGTTGATTTGATCAAAGAGGATAAATGTTTTAGAGAGGCGCAAACCAACATCACAAAACGTCACTGAATTCATTGATCCTTACTGATCCTTTGTGCTGTTGATTTGAAAGTTTATTGAACCTTTAGATAATCATCCTTCCCTCGGGTCATTTTAACTTGAAACTCAATTTTTTAAATCGAGTGTTCATCGTAGTGGTCCAAACCCTTAGGTGCACTTGAACCACAAATACACACAAAAATTTGACTGGATTCGAGGAGTTTTGTGGTTGAAATGAAAAAAAGTAACAAATCCTTCCCTTGCGGGTCAATTTGACCCCCGAGAAATGAATGGCATGAGAGGAATGATTCGGTACACATAGAAAAACCTAACAATGCTCAAAATTAACTAAACGTGCAAAAACTTTACCTGAAACTTTACCAGAGGCCCGAAAATGAGCAAAAATATGCAATTTGATGCAGATGCTGACTAGCCTGACGTCGTCACACTCAATTCTAGTCTTGTCTCAACCGAAATGCCTCTGCACTCAATTGGATAGACATACAACCAATCAGGGCAACGGAGTAAGTGCCATATGTTGAGCTGCGTCTCATTTCAAAGGCTGCATCCTCCAGAGGTCACATTTGAAGGCTGTCATCAATGATGTCTTATTTAAGAAAAGTAACCGTAATAAAATACACTGTTATTCCTTGTGAGGTGTAAAATACTGCAATTTCTTTCTTACTTCAGAATCTAACAGTTACTTTTCTTAAATGAGACCGCCTCGATGACGTATGCAGCCTTAAAATGCGACCTCTGGAGGATGCAGCCTTCGAAATGAGATGCAGCTATACTAGTAGTGGGAAGTTAGGATCATTTTACGGACTCGGATCTTTGAATCTCGTTCAGCAAAATGAACAAATCTTTTGGCCAAGTCATTTCGTTAATTTCAGCAGAATATAATTCAAATGTCACATGTTAAATACCCCAACACATCAAGTATTTATGCTAATGTTGATCACCACATTTAGAATAAATAATAAATTACAAGCTAATGTAGCCAAGGCCAGCCTTAAAGAAAGAAATTATTCATTAATTGCTTAGCTGGGTATTCAGGCTCTGCAGTCTGTTAGTTCACCTCACCTCCGAATTCGAGTCGTTCTTTCTTTTTGTCACTTCACATTTAATCACGGAAAGATTAGTTCGCCTCTCGAGTCTTCAGGTTTGAGTCATTCGTTCACCAACTCACAGCCCAATAGGCTGAATGCAGAAGATCCTGAACAGAACCGATGGCATGTAGTGCATGCGCGGTAAACACAAAATGAAGGAACCGCTCTCTGAAACAACTCGTCACATTAAAGATTAGTTCAAAAAGAATGATTCGTACATGAACGACACTTCACTAACGCATAGTTGTCGTTACATGTCTATCTGTACCGCTTTAATACAATGTTTTAGCCTGGATGCCAGCCGAACTAAGCCCCGCCCACAACTTTTGACGTCGGCAGTTCAGTCTAGACTCGATCCGTTGGGGAGCAACTATGCCCGAACAGAAGCTGTTCGGACCAACCAAATTGTCAGGGCGAGCTTTAGACGATGATGGACAGATGATAAACAGTAACGTAAGCATCCACGTCACAAAAGAGCGATTGGGTTGAATTTGTTTCTAATCGTTTTCCGATTAAAAAGGCATTTGGGGGGATAAAATATGTGTTTTTTTGGCAGGGTTGCCTGGGTTCCTGGGTTTAAATATCACATAATTGGAGTCGCTTCAACCTGCGGACATGGAAAAACAGGCAACACTGTGTGTGCAGTTGAGTTCTGTTGACATTTGACAACTAACGTTATGAGTGTAAACGATCTTTACCGGTGTTGTAAACAAAATTTCGACACACGGAGTACTTACCAACACCATCATCATTTCTGAGAGGAATAGTAAAGGTGAACGCATACACCAACAAGTTCTCCGTTTAGTGAACGAATTCAACCCAAGCGCTCTTTGGTGACGTGGATGATGACGTTACTGTTGATCATCTGTCCATCATCGTATAAAGCCCGCCTTGATGATTTGATTGGTCCGAACAGATCTGGTTCCAGCATAGTTGCTCCACAACGGATCAAGTCCAGACCGAACTTCCCGACCTCAAATGTTGTGGGCGGGGCTAAATTCGGCTGGCATCAGCCTATATGCTGATATTAATATGGACAAAAAGAGATGAAATGCTGATACTTGTACTGTAAATCAATGAGATCTTTATAATAGTATAGCAGATGCTTACATAAAATGCATATAAATATCAGTCGTCGCTCTATATCTGCCAGTAATATGTCTCAGTAAGATGATATTTAAATGCTTAGTTTTATGATCAAAACTTTGTGGTTTTAAAGGTCCCGTTCTTCGTGATCCCACTGTTCAAACTTTAGTTAGTGTGTAATGTTGCTGTTAGAGCATAAATAATACCTGTAAAATTATAAAGCTCAAAGTTCAATGCCAAGCGAGATATTTTATTTAACAGAAGTTCCCTTTCAAAGCCTACAGCGAACGGCCGGCTTGGACTACATCCTGGTACTTCCTTCATTAATGACGTCAGTAGAACAGACTAACCTCCGCCCACAAGAATACGCGAAAAAAGTGGGCGTGGTCTTGTTGCTGTCCCACGTGGAGAAGAGGAAGTGTCGCGTGGAGAAAATGAATTGTTGTGTTTGAGTGTGTTTGTCGCCATGTCGTCGAGACTCTGTTATTTTCATCCCGGAGTCAAATCACCTTTGTTTGGCTTTCCCAGGGACGCTGTAGAGATCATTAAGCGCATATATCTCCCGTTAAGAGGCGTGACCTTTCCACGTGCGCTAAGCTGCTGTCGAATCACAACACAGGAACCGTGCCACGTTCGCTAAGCTGCGGTCAAATCACAACACAGGAACCGCTGGCACAATCAGAACTCGTTACGTATTTCTGAAGGAGGGACTTCATAGAACAAGGAACTCATCAGCCGTTTTTAGGAGAGTGAAAACAGCGGTACACAGATGAGGAAATTGTGTGAAAAATACTGTTTTTTTTTACACGCGAAACATGAACACATGTTATATTGCACACTGTAAACACAATCAAAGCTTCAAAAAAACACGAAGAACGGGACCTTTAAACATATAACTCAATGCAATAAAATGATGATTGACATATGGACAGATAAACCTTCCTCAAAAGCCTGATGATCATATTCAGGGCTCGACATTAACGCTTGTCTGAGTCAAGTGGATTTTTTGAAGGGGCAAGTGAAAGAGAATTTTACTTGCCCGACTGGCTGATAAAACGTCATTAACAAAAAATAACTAGGGAATCACCAAAATGCAAGAATGATTCTGCATTCATTAGTGTAAGTGGCGATCGATAGTGGATAATATATAATGTATAATGAACTGTTTAAGTAACTATAACGCTCACGCCGTTGACGCTCGCGCAGCCTCTCGAGGAGAAATCAAAACAAATGTGCACCACTCACACAGAGAAACTCAGTTAACACACAGCCGTAAGAATGTAGAAATGTGGAGTTTATTTATGTTTATAACATATGATACAGTTGCAACGCCACATTACCAAGAGTGCTGTTTTCCTGAATACCATCACGACTGAAAATGACAGATTTCATATGACAGTTCCATAAACAATTATTTGACATTAAGTCACTTACATTTTAGATGCAATATTGACTGTTTTTGTTCTATTTCAGCAGCGAAAATAGTTCCAAACAAATATCACAGCAGAACGCGTGTCACCACAACAGTGTGTCAGTGAATGATTCAATGTTTTGAATGAATCGGTTGAATCACAGATTCAATTACCTATTCGTAAACGACCGCCTCATTCTTGAATGAATCAGCCGTTTGAACGAATCGACTCAATGAATCGCTCATTCAGACGGTCACCTGCCGCCACCTACTGGTGGTTTAGTTTCATGTTTAAATATTCTTTCCAACTTTTCTTATTTGTATATTCAAAAAATATTTTGAACAATCCCATAACATTATTTAATGCAGTTGTAATTTTTCAGTGTAAATGGTTTAATTTGACTGGTAACAGCCAGTGTCGTCTTCTAATTTAATTTATAGATAAAATTTAAGAATATAAAAGGAAAGCTGAAGCATAGCCTATATTTAATAAGATTAGGAGGAAAATGCCCTTTAAAAAAGGTAAAAATATCACAAATATGCCGATTTAAATATGTCAAAGCTGATTGAACACTGGTGAGAATATTGCTTCAGAATACATTTTATTTACAACACACACAAAAAATAGATTTTTTTCCGGACATGCACACTTTTTACTCGGACAAGTGAATGACAAGCACGTGAACAAGCTTAATGTTGAGCCCTGATATTTCATTCACATTTGAACATGGAAAAAAAGATGTATGGATAATCAAGTAAACTGAAGTTCACTGTTCATCTTGAAATATTACTAACAGTATCAAAGTTTATGTTTACTTGATAAAAATCAGTGCAGATTTCACAGCAGAAAGACACGTGAAGCACGAGATGAAGGACGTTTACAATTACACTAAAGACTTTTACTTGCTAAAAAAGTGTAAACTATCAATCAGACGACAGAAGGACTGTAGGAGATCATGTAAAACACGTTTGTCAGATCATTTAGAGACCTTAGAAATGTGCGTATCAAATATAGTAGGCTTCATGGGTTTTCTTTTTAATTGAAAAAAGAAACATCTAATATGGTTTTGTTTTTAAAATATTAGATTTTTTTTTGTTTTTAAAGATATATGATAGTGTGACATCATGAAAATATAATGCACAGCAGGAATGCCCCATTTAATGATGCATGAATCTGTCGTGTGAATATAATCATCACTCACTATGAGTTTTATTTTGCTCTTTTATTCAGCTGTTGAACGCGTGCTATGCAAAATCACAATGCCAAGGTAGGACTTTCCTCTCACAAATCAATTTTACAACGCCTCCCCTTTCCCATGATTCTTTCATTTCTCCCCGTATGGAAGTCCGGTCCATCATATCAGTGAATTATTGCGCCTCCTTCGCACGCTCTCAGACTACTGAGCAGACGCACGCGGTGCGAGGGAGTCGAGCCGCTCCTCATGGCTTCTCTGCTTATTTTGCCCGTCAGGAAGCTCACAATCATCTGGAGATGTCAGTGCGTGTACATACTATAAACAAAATTTATCGGATACTGAGTTTTGCCTCTTGTACCACAAAAGTGAAACTTCTCTCCTCGCTTACTTCGTTCTCTCATCATATGCCATTCCAGACCCGTTTGACTTTGTGTTCTGAGAATTTTTTAAGTGTTCAATCATTTCTGTCAAGATCCAAAAAGGACAAAATAACCTAAAATTTCTCCTTTTAGCTTTCACTTAAGAAAGTCCCACAGGTTTGGAGTAACAAATGATGACGGAATTTGAATTTTTACACTTTAAAAAATTGTTCTTCCTCAGCAGGGCTTGACTTTAAAGGAACACTCCACTTTTTTTGAAAGTAGGCTCATTTTCCAGCTCCCCTAGAGTTAAACAGTTGAGTTTTACCATTGTCGAATCCATTCAGCCGATCTCTGGGTCTGGCGGTAGCACTTTTAGCATAGCTTAGCATAGATCATTGAATCTGATTAGACCGTTAGCATCTCGCTCAAAAAAAAATTACCAAAGAGTTTCTATATTTATACCGCCAGACCCGGAGATCGGCTGAATGGATTCGAAAACGGTAAAACTCAACTGTTTAACTCTAGGGGAGCTGGAAAATGAGCCTATTTTCAGAAAAAGTGGAGTGTTCCTTTAACACCAGCCAATTTTATATGTAATAAATACAGTTTTCAATTGTAGTTTTAAAAAAAAAAAAGCATCTGAAATTACAGTGGGGCAAAAAAGTATTTAGTCAGCCACCAATTGTGCAAGTTCTCAAACTTAAAAAGATGAGAGGCCTGTAATTTTCATCATAGGTACACTTCAACTATGAGAGACAGAATGAGAATAAAAAAATCCTGAAAATCACATTGACTGATTATTAAAATCAGTATTTGGTCACCAACAAAAAAGCAAGATTTCTGGCTCTCACAGACCTGTAACTTCTTCTTTAAGAGGCTCCTCTGTCCTCCACTCGTTACCTGTATTAATGGCACCTGTTTGAACTCGTTATCAGTATAAACGTCACCTGTCCATGATAACCTCAAACAGTCAGACTCCAAACTCCACTATGGCCAAGACCAAAGAGCTGTCAAAGGACACCAGAAACAAAACTGTAGACCTGCACCAGGCTGGGAAGACTGAATCTGCAATAGGTAAGCCGCTTGGTGTGAAGAAATCAACTGTGAGAGCAATTATTAGAAAATGGAAGACATACAAGACCACTGATAATCTCCCTCAATCTGGGGCTCCACGCAAGATCTCACCCCGTGGGGTCAAAATGATCACAATAACGGTGAGCAAAAATCCCAGAACCACATGGGGGGACCTAGTGAATGACCTGCAGAGAGCTGGGACCAAAGAAAAACAAAGGCTACCATCAGTAACACGCTGCGCCGCCAGGGACTCAAATCCTGCAGTGCCAGACGTGTCCCCCTGCTTAAGCCAGGTCATGTCCGGGCCCGTCTGAAGTTTGCTAGAGAGCATTTGGATGATCCAGAAGAGGATTGTGAGGATGTCATATGGTCAGATGAAACCAAAATAGAACTTTTTGGTAAAAACTCAACTTGTCGTGTTTGGAGGAGCAAGAATGCTGGGTTGCATCCAAAGAACACCATACCTACTGTGAAGCATGGGGGTGGAAACATGCTTTGGGGCTGTTTTTCTGCAAAGAGACCAGGATGACTGATCCGTGTAAAGGAAGGAATGAATGGGGCCATGTATCGTGAGATTTTGAGTAAAAACCTCCTTCCATCAGCAAGGGCATTGAAGATTAACCGTGGCTGGGTCTTTCAGCATGACAATGATCCCAAACACACCGCCCAGGCAACGAAGGAGTGGCTTTGTAAGAAGCATTTCAAGGTCCTGGATTGGCCTAGCCAGTCTCCAGATCTCAACCCCATAGAAAATCTTTGGAGGGAGTTGAAAATCCGTGTTGCCCAGCGACAGCCCTAAAACATCACTGCTCTAGAGGAGATCTGCATGGAGGAATGGGCCAAACTGCCAGCAACAGTGTGTAAAAACCTTGTGGAGACTTACAGAAAACGTTTGACCTCTGTCATTGCCAACTAAGGGTATATAACAAAGTATTGAGATTAACTTTTGTTATTACTTATTACAAATACTTATTTTCCACCATAATTTGCAAATAAATTCTAAAATCAGACAATGTGCTTTTCTGGATTTTTTCTCATTCTGTCTCTCATAGTTGAAGTGTACCTATGATGAAAATTACAGGCCTCTCTCATCTTTTTAAGTGGGAGAACTTGCACAATTGATGGCTGACTAAATACTTTTTTGCCCCACTGTATAAACTAAGTGCAATGTAGTGTTGTCAAAAATATAGATTTTTTGACGCATATCTCCACTGAAATATCTGAAACACTAACGATACTCATTTTCCTCAGAATAGAGACAGATACCAGCGCCTCTCATCTCTCAGACAGCGAGTGACACACAAACCCGCCTCCCCTCTCTCGCTCACTTCATTTGCTCCGGATGAATATTGTTGCTGTTACAGGGCTTGAATTTCACTGTGGGATTGCCGCATAATTTCACTCATTCCTGCAGATTTTGTGCTCACACAGACATAAAGCTGCCTCTCAGCAGCATAAATTGAGTTATTTTTCGCTGCTTATTGCGCTTAAACAGTCAAATACACACAAAATAATATCAAAATGCCAGTCTTGGTGAGTGTTCACGTAAACACAGTCAGTTCTGTTTTAAGTGAACGTAAACAGCTGAGAAAGAAAACGCATGTGTAACAGTGTAATGGGTCCGTGTGTCAGGTCTTAAAGTGACAGCAGCCTAATATTCCTGCTGACAAATTATGAGTAATATTGAAAATATCTATATTATTTTTCCCCATGGTATTGATGTCGAAATTGTGGCCAGTGAAAATGCTGAGTTGCTAGTAACTTTGGAAAACCACTAGCCTCAGTGTAGAGCTGCAACAACTAATCGATAATAACAGATGATGAAAATCATCGACAACGATTCTCATCATCGATTAGTCGGGTCTGCTCTCTGTGCACGGTAAACTTCCACCAGTCACGCCAAATTACAGCACTGAATAATGCATTTCTATGGACAAAATGCATCTAGAAATAGTGGAGTGGAAGCAGAGCAGCTGATGCAGGAAAGGCCCAAAATATCCAAATTCTTTCATTTAAGCTTCAAGCGAATGCATTAGCATTTAACATACCCTGTCATCCACTAAGACAGATGTGTGTGTCTGCGTCCTCAGTGCAAAACGTTCATTTTACAGGTTATGTTTCATTGCATGAAAGCACGTCCTGACAGTCTGTGTTAAACTTCAGACTTCACTGAACGAGCGGCGGTGTGGCGAGTGCGCATGCCCGTCAAACAGACAGAACGCAGTCGAGAGGGAGACAATTAATATTCAGTGCAAAAACATTCATTTAGCTTCTTTAGGCACTAAATTTAGTTTTAAATGTAAACATGTAATTCAAGTATTTTATGAGAGTAGTACCTATAAAGGGATAGCAGCGTGTAATTGAATATAAATGTAAGACGTTTCTACAGGATAAAGAAATGATAGTAACAGTTACTAGCGAATGTGTGTGTTCCTGCAGAACATTCCTCTAATCTGGTAACTTTAACTTTATTGTCCCCAGAGGGGAAATTCTTTTCCACAGCACTGCACTTGTTTAACACACACAACATAGCCAACATAATACAAAATACATAATACAAAACAAACAAAAAAAAGTCAAGATAACACTCAGCGATGTCTGTTGTTAAGATATGTGATGGCTGAGGGAATCAGGCTTCTTCCAAAGAGAGCCCTAGATACTCATTAAATGGAAGTGAGGAGTCCTGTTCTTTCGAAATTGCAGTGAAATAACACTGAGTTTATGTTTTTGTTTCTCTTTAAAGGTCCCGTTCTTCGTGATCCCACTGTTCAAACTTTAGTTAGTGTGTAATGTTGCTGTTAGAGCATAAATAATACCTGTAAAATTATAAAGCTCTAAGTTCAATGCCAAGCGAGATATTTTATTTAACAGAAGTTCCCTTTCAAAGCCTACGGCGAACGGCCGGCTTGGACTACATCCTGGTACTTCCTTCATTAATGACGTCAGTAGAACAGACTAACCTCCGCCCACAAGAATACGTGAAAAAAGGGGGCGTGGTCTTGTTGCTGTCCCACGTGGAGAAGAGGAAGTGTCGCGTGGAGAAAAGGAAGTGGTGTGTTTGAGTGTGTTTGTCGCCATGTCGTCGAGACGCTGTTATTTTCATCCCGGAGTCAAATCACCTTTGTTTGGCTTTCCCAGGGACGCTGTAGAGATCATTAAGTGCATACATCTCCCGTTAAGAGGCGTGACTTTCCACGTGCGCTAAGCTGCTGTCGAATCACAACACAGGAACCGTGCCACGTTTGCTAAGCTGTGGTCAAATCACAACACAGGAACCGCTGGCACAATCAGAACTCGTTACGTATTTCTGAAGGAGGGACTTCATAGAACAAGGAACTCATCAGCCGTTTTTAGGACAGTGAAAACAGCGGTATACAGATGAGTAAATTGTGTGAAAAATACTGTGTTTTTTTACACGCGAAACATGAACACATGTTATATTGCACACTGTAAACACAATCAAAGCTTCAAAAAAACACGAAGAACGGGACCTTTAAAGCTGCAGTGCGCAACTTTTTGCGCTCTAGCGGTTAATAAACAGAACTGCATGCGTCTTGCGGAAGAACATTGCAGCCGGAGCTACTTCTCTCTGCTTATGTCTATGGCGAGTCACACAGGGACTGTGCTCCTCCGCAGCCGTTCCTACCACACCGCTCTGAAATAGTCCCAATATAATCACTTTTTATAAGAATAAGACAAAAACGCGGTTTGGAAAATGGATTCGTGTTGTACATTCTCATTATATATTTTTTGTAAATCTTGAACACAAAAAAGTTACGGACAGCAGCTTTATTATAATTTTAATGTAAGGATTTAAACTCGGTTTGCTTTGTAACTTTTTTGCACATAATGTATAGCACAGACTTATACTTATGAAAATTATCAGAATATTTAGTAAAAACATGTTTATGGCATATTGATTCCCATTTGTATAACCACACAAATACCATATAGTTAACCCCTAGGAGTCTGAGCTCTTTTGGGGCCCTTTAGAAGTTTTGACATGCTCTGACATTTGTGTTTTTTTCAGTTGCTTATAAACACATTAATGGCAAAAGTGTAATTACACTGTATTCAGCACAAACTGGGCTACCATAATATGTGAGCAACATATTAGCAACATGCTTGTATTTTTGAGAGAAACATGTTTATGCATGGTCTTTGAAAAAACAAAAAAATATGCTTTAAAATTAAGACCTCAAAACACACAATAGATATGTGTTCACAAGACTTTTGGCTCATGGGTGTATTTGCATTGAGTTTTTGCTTCAAACTTATGTGAGAATCATTGAGCCTACTCATTCACATAAAACAATACACTGATTTAAAATTTGTTAGACAGTTTTTCTTCACAAAGCCAGCATGCGAGGAGGCGTGATAGCTAATGAATAATGATGGAGACCTGAGAGGACAAAACAACATAATAGCCCGCATAATGACCTGCATAATGAATGAGCTTAATTCAGGTGTGTGACTGAGAGCAACAGGACAAAGGACATATATTATATATTATATATATATATTATAGAGTGTACTTATCTAGTAAATGCATCTTGATTTAAGAATGTTGAAATATTACACTAGAAACAAGACAAAAATTACTTGGAAGAGCATTTTTTCTACATTTTCTGTACTGTTTTTTATGTTTTGGAAAGTAGTCTCATGCTAAAAAAATTTAATAATAAATAATTAAAATTAAGTTACAATTTATACAAAATTAAATTCACTGTAAAGAAAGCAATTCACTTTCTACAAAACAAACAACAAAAATCACTTTCTACAAAACAAAACTCCAGAATCATTTATTTAGAATGTAATCAACAAAGGCCTATTATATTTGAAATTATCAAAATATTTGACTACACTGAAAAAATGCTCTTCTTATTTAGTTGAAATGGTACTTATCTAGTAAATGCATCTTGCTTTAAGAATGTTTAACCTGGTGCTCTTTTTTTGATCGCCTTTTTTCGTATCATATCTTTAAGTAATTATCATAAATTAGGTCATTTGAAAGCTTACAAACTCAAAATTCATCCTGTGAAAACCGTTTTGAAATCGGACATTGGGTTACCATGGAAACGTTACTCTAAATTATTCTAGCGGGCTCCTCCCCTAGTGGGCGGTGTCATGTTTCATATTACAACAATTATTGTAACTGCTTTATATTAAAAATCTTTTCCAATCTTGACAAAACACATATTGTCGGAAAGGTCTGAGTCTCAAGGGTCCATATTTGGTGACTGTATTGTGATGGAAGTGATATTTGGACAGAAATTTAAAGAAAATTAATCAAAAAAACAATAAATGGAATTTGAATGACACCCGGTGGCTATTTTTGGTACAGCGCCTAAACAAAATCTCATGGGAACTTCAATTTTTGTGATATCAACTTCAAATTTGGAACACAAATTGGTTAGACATATGGCTTTGATTTTATTGTAAATTTAGAGTAAATAATTTTTTGTAAGATATATATTTTATATGAAATAAAAAATATTTAGTACAGTATTTTTCATTTACAGTAAATTTAAACTTCCATAACTCTTTCGTACTTTCATATTTTGAATTGCTTTCACTTCAGCAATAATCTGCAGAGTGTCGTCTTTAAAACGAGTCCAAACTTTGGTCTATATTCCAAAGCATTCTTGAATTACAGCCCTTTAAATTTGGATAGTGCATTTGTGTATTCTCAAAAAGGGGGGTGACAGTTAAAGGGTTAAATATTTAGACTAGAAACAAGACACAAATTACTAAGAGCTTTTTTCTACATTTTTTGTACTATTTATTATGGTTGAAAGTGGTCCAATGCTAAAAAATGTAATAATAAATAATTAAAATTAACATACAATTTATACAAAATGAAATTCACTTTAAAGAAAGCAATTCACTTTCTACAAATAAAAAAAATGCACTTTTTACAAAACAAAACTCGATATTAAACTATGAATTGAAGCAAAACCATGGTTAATTCGTGGTTACCATTGAATAACTACAATAATCAATTTTTTTAATTGTAAAACCATGGTTAATTTATGTAATTGTATATATATATTCACTATGTATGTGTTCATAGCACTCAGCTGACACGTTTGTTTGAAGGACAGCATTGGGCAGGATGTGGAACAGTGCGTTTTATCAATAAAAAAAGGTCCTTTTATCCGATGAATCGATTAATAAAAAAATAACTGTTAGTTGCAGCCCTACCACAGTGACTGCTGGGCAAAGAAACTTCATGTCAAGATCTGTTCCTCAGTATTATTGCCTTGTTTTCCCAGTACAAATATTAAAACATTCTTAAATTAAGATGCATTTACTGGTGAAGCAAGTCATGTAAGATATTAAGTCCTGGTATCTGAAAAATGGACCAACATGAAGTGATTTTATGAAAAATCTGCCAATGGGGTCAGAAAAATAAACTTAATTTGAGAGGAAAAGATACATTTTTCTTTTTTTAAGCATAGAAAAACAAGACTTGACACATGACTTCTCAAGTAAATGTATCTTGATTTAAGAATGTTTAGATATTTGTACTAGAAAACAAGACGAACATACTGAGAAACATTTTGTGCAATGCATGAACTATTTTTGAACACGTTTCACATTGCAAATGTTCTCAACTCAAGACTGAGGTTGTGCATCTTAAATGTTTTTGTCTTCTGGAGGATTATTTCATTTGCTGCTGATTTAAATGCAGAGCATAAATGAGTTGATTTTCCATCCACTTCATCTGCTACAATCACCAGAGGAATCCCTGAACGTCACATTGCATTTCCACTGCAGAGTCCTGTAATACGCTTACCAACCAGCCTAATCTCACTAAAACACATGACGAGTCATGTGACTAACTTCAAAATGTTGTTTGTGAGCTTGCAATATCCTCCCTAGAAGTTTGTTCCCCAGCGGCGCACATCTCATGTTGAGATGATGTTATTCAATAAATGGGATTTGTGAAATCTGGGGCTTTTTTTAAACTCGGGTCTCTCTCGATAGCATTGGGCGCTGTAATTTGGCATTAAAGAGGACCTATTGTGCTGTTTTCCCTGTTCAAAAGTCCCTCCAGCGGGAGTTCTTCTCAATATATCAGTGTCACTGTTTCTGAACTCCCTGAAACCGGGAACCAACACGTCACAATATTCCTCATTTAAATAATGTATACGCAGAATAAAGGGACGGGGCCTGGTTGAGTTAGTTAGTAGTGTGTTGAAACTGGTGGTTATGGTAAGGGGCAGGATATTTCCTAAACGCGCTTGACCAATCACAACACACTGCTCCGGCCGACCAATCAGAGCACATTGTGCTTTTCAGAAGGAGGGGCTGCATAGAGACAAGAACTAAACCAGGGTGCGTTTCCCGTACAACGACATTACTCACTGCTTAACTACCATAGCCCGATGCATCGTTGAAGATTTCCCGAACCCGTATTGTTGCAAATCTGTCGTTCAACCACGTTGGTTTATGATGTCAACTGCTTTTAATGAATTCGTTTGAGATTGAGAGAATTTTTTGCTATAAATGATGGACTAATACTCATTTTTCTCAGTTATTTTGCTTTATTTCCTGATTCAATCATAGGCTCGTTCTTACGTACTAGAGCACACACGCGCACTCACACTCTTCTAAAACGCTGCTTTAAATCTCTTGACAAACTAAAAGACGTAAATGACATTTGTATGTATTTACAATAAAAGATAGCCTGACGTGGTCATACTCAGATTCTAGTCAGAATATGAGTCTGCTCTGCTCCATTGGGCTGTGATTATGGGGCGTTTCAACAGAACCAGGAAAGAAAACGCCTCTGCACTCAAATCCGCTTGTTAAGTTGTGATGTAAGGATCCAAGCCTCGACTCGTTTCACTTGAGAATGCCATCGCCCACAACATTTGAGTTTGGGAAGTTCGGAACGCCCCATAATCACAGCCCAATGGAGCAGAGCAGACTCATATTCGGACTAGAATCTGAGTATGACCACGTCAGGCTAATGGTTTCGGGAAACACAGACTCGTTGATCTATGTTGATAACGACGGAACTTGCGACCATAGTTGGCTAACAGCGCTTTCGGGAAACGCACCCCAGAGCGCTACTGACAGACTGGGAAGAGAAGAGCTGCGACAATGGAGAATATGTGGAAATAATGTTTTTTTGAAAAGTCCAGCACGTTCTAGTAGAGCCAAAAAAACAAAGACAACACTTGTAAAAGGTCATAACATGGCTGGTTTACTGTACTGTCATTACAGACCAAAGAGACTCAGCGGATGAGGACACGAGAGGACAGACTGCTGACCAATCAAACTCACGGCTCATTTGAGATCACACAGTGAGAACACACCCACAAACGCTTTTTAGTGATGTCTGCTTGGTATTTATTTACATTTTATGAATGTTGAAAGATTTATGAATATTGTATGAGAGCACACAGATGTTTTATGAGTTAAACTGAGCATTTGATTTTGATCTTTGTTTTACAAGCCCAATTACTTTTAAAGTCAACATGAAATTAAAATGAACTATATTTATGTTTTTTAATACACATTCCTGGTCTTATTGTGAATGATTCATCAGGGCATATTAATATAAAGAATTGATTAACCCTGGTTGTAAACCTGTGATAGCTATTCTGCTACAGAACGCCAACTTTTTACCACGCAATCAATTTATTTTTGTATATTGAGAAAGATGTTTTATAAATATGCCATTATCTGAGGAAAATGAATTGTGAATGTTGCTTCATGTTGATTTTAAATATCCTCTGACATGGAATATAGCTGTAAAATATAAACAATGTATTCGAGTCTGATATATTATAAAGATCATGCAAAAGTTGTACATGTGAAAATGTGTTTTCATCCTCAGTGTTCTTTCTTCAACACTTTGAAATGCTTGTGATGATGTTCCTCGTTTTTAATGGCTTTGGATCAAATCCATCTGCTCATTGACTACATGAATGAAAGTTCAAGGTTCATTACAGATGAAGCTCTTCGGACTGATGATTACCACAGACACATAAATCACTCCAGCAGTTTGTAAAAACATGAACAGACAAGGTTAGTGAGCCATTTTCTCACACTAGTCTCATCTTAAAGCTGCGATCACACCGGCAGGTTAAATGTGGGCGTGTCCAGCAACACAACAGAGTTAAGATATGTTTAACTTTATGCAAATGAAGAGTGACTTTTGGGAGCCACAACGAATACTCATAAAATGCTTAATATTAAACGAGGAACAGCAAGTGCTCTTTGCCATCGTGGCTATTTATCTGCAGCGCAAGTGCCGGTTTATTCAGGCTCGAAATGAGCATGACGAGAACCTATAGGAGAGTTGCTGACCGCTAAAATAGCTTCTCCATCGTACCAATGACCCACACATGCGCTACTAACTTCAATCCTATTGGTTGTCGCTCCTCATTTGCGTAAATCAACTTTGTCACGGCACTGGTGGCACCAGAAATTGGTAGCTCTCCATTGAAATGGCACGTCCTGGTTTTGCAAAGTTATGCCTGCTACAGACTGCGATCAAGATAATTACAAATCGCACTGTATGACCTGGATCTAATACACTTGGTTATGATGACGCATGTAGACTGTGCGATTATCATCTATTCAATCGCAAGTTATTCAATTCACATTGTTTCAAAGCAGCTTTACAGAAAATGTGTGCATGCAATGCATTTCAGAAATGTACATCTTATATGTACAGCTTATAATGTATTAAAGCTGCTGTATGTAAGTTTTTTACTCTACTGAAGCATAAAAATACCATCATATGTTTGCAGATATTTAGGGGGAACATGCTGAGTTCACCTACTCGTTTCTCTGAAAAACAATGCCACAGCCAGTTATTCTGCTTTGACATGTGCGTTACGTGTCAGAATGTCTGTTTGTTTTGGTCTGTGTGATACCGCCCGCTGTCAGTTTACCCAATAGTATTGCAGCACCACAGGTGGTGGAAACCAGCAAACAAACTAGGTCAGAGATCACAGATTCTACCCGACCTAAAACACCTCAATCTAAATATCTCTATGAACGAGAGCATATTAAAACGCGTCACGGATAAATCGACTTGCAGTGAGTAACACCGTGTCTACACCGGACGCGAGCGGTGCAACAAAATACAATATAACCCACTATAATCAGTGATGTTGTCTACACTGGATGTGACGTGACACGACAAATCCAGACAGTAAACTGAAGCCTCGTTCTATTTAATGGCGTTCTGACATGATGGACAAATGCTTTGCAATGGTCACTTTGTCGCGTCCAGTTTAGACAGCTTCTGGCTGTTGCGGCGCGATGCGTCAACGGTCGCTCCCGGGGTAGACACATGGTGTAACGGTACAGATCCACTTTTGTGGCACGACTGACGCGTGGTGTTGTGACGTTGATGGGCGTTCCTCAAGTTTACCACTATGGCCGTGCGTTTGAGCCAGCGGGGAATGAAAAACAAAGGACCAGCGAGAGACCTACTTCTATTGAATAGTCGCGTTCAACGGATTTGCATAAAGATGGCCTTGCCAGCTTTTTTAATGCGCTGCATTTGTTCAAATGCAGCGCCGCCTTCCCGGAATGCTTTGCGGGCGCGTTAAAGTCGCTTGACATCACCCATAGGAATAAAGTGGAGTGCGGCGCGACAGAAGTGTCGCACGGACAAGTGGATCCGCACCCTAAGGGCGACCCGACACATGGAGACTGGGGGAAGTTTCTCGCTGGTCCTTTGTTTTTCATTCCCCGCTGGCTCAAAAGCACGCCCATTGCGGTAAACTTGAGGAACACCCATTAACGTACACATGAGGGGAAGCCTCGCAACACCACGCTTCAGTCGTGTTGCAAAAGTGGATCTGTACCGTCAGTCTCCTCGCCTTCCATTGTCAATTGCGCGTGTCCTAAAGCTGGCAACCCGTGTGAGCGTCGAGTCTTGAGGAGGAGGGGGTGGGGCAAACAACGATCTCCAATATTTTGATTTTGGACTGCAGTACCCATTTCCATCTTACATACTCAGGGCTCTACATAGCGACCATTTTGCGACTGCGTAAAAATATTTAGGCGCACCGGTGCGAGTGACCCTATCGATTCTCATGAATATTTATAATACAATCGGAACAAAAACTACAACTGCCAAAGTGCATCAACACTGACTGAGCAACTGTTACTTTTCGTTCTGCGATCGACTGCTTTTCATGCCGTCTGTCAGCAGAGCAAGTGCAAAAAACGTGTCTGACGGACTACACTTCACAGATTGTTTACAAGGTGAAACGGGTGTGACGCAGCCATGCGCACTTACCGGACGAAGTTTACTTGCAGCCAAGTCCAAATGAACTAGAAATACCACATTTGCATTATCATAAACAAGGTCGGAAATTAACGGGGGCTTGGGGCAAAAATGGCACCAAAAATTGATTGATACATTTTTTTTTTTTTAAACGCCCCTGTATGAGTTCTTGATTGAATCTTTATCAGCTGCAGTCCATAACTTTTATTG
This sequence comes from Romanogobio albipinnatus, assembly GCA_023566225.1. NCBI lineage: Eukaryota > Metazoa > Chordata > Actinopteri > Cypriniformes > Gobionidae > Romanogobio > Romanogobio albipinnatus. The sequence goes on from CM042249.1 coordinate 50,626,495, forward strand.
TGTTTAAAAATGACCAGATGTATATATGAGTGAGTACATAATGAATCCATTTTCCAAACCGTGTTTTTATCTTACCCTGAATCACTACTGTACACATATAATAAGTGTTTATATTCTGACTATCCAGTTCGGGTCGCAGCGCTGCGGAGGAGCACAGTCCCTGTGTGACTCGCCATAGACACAAACAGAGAGAAGCAGCTCCGGCTGCAATGTTCTCCGCGAGACGTGTGCAGTTCTGTTTATTAAAGCAGCACTAGGTAACTTTTCAACCTTCATAATATATTTTCAAGACTCTTGTGATGATACATCGACTTACAATAGGTTGACGGGGTCTGTATCGTTTTTAATCGTACTTTTAAACTTCGGGTTTCGGGTAGTAACCCGAGAAAAAAAAGACAAAATTCGACTGCTTTACGGCATATACGTCACTTCCACCATCACCCCCACTTCCTTAAAGGGTTAGTTCACCCAAATATGAAAATTATGTCATTAATTACTCACCCTCATGTCGTTGGACACCCGTAAGACATTCGTTCATCTTCGGAACATAAATGAAGATATTTTTGTTGAAAGCTGATGCTGAGAAAGGCCTCAGCAAGCCCTCCATAGGGATTCAGTACATTTACACTCACAAGACCCATAAAAGGCACTAAAAACGTCATTACAAAGTCCATCTCACTACAGTGGCTCTACAATAATTTTACAAAGCGACGACAATAGTTTTTGTGCGCAAAAAAACCCCCAAAATAACTTTATTCAACACGAACTTTGGCCTCTGCCGGGAACTCATGAAGCACCACGACTCATGCGCGAGAATATTACACAGATCCGGCGTTCGGACATTCGAGATGTGTTTACAAGCAGAGGAAGACGCGCCGTATCTAAGCTGTTGAATTCTACATTGATCGGGCTTTAGGTCTCAGCGTAGTGCTCAAAATGGGACTAAAGTGTGCATTTCATGGATTCCCGAACGCCGGATCTGCGTTATATTCTCGCGCATGAGTCGTGGTGCTTCGTGAGTTCACGGCAGAGGTCAAAGTTTGTGTTGAATAAAGTCGTTATTTTGATTTTTTTTTACACACAAAAAATATTGTCGTCGCTTTGTAAAATTATTGTAGAGCCACTGTAGTGAGATGGACTTTGTAATGACGTTTTTAGTGCCTTTTATGGGTCTTGTGAGTGTAAATGTACTGAATCCCTAAGGAGGGCTTGCTGAGGCCTTTCTCAGCCATCAGCTTTCAACAAAAATATCTTCATTTGTGTTCCGAAGATGAACGGAGGTCTTACGGGTGTCGAACGACATGAGGGTGAGTAATTAATGACATAATTTTCATTTTTGGGTGAACTAACCCTTTAAATTCGGACGTGCGAGCCCAACTATCCTTTGTTTGCCGGATGTTATAGTCATGGCCGAGGCAGCACAGAAAAAGAAGAAAGCAAAGGTTTTGTCGGAGGAATGCAAAAAGAGGAAACGAGAAAGTGATCGTATTAAAGTATTATATTTGTTTATTTGTCTTGCCTCAAGCTATAATGCAAATCGATTTTTCAAATTTGAAGATTCATCTATGGTAGCTTGATATTATATTGACGATATATGGTTATTACCTACCACTCAAACATTGAATTGAAGGATCATATAGATTCTGTAAAACGCTAACCAATAGACTAGACTACTATAATGACGCTGGCTTGTAAACGTGAGCATCGCGATCATTTGGCGTTTGAAAAAAAAAAAATAAAACCCATGAAATTATATTTATATGACATGCTGAAACATATGCCACTGTACCTGGGATGAAGACATTTCACCCGAGCAGAACACCTGCATGTGAACTCCTCCTGCAGTGTTCAGGGCTATCATAGTTGTCATGTCAACAAATGCACGTGCGATGCATCCCCTGATGTAGGATGACAGAGTTTACGACAGTAGTAGAGGACAATACTGTTTCCCAACTGTAGGGGGACCCCGAGAGCAAAACCTACCTAGTGCTGCTTTAACCGCCAGAGCGCCTAAAGTCACGGACAGCTATTGCTCCGAGTATTGGCATGATTGCAAATGTGATACTGATCTTGTACAGAAGTCCAATAGACAAGTTGATATTAAGTAACAACGTTTTAGCCACAATACTGTCTATTTCGTAAAAAATCTAAACTACACCAGAACTGTTGGGCATCTCCAAGCGGTTCGATTCGAATGAATCTGCGTTTGAACGATTGAATGAACGACTCGCACATAGACTTGACGCCACCTACTGGCGTCTTTTTATTTAAAATATAAATCTTTTAACTAAGTTTAAGTTTAACTTGTACATAGCCTATTTCTAAATTCAAAAACATTCATACAACATTATTTACCCATGAGCTACTGTGTCTAAACAGCACTTCAGATAGAGCCGCTGTGCCACTTCTACAGTGCAAAGATGGATCTTTTGATGCTGATTTAATTAGATTGGTAACAGTCTGGTTGTGTCTTATTGCTCTAACTGAATTTATTGTTTAAATTAACATTTTAAAAACAACTTTTCTATTTTAATTGAAGAAATTGACAAAAGATGATGCATACATTTAATAAGATTAGAAAACATTGCTCTTATAATGGTAAAAATGCCCCTGGACATTCATTAAAAGGGACAAAGATCGTCCTGTAATGGGAAAGTTATAATTGGAATGCGTGTTATTGATCAGAAAGTGCTCCTGAATTTTTGACTGTGCTCCTAATTTTTTTAAATTAGGAGCACAAGTGCTCCTCAAGAAAAATGTTAGCCTAGAGCCCTGATACTGAATCTTTAATTTAAACAATATATTAATTTAAGGCAAGATAGTGTAGAAGAATAAATCATCATCAGCGTGCGCTAGTGATGAACAAATGGAGCGAGATGAATCGCACTTTGGCAATTGTGAAGAAAGAAAGAGGAGAATATAGACACTAGGGAATATGTGGCTAGGGAGAAGAGGCCAACTCAGCATGCCAATTTTGTAAATGGAGCTTGAGGTAAGTAGCTTTAAGTTTTAGCAGCATGTCATGATTTCATGCTGCATTTTTATTGGCTAGTCAGTAGACGTAGGTCGAGCAAACACACTGAGATGATCATGTTACATTTAATAATCGCAGGCTATCTTTGGTCGCAAGAGAGGGACAACGGCCGTCTTTGAACCTCTTTCACTGTACGATGTAGGACCAGTGTTTAAGAGCCACGGCCACAGAAATCAACACAATTAGTCATCTTTCGTCTGGGACAGCCCAAAATCATACAGTGTGTACTGGGCATTACATTTACATTTATGCATTTAGCAGACGCTTTTATCCAAAGCGACTTACAACTTGGGGGTACATGAAGCGATTGGTCATGAAGAGTCGAGAAGCGCAATAAGAGCCTGAAATCCTGAGACCGTGTACATTGCTCAGTGTAGCACAGGCTAGAAAAGGGAGGGAAGAAGGAAGAGAAAGAGGAAAGGAAAGTGTTTTTTTTATTTTTTTTTTATGAGGTTAAGTGCTCACGGAAGAGCTGAGTTTTAAGTTGACTTTTGAATGAATTCAAATTTTGAATTATAGCTTGAGGCAAGACAAATAAACAAATATAATACTTTAATACGATCACTTTCTCGTTTCCTCTTTTTGCATTCCTCCGACAAAACCTTTGCTTTCTTCTTTTTCTGTGCTGCCTCGGCCATGACTATAACATCCGGCAAACAAAGGATAGTTGGGCTCGCACGTCCGAATTTAAAGGGTTAGTTCACCCAAAAATGAAAATTATATCATTAATTACTCACCCTCATGTCCTCCATAGGGATTCAGTACATTTACACTCACAAGACCCATAAAAGGCACTAAAAACGTCATTACAAAGTCCATCTCACTACAGTGGCTCTACAATCATTTTACTAAGCGACGATCAAAATAACGACTTTATTCAACACAAACTTTGGCCTCTGCAGTAAACTCACTGTTTTTGTAAGTGCAGTACTGCAAATATGATTTATGTTTCTTTGTCAAACTGATTTGAAATGATTATCTGTGGGAATCAGCAGAGATGCACAGTATTGCTTTTAAAGGTCCCGTTCTTCGTGATCCCATTGTTCAAACTTTAGTTAGTGTGTAATGTTGCTGTTAGAGCATAAATAATACCTGTAAAATTATAAAGCTCAAAGTTCAATGCCAAGCGAGATATTTTATTTAACAGAAGTTCCCTTTCAAAGCCTACAGCGAACGGCCGGCTTGGACTACATCCTGGTACTTCCTTCTTTAATTACGTCAGTAGAACAGTAGAACAGACTAACCTCCGCCCACAAGAATATGTGAAAAAAGGGGGCGTGGTCTTGTTGCTCTCCCGCGTGGAGAAGAGGAAGTGTCGCGTGGAGAAAAGGAAGTGCTGCGTTTGAGTGTGTTTGTCGCCATGTCGTCGAGACGCTGTTATTTTCATCCCGGAGTCAAATCACCTTTGTTTGGCTTTCCCAGGGACGCTGTAGAGATCATTGAGCGCATTTATCTTCCGTTAAGAGGCGTGACCTTTCCACGTGCGCTAAGCTGCGGTCAAATCACAACACAGGAACCGTGCCATGTTCGCTAAGCTGCTGTCGAATCACAACACAGGAACCGCTGGCACAATCAGAACTCGTTACGTATTTCTGAAGGAGGGACTTCATAGAATAAAGGAACTCATCAGCCGTTTTTAGGACAGTGAAAACAGCGGTGTACAGATGAGTAAATTGTGTTAAAAATACTGTGTTTTTTTACACGCGAAACATGAACACATGTTATATTGCACACTGTAAACACAATCAAAGCTTCAAAAAAACACGAAGAACGGGACCTTTAAAGAATTAAACAGACAAGGCAAAAACATCTTATATTTCAAAAGAGATCTGTGCATTAGTGTGAATGCAGGTCTCCCGCTGTCTATGATGTCATCATTAATAATCACACAACAGTAAAGCTGAGAAAGAGAAAAATCACTCAGTTCAGACACTCTTAAATACTGAAAGCACTCTTTGTTCATTGCTTGTAATATGTTTCTTTGTTCCTCTTTATGATTTACTAGCTTATGTTTTGCAGCTATATTAGTTTATATATTTAAAATTATTAACATGCAATTATTTTAATTAAAATGTTATAATGTGTAGTTATTTTAAAAAGCTTATAATTACATATATCATAATAAAAAACATTTTACGTTTTTAATAAATTCATAATATTAATATTAATAATTAATAAGGAAATGACTCCCAGAATCAGAATCGGACCGTGACTCTCAGAATCGGAATCGGACCGTGACTCTCAGAATCAGAATCGGACCATGACTCTCAGAATCAGAATCGGACCGTGACTCTCAGAATCAGAATCGGACCGTGACTCTCAGAATCAGAATCGGACCGTGACTCTCAGAATCAGAATCGGACCGTGACTCTCAGAATCAGAATCGGACCGTGACTCTCAGAATCAGAATCGGACCGTGACTCTCAGAATCAGAATCGGACCGTGACTCTCAGAATCGGAATCGGACCGTGACTCTCAGAATCAGAATCGGACCGTGACTCTCAGAATCAGAATCGGACCGTGACTCTCAGAATCAGAATCGGACCGTGACTCTCAGAATCAGAATCGGACCGTGACTCTCAGAATCAGAATCGGACCGTGACTCTCAGAATCGGAATCGGACCGTGACTCTCAGAATCAGAATCGGACCGTGACTCTCAGAATCAGAATCGGACCGTGACTCTCAGAATCGGAATCGGACCGTGACTCTCAGAATCAGAATCGGACCGTGACTCTCAGAATCGGAATCGGACCGTGACTCTCAGAATCGGAATCGGACCGTGACTCTCAGAATCAGAATCGGACCGTGACTCTCAGAATCAGAATCGGACCGTGACTCTCAGAATCAGAATCGGACCGTGACTCTCAGAATCAGAATCGGACCGTGACTCTCAGAATCAGAATCGGACCGTGACTCTCAGAATCGGAATCGGACCGTGACTCTCAGAATCGGAATCGGACCGTGACTCTCAGAATCAGAATCGGACCGTGACTCTCAGAATCAGAATCGGACCGTGACTCTCAGAATCAGAATCGGACCGTGACTCTCAGAATCAGAATCGGACCGTGACTCTCAGAATCAGAATCGGACCGTGACTCTCAGAATCAGAATCGGACCGTGACTCTCAGAATCAGAATCGGACCGTGACTCTCAGAATCAGAATCGGACCGTGACTCTCAGAATCAGAATCGGACCGTGACTCTCAGAATCAGAATCGGACCGTGACTCTCAGAATCGGACCGTGACTCTCAGAATCAGAATCGGACCGTGACTCTCAGAATCAGAAGGTACCAATTAAAGATTTCCACCATTACTATACAATGATGTATTGTTGAATAATACAGAAGATAAAGAGTTTAAAAAATAATCGCATATTAAATTGCAATCGCAATATTGGTTAAAAAAAAATCGCAATTCGATTTTTTTCCAAAATCGTTCAGCCCTAGTGAAAACAGAGGTGTACAGATGAGTACATAGACCTTTAATACTATTGTGTGTTAATACTTTCGTGACTTATTTACACACTAAAACCAACCTGTTGGTAATTACAAACCGTATCATCACTGTCTGTTTATATCCTTTACATCCCACATTCTGAATTCAATGACCGACACCATTGCAGGAAAAGTCAAGACTCATTTGAAACCGCTCCGACGACAACAATGATGATCGAATGAATCAGGGCTATTGCTTCTTTAAAAGCGTGATTGCAGGCGGTTTCATCATTCACACGGGTTCAAATGTCTGCTGACCTCTTCACATAAAACACACTGAGCCAAATGATCCGAATGAAACGTCTCTCTCCACAAAGGAAACACACTTGGGCTGTGTTGAACATGCAGTGCTGTATGAGACTTCTATTGATACATCAAGTCTTGTGTATCGTCTGCTTCACATTGTCATGTAAAGTGAGCACGCAAAGATTGCTGTGTTGTCTGTATAGATTATCCACGCGCAGTTTTCCGCTCTCACTCATTCTTATTCTCAATTAGTGTTGGTTGCCGTAACAAACACACACTTGCATGAGCAGTCAACATGCTGTAACACACACACACACGCTCTGAATTTAGGTTATGAGTTAATTGAGTGAAAATGCAAAGCCTTGATATGATATCAACAGCTGCTTTTATGATTCAAATGCATGTTTTTTCCTCCACATGCGACTGAAGGAAAAACAGCTACACTGAGCTTAAAGCAATATTATTTGCAATTCAATGATTACATAAAACTTGTAATTTTATCCAAGGTTAGTAAGTGTGTAAGAAGGCCCAGGTGGTCAATGACTTGAGTCAATGTTAAGAATCCCAGCTGATATTACTTGTTTCGTTTGTCTCTAAATGCCTGCGCACAACTGGTCCTGGGTCATGCGCTGGAACGCCAGTCTCTCATGAACACGCGTACGACAGTTTGGGGAAGTCGGAGATCACAGTTTGTAAAGTTTTAAATATGGATTATTTTTCTTACACAAATGCTTCACTTCAGAAGGCCTTTATTAACCCCCCGGAGCTGTGTGGGGCAGTTATATGATGGATAGATGCACCTTTATGGCCTTATATCCAAGCCATTATAAAGCTTGGAAGAGCCAGGACTTTTTTAATATAACTCAGATTGTACTCGTCTGAAAGAAGAATGTCACACACCTTGGATGACTTGACCTTGGGTGAGTAAAGCATGGGGTCATTTTCATTTTTGGGTGAACTATCCCTTTAAGAAATAGTAAGATAAATATGCTACTTTAAACATTGGCTACAGTATATGGAGCAAATTCATTACATTGCTGATGAATAAACATACGTTCATCCACCTAGACATTTTAATTATCTTAGAATATTAAAAATAAACGTTCAAAGAATGTGAATTTTTGGTGAAAATAAGTGTGTACATTTTAAATAATGTCATAATCATGATAGAAAACATTTTAAGGTTCTTAGAATATTCAAAATAAATGTTCAAACAACGTTGCATGTTGGGTGAAAATTATGTCAGTAGAATGTTGCAAGTAGCAGTTCTGTAACTTTATAAATGTAAAAACATTTCAAAACAATATTCCCACAACCAACTTGGAATGTTTGGAAAATGTTTTTAAAACCTAAATGTGTTCCCTACACTGTTTTAGTTTTTATAGAGCACTGTCTGATCGTTCCCGATCCCCTATATAGTGCACTGTCTGATCGTTCCCTATCCCCTATATAGTCCACTGTCTGATCGTTCCCGATCCCCTATATAGTGCACTGTCTGATCGTTCCCTATCCCCTATATAGTGCACTGTCTGAATCGTTCCCTATCCCCTATATAGTGCACTGTCTGATCGTTCCCTATCCCCTATATAGTGCACTGTCTGATCGTTCCCTATCCCCTATATAGTCCACTGTCTGATCGTTCCCGATCCCCTATATAGTGCACTGTCTGATCGTTCCCTATCCCCTATATAGTGCACTGTCTGAATCGTTCCCTATCCCCTATATAGTGCACTGTCTGAATCGTTCCCTATCCCCTATATAGTGCACAGTCTGATCGTTCCCTATCCCCTATATAGTGCACAGTCTGATCGTTCCCTATCCCCTATATAGTGCACTGTCTGAATCGTTCCCTATCCCCTATATAGTGCACTGTCTGATCGTTCCCGATCCCCTATATAGTGCACTGTCTGATCGTTCCCTATCCCCTATATAGTCCACTGTCTGATCGTTCCCGATCCCCTATATAGTGCACTGTCTGATCGTTCCCTATCCCCTATATAGTGCACTGTCTGAATCGTTCCCTATCCCCTATATAGTGCACTGTCTGATCGTTCCCTATCCCCTATATAGTGCACTGTCTGATCGTTCCCTATCCCCTATATAGTCCACTGTCTGATCGTTCCCTATCCCCTATATAGTGCACTGTCTGATCGTTCCCTATCCCCTATATAGTGCACTGTCTGAATCGTTCCCTATCCCCTATATAGTGCACTGTCTGATCGTTCCCTATCCCCTATATAGTGCACTGTCTGAATCGTTCCCTATCCCCTATATAGTGCACTGTCTGATCGTTCCCTATCCCCTATATAGTGCACTGTCTGATCGTTCCCTATCCCCTATATAGTGCACTGTCTGAATCGTTCCCTATCCCCTATATAGTGCACAGTCTGATCGTTCCCTATCCCCTATATAGTGCACTCTGATCATTCCCTATCCCCTATATAGTGCACTGTCTGATCGTTCCCTATCCCCTATATAGTGCACTGTCTGATCGTTCCCTATCCCCTATATAGTGCACTGTCTGATCGTTCCCTATCCCCTATATAGTGCACAGTCTGATCGTTCCCTATCCCCTATATAGTGCACAGTCTGATCGTTCCTTATCCCCTATATAGTGCACTGTCTGATCGTTCCCTATCCCCTATATAGTGCACTGTCTGATCGTTCCCTATCCCCTATATAGTGCACTGTCTGATCGTTCCCTATCCCCTATATAGTGCACAGTCTGATCGTTCCCTATCCCCTATATAGTGCACAGTCTGATCGTTCCCTATCCCCTATATAGTGCACAGTCTGATCGTTCCCTATCCCCTATATACTGCACTGTCTGATCGTTCCCTATCCCCTATATAGTGCACAGTCTGATCGTTCCCTATCCCCTATATAGTGCACTGTCTGATCGTTCCCTATCCCCTATATAGTCCACTGTCTGATCGTTCCCTATCCCCTATATAGTGCACAGTCTGATCGTTCCCTATCCCCTATATAGTGCACTCTGATCATTCCCTATCCCCTATATAGTGCACTGTCTGATCGTTCCCTATCCCCTATATAGTGCACTGTCTGATCGTCCCCTATCCCCTATATAGTGCACTGTCTGATCGTTCCCTATCCCCTATATAGTGCACAGTCTGATCGTTCCCTATCCCCTATATAGTGCACAGTCTGATCGTTCCTTATCCCCTATATAGTGCACTGTCTGATCGTTCCCTATCCCCTATATAGTGCACTGTCTGATCGTTCCCTATCCCCTATATAGTGCACTGTCTGATCGTTCCCTATCCCCTATATAGTGCACAGTCTGATCGTTCCCTATCCCCTATATAGTGCACAGTCTGATCGTTCCCTATCCCCTATATAGTGCACAGTCTGATCGTTCCCTATCCCCTATATACTGCACTGTCTGATCGTTCCCTATCCCCTATATAGTGCACAGTCTGATCGTTCCCTATCCCCTATATAGTGCACTGTCTGATCGTTCCCTATCCCCTATATAGTCCACTGTCTGATCGTTCCCGATCCCCTATATAGTGCACTGTCTGATCGTTCCCTATCCCCTATATAGTGCACTGTCTGAATCGTTCCCTATCCCCTATATAGTGCACTGTCTGATCGTTCCCTATCCCCTATATAGTGCACTGTCTGATCGTTCCCTATCCCCTATATAGTGCACTGTCTGATCGTTCCCGATCCCCTATATAGTGCACTGTCTGATCGTTCCCTATCCCCTATATAGTGCACTGTCTGAATCGTTCCCTATCCCCTATATAGTGCACTGTCTGAATCGTTCCCTATCCCCTATATAGTGCACAGTCTGATCGTTCCCTATCCCCTATATAGTGCACAGTCTGATCGTTCCCTATCCCCTATATAGTGCACTGTCTGAATCGTTCCCTATCCCCTATATAGTGCACTGTCTGATCGTTCCCGATCCCCTATATAGTGCACTGTCTGATCGTTCCCTATCCCCTATATAGTCCACTGTCTGATCGTTCCCGATCCCCTATATAGTGCACTGTCTGATCGTTCCCTATCCCCTATATAGTGCACTGTCTGAATCGTTCCCTATCCCCTATATAGTGCACTGTCTGATCGTTCCCTATCCCCTATATAGTGCACTGTCTGATCGTTCCCTATCCCATATATAGTCCACTGTCTGATCGTTCCCTATCCCCTATATAGTGCACTGTCTGATCGTTCCCTATCCCCTATATAGTGCACTGTCTGAATCGTTCCCTATCCCCTATATAGTGCACTGTCTGAATCGTTCCCTATCCCCTATATAGTGCACAGTCTGATCGTTCCCTATCCCCTATATAGTGCACTGTCTGAATCGTTCCCTATCCCCTATATAGTGCACTGTCTGATCGTTCCCTATCCCCTATATAGTGCACTGTCTGATCGTTCCCTATCCCCTATATAGTGCACAGTCTGATCGTTCCTTATCCCCTATATAGTGCACTGTCTGATCGTTCCCTATCCCCTATATAGTGCACAGTCTGATCGTTCCCTATCCCCTATATAGTGCAGTCTGATCGTTCCCTATCCCCTATATAGTGCAGTCTGATCGTTCCCTATCCCCTATATAGTGCACAGTCTGATCGTTCCCTATCCCCTATATATAGTGCACAGTCTGATAATTCCCTATCCCCTATATAGTGCACAGTCTGATCGTTCCCTATCCCCTATATACTGCACTGTCTGATCGTTCCCTATCCCCTATATAGTGCACAGTCTGATCGTTCCCTATCCCCTATATAGTGCACTGTCTGATCGTTCCCTATCCCCTATATACTGCACTGTCTGATCGTTCCCTATCCCCTATATAGTGCACAGTCTGATCATTCCCTATCCCCTATATAGTGCACAGTCTGATCGTTCCCTATCCCCTATATACTGCACTGTCTGATCGTTCCCTATCCCCTATATAGTGCACTGTCTGATCGTTCCCTATCCCCTATATAGTGCACTGTCTGAATCGTTCCCTATCCCCTATATAGTGCACAGTCTGATCGTTCCCTTTCCCCTATATAGTGCACAGTCTGATCGTTCCCTATCCCCTATATAGTGCACTGTCTGAATCGTTCCCTATCCCCTATATAGTGCACTGTCTGATCGTTCCCTATCCCCTATATAGTGCACTGTCTGATCGTTCCCTATCCCCTATATAGTCCACTGTCTGATCGTTCCCGATCCCCTATATAGTGCACTGTCTGAATCGTTCCCTATCCCCTATATAGTGCACTGTCTGATCGTTCCCTATCCCCTATATAGTGCACTGTCTGATCGTTCCCTATCCCCTATATAGTCCACTGTCTGATCGTTCCCTATCCCCTATATAGTGCACTGTCTGATCGTTCCCTATCCCCTATATAGTGCACTGTCTGAATCGTTCCCTATCCCCTATATAGTGCACTGTCTGAATCGTTCCCTATCCCCTATATAGTGCACAGTCTGATCGTTCCCTATCCCCTATATAGTGCACAGTCTGATCGTTCCCTATCCCCTATATAGTGCACTGTCTGAATCGTTCCCTATCCCCTATATAGTGCACTGTCTGATCGTTCCCTATCCCCTATATAGTGCACTGTCTGATCGTTCCCTATCCCCTATATAGTGCACTGTCTGAATCGTTCCCTATCCCCTATATAGTGCACAGTCTGATCGTTCCCTATCCCCTATATAGTGCACTCTGATCATTCCCTATCCCCTATATAGTGCACTGTCTGATCGTTCCCTATCCCCTATATAGTGCACTGTCTGATCGTTCCCTATCCCCTATATAGTGCACTGTCTGATCGTTCCCTATCCCCTATATAGTGCACAGTCTGATCGTTCCCTATCCCCTATATAGTGCACAGTCTGATCGTTCCTTATCCCCTATATAGTGCACTGTCTGATCGTTCCCTATCCCCTATATAGTGCACTGTCTGATCGTTCCCTATCCCCTATATAGTGCAGTCTGATCGTTCCCTATCCCCTATATAGTGCACAGTCTGATCGTTCCCTATCCCCTATATATAGTGCACAGTCTGATCGTTCCCTATCCCCTATATAGTGCACAGTCTGATCGTTCCCTATCCCCTATATACTGCACTGTCTGATCGTTCCCTATCCCCTATATAGTGCACAGTCTGATCGTTCCCTATCCCCTATATAGTGCACTGTCTGATCGTTCCCTATCCCCTATATACTGCACTGTCTGATCGTTCCCTATCCCCTATATAGTGCACAGTCTGATCATTCCCTATCCCCTATATAGTGCACAGTCTGATCGTTCCCTATCCCCTATATACTGCACTGTCTGATCGTTCCCTATCCCCTATATAGTGCACTGTCTGATCGTTCCCTATCCCCTATATAGTGCACTGTCTGAATCGTTCCCTATCCCCTATATAGTGCACTGTCTGAATCGTTCCCTATCCCCTATATAGTGCACAGTCTGATCGTTCCCTATCCCCTATATAGTGCACAGTCTGATCGTTCCCTATCCCCTATATAGTGCACTGTCTGAATCGTTCCCTATCCCCTATATAGTGCACTGTCTGATCGTTCCCGATCCCCTATATAGTGCACTGTCTGATCGTTCCCTATCCCCTATATAGTCCACTGTCTGATCGTTCCCTATCCCCTATATAGTCCACTGTCTGATCGTTCCCTATCCCCTATATAGTGCACTGTCTGATCGTTCCCTATCCCCTATATAGTGCACTGTCTGAATCGTTCCCTATCCCCTATATAGTGCACTGTCTGAATCGTTCCCTATCCCCTATATAGTGCACAGTCTGATCGTTCCCTATCCCCTATATAGTGCACTGTCTGAATCGTTCCCTATCCCCTATATAGTGCACTGTCTGATCGTTCCCTATCCCCTATATAGTGCACTGTCTGATCGTTCCCTATCCCCTATATAGTGCACTGTCTGAATCGTTCCCTATCCCCTATATAGTGCACAGTCTGATCGTTCCCTATCCCCTATATAGTGCACAGTCTGATCGTTCCCTATCCCCTATATAGTGCACAGTCTGATCGTTCCTTATCCCCTATATAGTGCACTGTCTGATCGTTCCCTATCCCCTATATAGTGCACTGTCTGATCGTTCCCTATCCCCTATATAGTGCACTGTCTGATCGTTCCCTATCCCCTATATAGTGCACAGTCTGATCGTTCCTTATCCCCTATATAGTGCACTGTCTGATCGTTCCCTATCCCCTATATAGTGCACTGTCTGATCGTTCCCTATCCCCTATATAGTGCACTGTCTGAATCGTTCCCTATCCCCTATATAGTGCACAGTCTGATCGTTCCCTATCCCCTATATAGTGCACTGTCTGATCGTTCCCTATACCCTATAAAGTGCACTGTCTGATCGTTCCCTATCCCCTATATAGTGCACTGTCTGATCGTTCCCTATCCCCTATATAGTGCACTGTCTGATCGTTCCCTATCCCCTATATAGTGCACTGTCTGATCGTTCCCTATCCCCTATATAGTGCACAGTCTGATCGTTCCCTATCCCCTATATAGTGCACTGTCTGATCGTTCCCTATACCCTATAAAGTGCACTGTCTGATCGTTCCCTATCCCCTATATAGTGCACTGTCTGATCGTTCCCTATCCCCTATATAGTGCACAGTCTGATCGTTCCTTATCCCCTATATAGTGCACTGTCTGATCGTTCCCTATCCCCTATATAGTGCACTGTCTGATCGTTCCCTATCCCCTATATAGTGCACAGTCTGATCGTTCCTTATCCCCTATATAGTGCACTGTCTGATCGTTCCCTATCCCCTATATAGTGCACTGTCTGATCGTTCCCTATCCCCTATATAGTGCACTGTCTGATCGTTCCCTATCCCCTATATAGTGCACAGTCTGATCGTTCCTTATCCCCTATATAGTGCACTGTCTGATCGTTCCCTATCCCCTATATAGTGCACTGTCTGATCGTTCCCTATCCCCTATATAGTGCACAGTCTGATCGTTCCCTATCCCCTATATAGTGCAGTCTGATCGTTCCCTATCCCCTATATAGTGCAGTCTGATCGTTCCCTATCCCCTATATAGTGCACAGTCTGATCGTTCCCTATCCCCTATATATAGTGCACAGTCTGATCATTCCCTATCCCCTATATAGTGCACAGTCTGATCGTTCCCTATCCCCTATATACTGCACAGTCTGATCGTTCCCTATCCCCTATATAGTGCACAGTCTGATCGTTCCCTATCCCCTATATAGTGCACTGTCTGATCGTTCCCTATCCCCTATATACTGCACTGTCTGATCGTTCCCTATCCCCTATATAGTGCACAGTCTGATCATTCCCTATCCCCTATATAGTGCACAGTCTGATCGTTCCCTATCCCCTATATACTGCACTGTCTGATCGTTCCCTATCCCCTATATAGTGCACTGTCTGATCGTTCCCTATCCCCTATATAGTGCACTGTCTGAATCGTTCCCTATCCCCTATATAGTGCACAGTCTGATCGTTCCCTTTCCCCTATATAGTGCACAGTCTGATCGTTCCCTATCCCCTATATAGTGCACTGTCTGAATCGTTCCCTATCCCCTATATAGTGCACTGTCTGATCGTTCCCGATCCCCTATATAGTGCACTGTCTGAATCGTTCCCTATCCCCTATATAGTGCACTGTCTGATCGTTCCCTATCCCCTATATAGTGCACTGTCTGATCGTTCCCTATCCCCTATATAGTCCACTGTCTGATCGTTCCCTATCCCCTATATAGTGCACTGTCTGATCGTTCCCTATCCCCTATATAGTGCACTGTCTGAATCGTTCCCTATCCCCTATATAGTGCACTGTCTGAATCGTTCCCTATCCCCTATATAGTGCACAGTCTGATCGTTCCCTATCCCCTATATAGTGCACAGTCTGATCGTTCCCTATCCCCTATATAGTGCACTGTCTGAATCGTTCCCTATCCCCTATATAGTGCACTGTCTGATCGTTCCCTATCCCCTATATAGTGCACTGTCTGATCGTTCCCTATCCCCTATATAGTGCACTGTCTGAATCGTTCCCTATCCCCTATATAGTGCACAGTCTGATCGTTCCCTATCCCCTATATAGTGCACTCTGATCATTCCCTATCCCCTATATAGTGCACTGTCTGATCGTTCCCTATCCCCTATATAGTGCACTGTCTGATCGTTCCCTATCCCCTATATAGTGCACTGTCTGATCGTTCCCTATCCCCTATATAGTGCACAGTCTGATCGTTCCCTATCCCCTATATAGTGCACAGTCTGATCGTTCCTTATCCCCTATATAGTGCACTGTCTGATCGTTCCCTATCCCCTATATAGTGCACTGTCTGATCGTTCCCTATCCCCTATATAGTGCAGTCTGATCGTTCCCTATCCCCTATATAGTGCACAGTCTGATCGTTCCCTATCCCCTATATATAGTGCACAGTCTGATCGTTCCCTATCCCCTATATAGTGCACAGTCTGATCGTTCCCTATCCCCTATATACTGCACTGTCTGATCGTTCCCTATCCCCTATATAGTGCACAGTCTGATCGTTCCCTATCCCCTATATAGTGCACTGTCTGATCGTTCCCTATCCCCTATATACTGCACTGTCTGATCGTTCCCTATCCCCTATATAGTGCACAGTCTGATCATTCCCTATCCCCTATATAGTGCACAGTCTGATCGTTCCCTATCCCCTATATACTGCACTGTCTGATCGTTCCCTATCCCCTATATAGTGCACTGTCTGATCGTTCCCTATCCCCTATATAGTGCACTGTCTGAATCGTTCCCTATCCCCTATATAGTGCACTGTCTGAATCGTTCCCTATCCCCTATATAGTGCACAGTCTGATCGTTCCCTATCCCCTATATAGTGCACAGTCTGATCGTTCCCTATCCCCTATATAGTGCACTGTCTGAATCGTTCCCTATCCCCTATATAGTGCACTGTCTGATCGTTCCCGATCCCCTATATAGTGCACTGTCTGATCGTTCCCTATCCCCTATATAGTCCACTGTCTGATCGTTCCCTATCCCCTATATAGTCCACTGTCTGATCGTTCCCTATCCCCTATATAGTGCACTGTCTGATCGTTCCCTATCCCCTATATAGTGCACTGTCTGAATCGTTCCCTATCCCCTATATAGTGCACTGTCTGAATCGTTCCCTATCCCCTATATAGTGCACAGTCTGATCGTTCCCTATCCCCTATATAGTGCACTGTCTGAATCGTTCCCTATCCCCTATATAGTGCACTGTCTGATCGTTCCCTATCCCCTATATAGTGCACTGTCTGATCGTTCCCTATCCCCTATATAGTGCACTGTCTGAATCGTTCCCTATCCCCTATATAGTGCACAGTCTGATCGTTCCCTATCCCCTATATAGTGCACAGTCTGATCGTTCCCTATCCCCTATATAGTGCACAGTCTGATCGTTCCTTATCCCCTATATAGTGCACTGTCTGATCGTTCCCTATCCCCTATATAGTGCACTGTCTGATCGTTCCCTATCCCCTATATAGTGCACTGTCTGATCGTTCCCTATCCCCTATATAGTGCACAGTCTGATCGTTCCTTATCCCCTATATAGTGCACTGTCTGATCGTTCCCTATCCCCTATATAGTGCACTGTCTGATCGTTCCCTATCCCCTATATAGTGCACAGTCTGATCGTTCCCTATCCCCTATATAGTGCAGTCTGATCGTTCCCTATCCCCTATATAGTGCAGTCTGATCGTTCCCTATCCCCTATATAGTGCACAGTCTGATCGTTCCCTATCCCCTATATAGTGCACTGTCTGATCGTTCCCTATCCCCTATATAGTGTACTGTCTGAATCGTTCCCTATCCCCTATATAGTGCACTGTCTGATCGTTCCCTATCCCCTATATAGTGCACTGTCTGAATCGTTCCCTATCCCCTATATAGTGCACAGTCTGATCGTTCCCTATCCCCTATATAGTGCACTGTCTGATCGTTCCCTATACCCTATAAAGTGCACTGTCTGATCGTTCCCTATCCCCTATATAGTGCACTGTCTGATCGTTCCCTATCCCCTATATAGTGCACTGTCTGATCGTTCCCTATCCCCTATATAGTGCACTGTCTGATCGTTCCCTATCCCCTATATAGTGCACTGTCTGATCGTTCCCTATCCCCTATATAGTGCACAGTCTGATCGTTCCCTATCCCCTATATAGTGCACTGTCTGATCGTTCCCTATACCCTATAAAGTGCACTGTCTGATCGTTCCCTATCCCCTATATAGTGCACTGTCTGATCGTTCCCTATCCCCTATATAGTGCACAGTCTGATCGTTCCCTATCCCCTATATAGTGCACAGTCTGATCGTTCCCTATCCCCTATATAGTGCAGTCTGATCGTTCCCTATCCCCTATATAGTGCAGTCTGATCGTTCCCTATCCCCTATATAGTGCACAGTCTGATCGTTCCCTATCCCCTATATATAGTGCACAGTCTGATCATTCCCTATCCCCTATATAGTGCACAGTCTGATCGTTCCCTATCCCCTATATACTGCACTGTCTGATCGTTCCCTATCCCCTATATAGTGCACTGTCTGATCGTTCCCTATCCCCTATATACTGCACTGTCTGATCGTTCCCTATCCCCTATATAGTGCACAGTCTGATCATTCCCTATCCCCTATATAGTGCACAGTCTGATCGTTCCCTATCCCCTATATACTGCACTGTCTGATCGTTCCCTATCCCCTATATAGTGCACAGTCTGATCGTTCCCTATCCCCTATATACTGCACTGTCTGATCGTTCCCTATCCCCTATATAGTGCACAGTCTGATCGTTCCCTATCCCCTATATATAGTGCACAGTCTGATCATTCCCTATCCCCTATATAGTGCACAGTCTGATCGTTCCCTATCCCCTATATACTGCACTGTCTGATCGTTCCCTATCCCCTATATAGTGCACAGTCTGATCGTTCCCTATCCCCTATATACTGCACTGTCTGATCGTTCCCTATCCCCTATATATAGTGCACAGTCTGATCATTCCCTATCCCCTATATAGTGCACAGTCTGATCGTTCCCTATCCCCTATATACTGCACTGTCTGATCGTTCCCTATCCCCTATATACTGCACTGTCTGATCGTTCCCTATCCCCTATATAGTGCACAGTCTGATCGTTCCCTATCCCCTATATAGTGCACAGTCTGATCGTTCCCTATCCCCTATATACTGCACTGTCTGATCGTTCCCTATCCCCTATATAGTGCACAGTCTGATCGTTCCCTATCCCCTATATACTGCACTGTCTGATCGTTCCCTATCCCCTATATAGTGCACAGTCTGATCGTTCCCTATCCCCTATATATAGTGCACAGTCTGATCATTCCCTATCCCCTATATAGTGCACAGTCTGATCGTTCCCTATCCCCTATATACTGCACAGTCTGATCGTTCCCTATCCCCTATATAGTGCACAGTCTGATCGTTCCTTATCCCCTATATAGTGCACTGTCTGATCGTTCCCTATCCCCTATATAGTGCACTGTCTGATCGTTCCCTATCCCCTATATAGTGCACTGTCTGATCGTTCCCTATCCCCTATATAGTGCACAGTCTGATCGTTCCTTATCCCCTATATAGTGCACTGTCTGATCGTTCCCTATCCCCTATATAGTGCACTGTCTGATCGTTCCCTATACCCTATAAAGTGCACTGTCTGATCGTTCCCTATCCCCTATATAGTGCACTGTCTGATCGTTCCCTATCCCCTATATAGTGCATTGTCTGATCGTTCCCTATCCCCTATATAGTGCACAGTCTGATCGTTCCCTATCCCCTATATATAGTGCACAGTCTGATCATTCCCTATCCCCTATATAGTGCACAGTCTGATCGTTCCCTATCCCCTATATACTGCACTGTCTGATCGTTCCCTATCCCCTATATAGTGCACAGTCTGATCGTTCCCTATCCCCTATATAGTGCACTGTCTGATCGTTCCCTATCCCCTATATAGTGCACTGTCTGATCGTTCCCTATCCCCTATATAGTGCACTGTCTGATCGTTCCCTATCCCCTATATAGTGCACTGTCTGATCGTTCCCTATCCCCTATATAGTGCACAGTCTGATCGTTCCCTATCCCCTATATAGTGCACAGTCTGATCGTTCCTTATCCCCTATATAGTGCACTGTCTGATCGTTCCCTATCCCCTATATAGTGCACTGTCTGATCGTTCCCTATCCCCTATATAGTGCAGTCTGATCGTTCCCTATCCCCTATATAGTGCACAGTCTGATCGTTCCCTATCCCCTATATATAGTGCACAGTCTGATCGTTCCCTATCCCCTATATAGTGCACAGTCTGATCGTTCCCTATCCCCTATATACTGCACTGTCTGATCGTTCCCTATCCCCTATATAGTGCACAGTCTGATCGTTCCCTATCCCCTATATAGTGCACTGTCTGATCGTTCCCTATCCCCTATATACTGCACTGTCTGATCGTTCCCTATCCCCTATATAGTGCACAGTCTGATCGTTCCCTATCCCCTATATAGTGCACAGTCTGATCGTTCCCTATCCCCTATATACTGCACTGTCTGATCGTTCCCTATCCCCTATATAGTGCACTGTCTGATCGTTCCCTATCCCCTATATAGTGCACTGTCTGAATCGTTCCCTATCCCCTATATAGTGCACTGTCTGATCGTTCCCTATCCCCTATATAGTGCACAGTCTGATCGTTCCCTATCCCCTATATAGTGCACAGTCTGATCGTTCCCTATCCCCTATATAGTGCACTGTCTGAATCGTTCCCTATCCCCTATATAGTGCACTGTCTGATCGTTCCCGATCCCCTATATAGTGCACTGTCTGATCGTTCCCTATCCCCTATATAGTCCACTGTCTGATCGTTCCCGATCCCCTATATAGTGCACTGTCTGATCGTTCCCTATCCCCTATATAGTGCACTGTCTGAATCGTTCCCTATCCCCTATATAGTGCACTGTCTGATCGTTCCCTATCCCCTATATAGTGCACTGTCTGATCGTTCCCTATCCCCTATATAGTCCACTGTCTGATCGTTCCCTATCCCCTATATAGTGCACTGTCTGATCGTTCCCTATCCCCTATATAGTGCACTGTCTGAATCGTTCCCTATCCCCTATATAGTGCACTGTCTGAATCGTTCCCTATCCCCTATATAGTGCACAGTCTGATCGTTCCCTATCCCCTATATAGTGCACAGTCTGATCGTTCCCTATCCCCTATATAGTGCACTGTCTGAATCGTTCCCTATCCCCTATATAGTGCACTGTCTGATCGTTCCCTATCCCCTATATAGTGCACTGTCTGATCGTTCCCTATCCCCTATATAGTGCACTGTCTGAATCGTTCCCTATCCCCTATATAGTGCACAGTCTGATCGTTCCCTATCCCCTATATAGTGCACAGTCTGATCGTTCCCTATCCCCTATATAGTGCACAGTCTGATCGTTCCTTATCCCCTATATAGTGCACTGTCTGATCGTTCCCTATCCCCTATATAGTGCACTGTCTGATCGTTCCCTATCCCCTATATAGTGCACTGTCTGATCGTTCCCTATCCCCTATATAGTGCACAGTCTGATCGTTCCTTATCCCCTATATAGTGCACTGTCTGATCGTTCCCTATCCCCTATATAGTGCACTGTCTGATCGTTCCCTATCCCCTATATAGTGCACAGTCTGATCGTTCCCTATCCCCTATATAGTGCAGTCTGATCGTTCCCTATCCCCTATATAGTGCAGTCTGATCGTTCCCTATCCCCTATATAGTGCACAGTCTGATCGTTCCCTATCCCCTATATAGTGCACAGTCTGATCGTTCCCTATCCCCTATATAGTGCACAGTCTGATCGTTCCCTATCCCCTATATACTGCACTGTCTGATCGTTCCCTATCCCCTATATAGTGCACAGTCTGATCGTTCCCTATCCCCTATATAGTGCACTGTCTGATCGTTCCCTATCCCCTATATAGTGTACTGTCTGAATCGTTCCCTATCCCCTATATAGTGCACTGTCTGATCGTTCCCTATCCCCTATATAGTGCACTGTCTGAATCGTTCCCTATCCCCTATATAGTGCACAGTCTGATCGTTCCCTATCCCCTATATAGTGCACTGTCTGATCGTTCCCTATACCCTATAAAGTGCACTGTCTGATCGTTCCCTATCCCCTATATAGTGCACTGTCTGATCGTTCCCTATCCCCTATATAGTGCACTGTCTGATCGTTCCCTATCCCCTATATAGTGCACTGTCTGATCGTTCCCTATCCCCTATATAGTGCACTGTCTGATCGTTCCCTATCCCCTATATAGTGCACAGTCTGATCGTTCCCTATCCCCTATATAGTGCACTGTCTGATCGTTCCCTATACCCTATAAAGTGCACTGTCTGATCGTTCCCTATCCCCTATATAGTGCACTGTCTGATCGTTCCCTATCCCCTATATAGTGCACAGTCTGATCGTTCCTTATCCCCTATATAGTGCACTGTCTGATCGTTCCCTATCCCCTATATAGTGCACTGTCTGATCGTTCCCTATCCCCTATATAGTGCACAGTCTGATCGTTCCTTATCCCCTATATAGTGCACTGTCTGATCGTTCCCTATCCCCTATATAGTGCACTGTCTGATCGTTCCCTATCCCCTATATAGTGCACTGTCTGATCGTTCCCTATCCCCTATATAGTGCACAGTCTGATCGTTCCTTATCCCCTATATAGTGCACTGTCTGATCGTTCCCTATCCCCTATATAGTGCACTGTCTGATCGTTCCCTATCCCCTATATAGTGCACAGTCTGATCGTTCCCTATCCCCTATATAGTGCAGTCTGATCGTTCCCTATCCCCTATATAGTGCACAGTCTGATCGTTCCCTATCCCCTATATATAGTGCACAGTCTGATCATTCCCTATCCCCTATATAGTGCACAGTCTGATCGTTCCCTATCCCCTATATACTGCACTGTCTGATCGTTCCCTATCCCCTATATAGTGCACAGTCTGATCGTTCCCTATCCCCTATATAGTGCACTGTCTGATCGTTCCCTATCCCCTATATACTGCACTGTCTGATCGTTCCCTATCCCCTATATAGTGCACAGTCTGATCATTCCCTATCCCCTATATAGTGCACAGTCTGATCGTTCCCTATCCCCTATATACTGCACTGTCTGATCGTTCCCTATCCCCTATATAGTGCACAGTCTGATCGTTCCCTATCCCCTATATACTGCACTGTCTGATCGTTCCCTATCCCCTATATAGTGCACAGTCTGATCGTTCCCTATCCCCTATATATAGTGCACAGTCTGATCGTTCCCTATCCCCTATATAGTGCACAGTCTGATCGTTCCCTATCCCCTATATACTGCACTGTCTGATCGTTCCCTATCCCCTATATAGTGCACAGTCTGATCGTTCCCTATCCCCTATATACTGCACTGTCTGATCGTTCCCTATCCCCTATATATAGTGCACAGTCTGATCATTCCCTATCCCCTATATAGTGCACTGTCTGATCGTTCCCTATCCCCTATATACTGCACTGTCTGATCGTTCCCTATCCCCTATATAGTGCACAGTCTGATCGTTCCCTATCCCCTATATAGTGCACAGTCTGATCGTTCCCTATCCCCTATATACTGCACTGTCTGATCGTTCCCTATCCCCTATATAGTGCACAGTCTGATCGTTCCCTATCCCCTATATACTGCACTGTCTGATCGTTCCCTATCCCCTATATAGTGCACAGTCTGATCGTTCCCTATCCCCTATATATAGTGCACAGTCTGATCATTCCCTATCCCCTATATAGTGCACAGTCTGATCGTTCCCTATCCCCTATATACTGCACAGTCTGATCGTTCCCTATCCCCTATATAGTGCACAGTCTGATCGTTCCTTATCCCCTATATAGTGCACTGTCTGATCGTTCCCTATCCCCTATATAGTGCACTGTCTGATCGTTCCCTATCCCCTATATAGTGCACTGTCTGATCGTTCCCTATCCCCTATATAGTGCACAGTCTGATCGTTCCTTATCCCCTATATAGTGCACTGTCTGATCGTTCCCTATCCCCTATATAGTGCACTGTCTGATCGTTCCCTATACCCTATAAAGTGCACTGTCTGATCGTTCCCTATCCCCTATATAGTGCACTGTCTGATCGTTCCCTATCCCCTATATAGTGCACTGTCTGATCGTTCCCTATCCCCTATATAGTGCACTGTCTGATCGTTCCCTATCCCCTATATAGTGCACTGTCTGATCGTTCCCTATCCCCTATATAGTGCACAGTCTGATCGTTCCCTATCCCCTATATAGTGCACTGTCTGATCGTTCCCTATCCCCTATATAGTGCACAGTCTGATCGTTCCCTATCCCCTATATATAGTGCACAGTCTGATCATTCCCTATCCCCTATATAGTGCACAGTCTGATCGTTCCCTATCCCCTATATACTGCACTGTCTGATCGTTCCCTATCCCCTATATAGTGCACAGTCTGATCGTTCCCTATCCCCTATATACTGCACTGTCTGATCGTTCCCTATCCCCTATATATAGTGCACAGTCTGATCATTCCCTATCCCCTATATAGTGCACAGTCTGATCGTTCCCTATCCCCTATATACTGCACTGTCTGATCGTTCCCTATCCCCTATATACTGCACTGTCTGATCGTTCCCTATCCCCTATATAGTGCACAGTCTGATCGTTCCCTATCCCCTATATAGTGCACAGTCTGATCGTTCCCTATCCCCTATATAGTGCACTGTCTGATCGTTCCCTATCCCCTATATAGTGCACAGTCTGATCGTTCCCTATCCCCTATATACTGCACTGTCTGATCGTTCCCTATCCCCTATATAGTGCACAGTCTGATCGTTCCCTATCCCCTATATATAGTGCACAGTCTGATCATTCCCTATCCCCTATATAGTGCACAGTCTGATCGTTCCCTATCCCCTATATACTGCACAGTCTGATCGTTCCCTATCCCCTATATAGTGCACAGTCTGATCGTTCCTTATCCCCTATATAGTGCACTGTCTGATCGTTCCCTATCCCCTATATAGTGCACTGTCTGATCGTTCCCTATCCCCTATATAGTGCACTGTCTGATCGTTCCCTATCCCCTATATAGTGCACAGTCTGATCGTTCCCTATCCCCTATATATAGTGCACAGTCTGATCATTCCCTATCCCCTATATAGTGCACAGTCTGATCGTTCCCTATCCCCTATATATAGTGCACAGTCTGATCATTCCCTATCCCCTATATAGTGCACAGTCTGATCGTTCCCTATCCCCTATATACTGCACTGTCTGATCGTTCCCTATCCCCTATATAGTGCACAGTCTGATCGTTCCCTATCCCCTATATATAGTGCACAGTCTGATCATTCCCTATCCCCTATATAGTGCACAGTCTGATCGTTCCCTATCCCCTATATACTGCACAGTCTGATCGTTCCCTATCCCCTATATAGTGCACAGTCTGATCGTTCCTTATCCCCTATATAGTGCACTGTCTGATCGTTCCCTATCCCCTATATAGTGCACTGTCTGATCGTTCCCTATCCCCTATATAGTGCACTGTCTGATCGTTCCCTATCCCCTATATAGTGCACAGTCTGATCGTTCCTTATCCCCTATATAGTGCACTGTCTGATCGTTCCCTATCCCCTATATAGTGCACTGTCTGATCGTTCCCTATACCCTATAAAGTGCACTGTCTGATCGTTCCCTATCCCCTATATAGTGCACTGTCTGATCGTTCCCTATCCCCTATATAGTGCACTGTCTGATCGTTCCCTATCCCCTATATAGTGCACTGTCTGATCGTTCCCTATCCCCTATATAGTGCACTGTCTGATCGTTCCCTATCCCCTATATAGTGCACAGTCTGATCGTTCCCTATCCCCTATATAGTGCACTGTCTGATCGTTCCCTATCCCCTATATAGTGCACAGTCTGATCGTTCCCTATCCCCTATATACTGCACAGTCTGATCGTTCCCTATCCCCTATATAGTGCACAGTCTGATCGTTCCTTATCCCCTATATAGTGCACTGTCTGATCGTTCCCTATCCCCTATATAGTGCACTGTCTGATCGTTCCCTATCCCCTATATAGTGCACTGTCTGATCGTTCCCTATCCCCTATATAGTGCACAGTCTGATCGTTCCTTATCCCCTATATAGTGCACTGTCTGATCGTTCCCTATCCCCTATATAGTGCACTGTCTGATCGTTCCCTATACCCTATAAAGTGCACTGTCTGATCGTTCCCTATCCCCTATATAGTGCACTGTCTGATCGTTCCCTATCCCCTATATAGTGCACTGTCTGATCGTTCCCTATCCCCTATATAGTGCACTGTCTGATCGTTCCCTATCCCCTATATAGTGCACTGTCTGATCGTTCCCTATCCCCTATATAGTGCACAGTCTGATCGTTCCCTATCCCCTATATAGTGCACTGTCTGATCGTTCCCTATCCCCTATATAGTGCACAGTCTGATCGTTCCCTATCCCCTATATATAGTGCACAGTCTGATCATTCCCTATCCCCTATATAGTGCACAGTCTGATCGTTCCCTATCCCCTATATACTGCACTGTCTGATCGTTCCCTATCCCCTATATAGTGCACAGTCTGATCGTTCCCTATCCCCTATATAGTGCACTGTCTGATCGTTCCCTATCCCCTATATAGTGTATAGAGTGATACCATCAACATCATTGATCCGTATATGCGTAAGTGAGTAAGTTTTGAAGGCTTGTATCTTCTGAATGTTTTGGTGAATGATGTATTCGGTAGTTTTTGAGCTAGTGTTGATGTTAGCTGGGTGGCTCGTGCATGTAATCTCTAGTCTAGTGTACTGTGTGAACTTCTGTTGTCTGTCAGTCTCATTTGTTGTGTTTCCAGGAGGTTCACAGTGAGAGAACTTCCTGTTTTGATTGCGTTTCTCACAAACACAGTTTTCTGTTACACCTCCAGCTCGGTTATGCTTCATAAAACTGTGATGAACAGGTTTTAGCCTCCGGTCATACTGCAATTCTTGTAGCCTAATAAATAATAGAGAAGATGAGGATTGTTTTGCATTCTGACCCCTCGCGCTGATGAAACTGATCATTTTCTGAGGAAATACGGGTGAGCTAGATTTCTCCAGACATTTCTCTTCAGAATATTCAACAGTTGGGTTAAATATGGAGAATTAACTGTGCCTGTCGAGCTGCGCCGGAGGTTAAATATCCCTCTGACTGTGGGGAATATTTCAGAAGTCTGAAACATAATCACAGGCCATAAAGAGAGGCTGAGAGCAGCGGCGTGTGGAGAGAGCCCGGAGCCGCTGATCGCTCGCTGGAGCGAGACTGTGAGGGCCGGAGTGTGTGTGACCCTGTCGTGTTCACGCTGTTCCTGAACCTGCCGAGCTTCAGAAAGGTAAAAAGCACAATTATCCTGCCTTTCAGGACATCTTCACCTGGACAGATTACCCAGGCTGCTGGGTAAAACATGATAAAACAGGGATTTTATATATATATATATATTAAAAACTAAATATTTATATTATTATATGCTAATTATAGCATTTCATCTCAAGTCAGAATTGAGTGATATAATTAATCAGTTTAGTACCCTGTTTAAAACAAGTTACATTACATTTAGTGCAGGAAATCTATTAAAAAAAATTTACTAATCACATTATTTCTGTGATTAATCGCAAGTTTTTAATATTTTGATATTGTAATAATTTCAGTTACTCTCCAAATTACAAATTAAAATAATCTTTTTATGAATGAAGGCCAGTATCACTGATAATGTCTCTATGAAACATTAATGACGTTACATTACAGTATAACTGAAAGCTGCCAATCTCAACATTTATTAGGCTTTAAAAAAACAAACTTTACATAAACCCAAAATAATAAATGTTATTTTTACCTGTGGCCTTCCCTGTTAGACATATACAGAAATGTAATAGTTATCAAACACCTTTCTTAACTGCATAAATAATAAATGAAATATAGATTAATCCTCCTTAAAGATACACTTTTCTCTGTTCCCGTTGTTCTTTGATGAACATTAATGACAGGCATCATCAGTGCTCCTGTCACTTCCCAGATAGCATACACACATCTCGGAGACGTCGATTTGATGTGTGTGTTTACATCTGGAAGACGTATTTTTTAGAGTGTTTGCTCATCTGCAATACGTCTATTGGACGTTTCCTGTCAGATGTCAAATAGACGTTTAAACAATGTCTTTAAAGGGGTGGTAAAGCACACTCTTTCGAAGGCTTGATTGTGTTTGTGGGGTGCACTGTAACATGTGTTCATGCTTCGTTTTTAAAAAATTGCATTATTTTTCATATATTTTACCTTTATTCTAATCTACACTGCTCTGTCCCTCCTTGTAAAAACGGTCTGATGGTTTCCGGATTCTATGAAGCCAGTCCCTCAAAAATACGCAATGGGCTCTGATTGGTTAGCTGGCCCAGTGTGTTGTGATTGGCTAACCGCCTAGAGTTTATCAGAACGTCACGCCCCTTACCTTTACCGGTAGCCTCAGCTGTGCTTCGGGTACAATAGCGTCAATAAAACCATACCAATTTGAGCCCGAATCAGACCCAGACAATTTTAGTGAAGATGATCGAGCAGAACCTGTTCAGTCCTCAAGAGTAAAGACTGCGGATCTATAGTGATCGATTTGCCAAATATCTGTTGCAAGAACGAACACTAAACATTAGCTTTACTATAGTATCCAAATCAAACACAGAACCATGTTCAGCATGCCTGTAGATAAACAATACATAAAAGCTCTAATCAAAGTATAATTTACACTAATGCCAAGTTCGCTGTTGAGATTTTAAACAGTTTGTAACGTTAGGTGTTTGGATAACGTTAAGTATGAATGAGCATTTAACAAACTGGTTTGCAGAGCCAAACAGCGCTGTCATGTTTACTTCCTTGCTACAACATAGACTACAATTAACAATACAAACTATTACAGGAAAACACATCGACGGAAAATAAATCCTACTTACAGTTTGTGGCCCGTAAACAGCTTCTGTTTTTAATCCATCTTTCAGGACAAGCCGTTGTGCGAATCCCGCTTTCATAGCGCTCGTGAAGATTGTGGAGCTTGTAGAAGAATTTCTCTTTTCTATAAGAAATTTCTTGACCAGGATTATTGATTTCAGAAGAGGCTTTATTCACACCAAACACAGCAATGAAGCCGGAGGGCCGTCAGCCACCGGCCCTCCTGCTACTTGACTTTTCTGTCATCTATATACCATATTTGTCTTCCTAATATGGTAACAACCACTTCACCTGGCTCACATATGGCCACATTCTAAGTTCTAATTCTGTTCCTGTCCTACTAAAGGGCATTCTCAAAGTCAGCATACACAGTCAGCAACCATTTGAACACACTTGAGATGTCAGCACACATTTGAACATAATAGTGTCTTTTCATTAGCCATAAAATGCTAATATTTACATAATAAAATCTTCTACATATTCCCCCCTTTGGGGCTTAACTAAGCCCCACCTTCACTAACCTTTTCCCAGATGTGTAGTTTCAGAATCCAGTTTTTTCAGTTATGCTACCTAATGACTTAAAATAAGTCACTCAGTTTCACTACCAATGACTAGATTATGCAACCACACTCCGGAGGAATATTAGAACCAAACATCTCCTTCCAGATTTTGCTTTTGTTCTCTTTTTCAGGAATGGAGTAAAAGATTCTAATTTCCCTAATTCCTATGTCTTATCATCAGTACATTGTTATAAGCGTGAGTGTGCAATTTGTCCAGCCTTGCCTGTGGTTGTCAAAGTTATGTAGAATAATCAAACATCAAGTCATACATTATACTATCAAAAGTTCTTTTTATATCGTAGTCATCTTCTTCTTCGTCCTCATTGGAGGTACTTGAATCAACTTCCAATGCTTGCAAAATCCAGCTCGATTTATCAGGCCAGTCTTTATTGTCCATTAGGCTTCCATTGTCCTGAACACCCTCAGATACACCTGGTCACCTGGGTCAATTTCCTGTAAATATATAGCTTAACATATTGCAGTTAGTTTCCTCATATAAGATCTTAATTCCATTTGTATGTCCTTTGTATCAATCAATTTTAATCACTCAACCTCTGCAATATGGTACAGGCATGGGTCGACCCTTAAGCATTTCCATGCGGTGTTAAATGTATGATTCTGTTAGTTTGCATGCGACAACTCATTAGTGCAAGCGGTAGCGTATCAACCCAGTTTAATTTAGTACTTTCACATATTTTGCTAATTTTGGCCTTGAGTACTAAATTAGAACGTTCAACCAAGCCCTGGCTCTGAGGCCTATAAATGCAGCCAAGTCTTTGTTTTATCCTAAGTTGCTGCAATACTTGTTTTACAGTTTTTTTTTTATAAACGCTGTTGCTGCAATACTTGTTTTACAGTTTTTTTTAATAAACGCTGACCCGTTATCTGAAATTATTTCTGATGGTATTCCAAATCTAGGAATTTACCTCTTTTGTTTGAAATTTGATTACTGTTTCTGAACCCTCATCTGAAGATGGTACTGCTTCTACCCATCTGCTAAATCGATCAATTATCACAAGCATATATCGTTTACCTTGTACTCGCTTTATCATGTCTACATAATCCATTACCAGATGTCTAAAATGTTCTACCATCGCGTATAATATCCTTCAATATCCTTGTTGTTCCAATATCCTTCAATATCCTTGTTGTTTAATTTTTCTTATTACTTCCCCCCTCGCGCAGTGATCAAATCCCTGCGCATCTGAAATGAGAATGTTCAAAAGCACTGTTGGTGCAACAATCTGTCCTTCATGTGAACGCCAAATATCTTTTTCATCTTTTTTTTTTCCCCCTCTGATACCACATAGAATGTTCATAAGGGCCTGCTTGCTGCTGTATTCGAACAATATCTTCCAGTTGTGGTTGTGGTTCTATCAAACCTACTGGAGTAAGTATCACCACTAAACATCCTTAAATAGCTCACTCTCAACAGTCTCTATTGATTGGATTTTGCTTTCATTTATGTTTGTCCTTTTTGATTTATAATTATTTTTTGAGGAATCCCCATTAATTTTGTTTCACACAAGACTTTTATGAAATTTTTGTCAACAGAGTAAAATTAATGGATTTATTTTTGAATTCCATTGGCATTCATTGGCTGTAAATCTTTTGGCTTCCTAATTCTTTCCTGTATAAACATACATATGGAACAGAATATGGTACATTGAACCAATTTTTTTATAAATTCATTTTCAGTTATTTTCATTGCTGCTCACTGTTTACCTATTATGATGTATTTTGAGGTAATCTCAAATTTTTTTTTTATTTCTTTTTTTTTTTACTATCTGTTTCTTTTTGCCATTTATTTTTTATTTTTCCATCTCTCTCTTCATCATATATCATATATCAGTTAAATCCTGACTTTGGTAACTGAGCTTCTGAAATCTGCGCTTCAATAAACTTTCCCCATTTATTAATGATTTGTCTTACATCACATTTGCTTTTGGCTCAGAAATCATCATTTGAGTTCCTATTTCTTGTAAGTCTATATTCATTCCTTTTGAGAACACCAAATTTGAAATCCTAATTTACATAATACATCTCTTCCTAACAAGTTTACAGGAGTTTGATTTGATACAAGAACTGGTAAGGTCACACTTTTATTTTTAGTCTGTAAGCAAACTGGAGCTGTCAGAGGAATTAACTGTATTTGTCCCCTGTCTTTGCAAATTTTGAGGAGGTTGTTGCCAACCACACCACCTTTCACCCCTGAGTGACTGTTGCCATGGATTGTTGGGGCAATTGGTTTTGATATGTCCCAGTTGTCCACTACCCCCTCTGTCCTCCATGCTGTGTATTTCTTTTCCAACCTGCCGGCCCTTGTTGCTGACTGTGGGTGCAGGAATCTGGTGTGCATTTGGAGGAATTGCTGCAGTGGGTTATTTACAGAGGTATTCACAGAAGCATTCACAGGAGTCATTTGCCATTTGGTCTCTTCAATGGGTCTCCTTCTGGATTCCCAGTCTCTTGCTTCCATTTTTCTCAATGCCTGCCATATTGCCGGACGATATGCATCAAAAACAGTCTCATAGCAAGAGTTCACAGTTCAGAAGCTTGAAGAATTTCTTCCTTTTTTGATCCACTTTGAATTTTCACCAGAAGTGCTTTAATGTCCCCAAACAGATCACAATTTGCTCATTGTCAAACACTCTTATCCATTTCCCAGCTCTCTCCTGGATGTCAGGAAGGCAGTTGACAAACCCCTCAAAATCTTTTGTCACCCATAATTAAAATAGGAAGTTGTTTTACTAGAGTTCTTAGCTTGTGACCACCTTTCTTCATCAAATTCCTGAGCTTAAGGAATGGCGCCGAGGATGGCTGCTACGTTGCGAGCTCCGCTGGAACATTGTAGTTTTTTGTTTGTTCTGTTTATAGTTCTTATGTTTTTCGTCTTGGATGTTGTCTGCCTTACTAAGTACGACAGACAGACACTTTTGGACATTGGTTCGGCAATCGCACACCGAAAACCGGACTTTAAATTCTTCAGTGACGACACGCTGCTTACAAACACAGCAGCGGAACCCTTTGTCTGGACGGCCCGACCGCGGAAACGCCGGAGAAGAGGGAAGAGAGCCGGCGTACTTATCAGAGTTAGACGCCGCGCAAACCGACCCCCGCTTCCCAGTATTTTACTGGCTAATGTTCAGTCTCTGGACAATAAACTCTGCGAGCTGAGAGCGCGGATCTCTTTCCAGCGAGACACGAGGGACTGCTGCATTATCTGCCTTACAGAAACCTGGATGTCCGCTGAGATTCCAGATTCGGCCATCGAAACCACGGGGTTCTCCGTGCATCGAATGGACAGAGAAAAAGATCTCTCCGGGAAAAGCAAAGGCGGGGGTGTATGTTTTATGATCAACCGATCCTGGTGTGATCAGAGGAACGTACATTCTATCAAGTCTTTCTGTTCTCCTGATCTGGAATTTCTCATGGTTCTGTGCCGACCATTCTGGCTACCGAGGGAATTCACCGCGGTCATCATCACAGCTGTGTATATTCCCCCACAAGCCGACACAGACCGGGCACTAAAGGAACTGTATAGGACAGTGAGTGAGCAGGAAACCGCGCATCCTGACGCTGCGTTTATTGTGACCGGAGACTTTAACAAAGCCAACTTCAAGCGCATCGCACCCAAATACCACCAACATGTTAGCTTCAACACGCGAGGGAACCGTGTTTTAGACCACTGTTACTCCCCCTTCAAGGATGGATACAAATCACTCCCACGCCCACCATTCGGCAAATCAGATCACGCGTCAATCCTCCTTTTGCCCGCTTATAGGCAAAGACTCAAACAGGAAGCACCCGCCCTCAGAACCATCCAGTGCTGGTCGGACCAATCAGATTCTATGCTACAGGACTGTTTTGATCACGCGGACTGGGAGATGTTCCGGTCGGCCTCTGATGACGACATCGAGGTCTACGCTGATAGCGTAACGTGTTTCATCAGGAAGTGCGTAGATGACGTTGTTCCGACCAAAACAATTCGGCTGTACCCTAACCAGAAGCCGTGGCTAAACGGGGATGTTCGCGCGGCACTCAATGCGCGAACCTTCACCTTTAACTCCGGTAATGCGGAGGAGCATAAACAAGCAAGTTATGCCCTCCGGAAAACCATCAGAGCAGCAAAACGGCAGTACAGGGACAAGATTGAAGGACAGTTCAACACCACCGACTCCAGAAGCATGTGGAGGGGAATTAACACCATCACGGACTATAAAGGGAACACAAACTCCACCGTGAACACCGCTGCCTCTCTCCCGGACGAGCTCAACACCTTCTATGCTCGCTTTGAGGGAACTAACACCGCCCTCGCGGAGAGAGAGCTCGCGGCTGAAGATACAGAGGTTGGTGCACTCTCCGTATCTTTAGCGGATGTAACCCGATCCTTCCGGCGGGTGAATGTCCGTAAAGCAGCGGGTCCAGACGGCATTCCCGGCCGTGTGATCAGAGCGTGCGCGCACCAACTGGCTGGAGTTTTCACGGACATTTTTAACCTGTCCCTCTCCCTATCTGTGGTCCCCACATGCTTCAAAACGTCCACCATTGTGCCTGTACCTAAGCAGTCAAAAACCACCTGCTTAAACGACTGGCGTCCTGTTGCTCTGACCCCCATCATCAGCAAATGCTTTGAAAGAATAGTCAGAAACCACATCTGCTCTGTTCTCCCCCCCTCACTGGACCCACTGCAGTTTGCATACCGCACAAACCGCTCCACTGACGATGCCATTTCATCAACAATACACACTGCTCTCTCCCACCTGGAAAAGAGGAACACGTATGTGAGAATGCTGTTTGTGGACTACAGCTCAGCATTCAACACCATTGTGCCCTCCATACTTGACATTAAACTCCGGGCTCTAGGCTTAAACAGCCTGTTATGCAGCTGGATCCTGGACTTCCTGTCAAACAGACGCCAGGTGGTCAGAATGGGCAGTAACATCTCCTCATCACTGACTCTCAACACTGGAGCCCCTCAGGGTTGTGTTCTCAGCCCACTCCTGTACTCCCTGTACACACATGACTGTGTGGCAACCCACAGCTCCAACACCATCATCAAGTTTGCTGACGATACGACGGTGGTAGGTCTTATCACCGACAATGATGAAACGGCCTACAGAGAGGAGGTGCACACTCTGACACGGTGGTGTCAGGAGCACAACCTCTCCCTCAACGTCAGCAAGACCAAGGAGCTGGTGGTCGACTTCAGGAGGAATGAGAGAGAACACCGCCCCATCACCATCGATGGAGCACCGGTGGAGAGAGTCAGCAGCTTCAAGTTCCTCGGTGTCCACATCACAGAGGAACTCTCATGGTCCGTCCACTCCGAGGCCGTTGTGAAGAAGGCTCATCAGCGCCTTTTCTTCCTGCGACGGCTGAGGAGGTTTGGAATGAACCGCCACATCCTCACACGCTTCTACAGCAGCACCATCGAGAGCCTGCTGACTGGCTGCATCACCACCTGGTACGGCAACAGTACCGCCCGCAGCCGCAAAGCCCTGCAAAGGGTAGTGCGCACGGCCAGCTGCATCATCGGAGGTGAGCTTCCCTCCCTCCAGGACATTTACGCCAGGCGGTGTGTGAAGAGAGCTCAGAGGATCATCAGAGACTCTAGCCACCCGAACCATGGGCTGCTCTCACTGCTGCCATCAGGCAGACGGTACCGCAGCATTAGAACACGCACCAGCCGACTTCAGAACAGCTTCTTCCCACAAGCAATCAGACTACTTAACTCCTGATCCATCAGGATCATATCACACACTGGACAGAATATCACTCCGCACAACCCACTGTAGATACACACACATTATATACACATTTATGTATCATTTATTATTTATCATTTATCATATAGCACCTATTGTACATAATTGGATCTCTACTGTGAATAATAATGTATACTGTACATTGTATATTATTATTATTATTATTATAGCTTAATGTATACTGTTTAATGTATGTTTAGTGTATATTGTTTAAAGTATATGTATATTGTAAGTATGTGTATATTGGCTAAAGCTGTGAGAACTACACTCACATTGTGTAAATTATTTATTGTTTATTGTAGAGTTTACTGTGCTGTGAGTAATTGTGGGCGCATCAGATGTGTAATCTGTTGTTGCTTAAATGTTGTACATGTCATGTCGTGACTGCTATGTTGCTCGGAACTGCACCAAGAATTTCACCTGCTGTTGCACTTGTGTATATAGCTGTGTGACAATAAAGTGAATTGAATTGATTGAATTGAAATGTTACCTCCTCTTCATTTTCCTATATTTAAACTCTCTATCACTCGCCCGTATTTCTGTGCATTTACAATTCTTTAATTTCTTTGATGCTTTTATCCAATTCTTCTATTTGTGTTTCTGTTTCACCTTTTTATTTATTTATTATTTTATTATTCTTTTCTTTAATTTTTTTTCTTCTTCCTGTCTGTTAACCTCATACTTAGTTTTTAGTTGCTCTAATACATAACAATCTAACGGTACATTTTTCTCAAATGTTTTATTTTTCTCCTTTTGTCTCACATCTTGTCTTGTTTGTTTTTCATTTTCTAACTCCACCTGTCCTTCCATTTGCATTTAGGATTGGGAACTGCCCTTCTGGAGTTACATTTGACATGAGTATTTGAAAACATGTTTTCTTTTCTCTTTGTTTCCTTGTCTATTTTATATATATATATATTTTTAATAATTCATCTCCTTCTTTTCTAAACAATGCTAGCACTGCTTTTTTTCCTTTTCTCTTTTAATTTATCTCTTCTTTTTCTTTAAACTGTTCTTAATTTTGTAATTAATTTATTTGTATTTATTTATTTTTTTAATTTTTAATCAAGGTTTCCATTTCTTCTCATAATGTTACATCAAATGTCCCTTCCTTTGGTCATTTGGTTATCATATCCTTAGTTCTTTCATTTATTTGATATCTTATCTATTAAATCTTTACATAATTGGTATTTCGACCCTAGCATTTCCACTGGAGTGGCCATATTGTCTTTTAATCAATAATTATTTTAATATCCAATTTCTAGACTTGATTTACTCTTTAATTTAATGTTCTCAAATTTAATTTTCAAAAGAATAATCACTTATCTATTTTTATTTTATTTAACTTTACCTTTTATTTTTATCATATGCAAGCTTTATAATATTTTAATCACCAACTGCTTTTTAACTTTCCAATTTTTCTTTTACTTTTTAACTTTACTTTGCATGAATAGTATAAAATTATTCACCACTTGTCATATAATTTATTACTTTATTCTAATTCTGCAATGTCACTTTTCCTAACTGAATGTAACATTCACAATCTCACATTCACAATATTCAAAGCACTCAAGTCTTCTCTCATACTCTCTCTCAAATGAAGCACCCCTCCCCTAGAGTTCAGAGTTCAGGGGGTCACTGCTCCACTACTTATTTTTAACTCAGAGTCCACACAGACACACACACATACACTTAGCCACAGACAATCCAGCACTCTCAACACATCAAAATACAATGAAAATAAATTACTGTCCCTGTTAATACACTTCCTCAACATAACAAAATAGGACTATTTTTAAACTTGTGTTCATGGTATACTTCGCCATCCATCAAGGCCCACTTGGCGACTTCTAATTTATCTAATTTACCTGACTTTATTAAACATCTAAATGCATAATTATTTGTTATCCATCAAGGCCCACTTAACAAATAATCACAGCTAATTTACCTGACTTTTTAAACTCCTGTGCTCTTGTTATTTGCTATCCATCAAGGCCCACTTAGCATTATAACCACAGCTAATTTACCTGACTTTATTAAACATCTAAATGCATAATTACTTGTTATCCATCAAGGCCCACTTAACGAGTAATCACAGCTAATTTACCTGACTTTTTTATTAATATTCCCAAGACCATAATTGTTAGAAATTATACTGCATGCATTTATTCTGAAATCAAAAATCCCTTTTTAGTTCTTTAAATTTGGAGAAGCTGTCTCACCATAACAGGTACATTTCTGGCGAATAACACAAACTTAAGCAAAAACTGCTTACCTATTCAAATTTGTGGCCACTGTTTGTGCTGATTCGTCCAGGAACGTCCTGCCATGGTGTCTTTATCAGCTCCTGAAATGTCCTGCCGGGGTCGCCATTTATGTAGAAGAATTTCTCTTTTCTATAAGAAATTTCTTGACCAGGATTATTGATTTCAGAAGAGGCTTTATTCACACCAAACACAGCAATGAAGCCGGAGGGCCGTCAGCCACCGGCCCTCCTGCTACTTGACTTTTCTGTCATCTATATACCATATTTGTCTTCCTAATATGGTAACAACCACTTCACCTGGCTCACATATGGCCACATTCTAAGTTCTAATTCTGTTCCTGTCCTACTAAAGGGCATTCTCAAAGTCAGCATACACAGTCAGCAACCATTTGAACACACTTGAGATGTCAGCACACATTTGAACATAATAGTGTCTTTTCATTAGCCATAAAATGCTAATATTTACATCATAAAATCTTCTACAAGCTTTGCTCCGTGAAATGTGCCGCGGGAGCCGTGCGCGCCCGTCTCACGCGGCGTTCACACCGGACGCGAATAAATTGCGCTATTCGCACGAAGGTGGACGCTTGAACATTTTGAGTTTACTCGCTTCATTCGCGCGTGACATTCACTTCACAACAGACTCGAATTCTCGTCATAGGAGGGGCTTCTGCCAGCGGCTCGTCTCGGTGAGAAATGACTGACATGGGCTGTGTTTACGTCTTTTTTTGTTAAAATGTACTGTTAATGTGTGACAACGGAGTTTTAAGACTTTTTCAGTCGATAATGTAGTTGTTTAAAGCTCAGATCTGTGGTTTATTTATATAAAGAGTGCCTAATAGTACATTTTATCTGGCGTTTTCGGAGTTGTGAGCTTCAGCGGATCAGCGGCGCTTACACTGGCTGGTTTATCTCGTGCATCTGAACCGCAGCTCCTGTATAGCAAATACAGACAAATATTGTCCATTATGTCACATTTTCCGGTCTTCTCCTCTGACCCCTGTCTGTCTCCTGCTTTGATTTCGTCGGCATTGGCAACAACACTCTCCAGCCTACTAACTATAGGCTACCACAACAACTATTCCCCGCGGCGATACAAAATGGCCTCGCCCCCCACCCCCCTTATTTCATATTCTCGGAGGAGGGGTTTATGTAAATATTGGGTCTGGTGATGTCAGCACACCCTGGAGGAATGTGTAGTAGTCCCTAGCGGCCGTTTGCTGTAGTCCTTAGAAATTGATTTCTTTAAAAGCAAATATCTCCCTTTGCTTTAAACTTTGAACGTTGTAACTTTGCAGATGTTGTTTATGCTCAAACAGCAACATTACACACTAGCTAAAGTTAGAAAAGTGAAATCGTGGTTTACCACCCCTTTAAGATGTTTATGATTTAGAATGTATGAAAAACTGACATCTTAAAGACGTCTATCAGATGTTTGTAAACAGCAGACGCTTTCCAGATTAAGTGATCTTTAACAGACATCTTGCAGACGTACATGTGCTATCTGGGTTTAAGAACGGCCGCTGACAAACATGACGCGGATCTGACGCGCTGTCCCGCGCATCTCATTTCCTCACAACTCTTAACTCATTTAAGACCCTAATATGAGAATACTCAACATTCTCTGTGTTGTTGTTATTGTTTGTTCAAGAGCAAAAGAGAACTCGATGTGAGCAAATCTTTGAACAATATGCAAAAACAGTAAATATGAACATTATTTGGTATGAAGATTGATATAATTTTGTATTGTATAACGTGTTCTCTGGGAAAAATGGCATTTGGGGGGTAAAATATGTGTTATTTTGGCAGGGCTGCTAAATTTCGCATTCCTGGGTCTGTACATCACATAATTGGGGTCGCTTCAACCCGCAGACTTGGCAACACAGTGCAGTTGAGTTCTGTTGACATTTGACAACTAACGTTACGCGTCGCTCCGTTGCTCTGATTGGTTGTAGGTCTATCCAATTGAGGTCTTTCCTGGTTCGGTTTAAACACGCCCCATAATCACAGCCCAACGGAGCAGAATCAGACTCATATTCTGACTAGAATTGAGTATGACGACGTCAGGCTACAACATTCCTAGAAACCAGATTTAATTGCAATAAAGAAGGCAGTATTTGGGTGTAATAAACCTTTAAAAACCTCTAAAAAAAATAGAGGTTAAAATACTGCCTTGGTGGCACTTGTTTCGGATCTCCAAAACTAGGGTCCTGGAAATGCGTTCCTGGTATTGCGGTTCTCCGATTCGGTAGGTGGCGCTGTCACAAAAAAATCGGGTCCTAGAAATGCGGTCCTGAAAGTGCAGCCTCCGGTATTGCAGACGGATAATGTTGCCTCGATTAGCTGACATGAGACGCAGCCACACAGACAGGACACTGACACACACACACACACACACACACAGGACATTGACATACAGCGCATTCTCTTGTGTCTTGTCGCGCTTGGAAGCATTTACATGAATAGGAGCGTGATCATGTAACTAGGCAAAAATGGAAATAAAAATTAATCGCCCACGTTAACGCGTTAATTTGCCCAGCCCTAATTACATTACATAATTACCATAAAAATGTAACAAAAATATAATAAAGGCAACATCTATAGTAGAGCTTACAAATCAGTGAAGCATTGGAATCGGGATCGGCCGATCACCATGACAAGAAATCTGTACTAGGGTAGACCGAGTACAGTTGGTACACTTTTTGCTTTTTCAGTTCCCACACCAAAACTGAGGACTGAAAAGAAGTGATTTTTCATATGACATTTCCTTTACTTGTCTACTAAAATGTGAATAATTATTACCATCCATAAATAGGTCATATTTACCAAAATTAGCTTATAAACACAAGAAGCTTTTTCGTTCCAACTGTTGGAACAATACTGAGTCCAGTTTTTATTTCCATTCAGTATTTTATTTGATTATTTGTTAAGTTAAAAATAGTTAATTAGTAAAACATTGAACAGTAATGGTAAACAGAGATACAATATTTAATTTCAGTTTATCATTTTAATAGTAGGCTAGGCCAACAGTCGGGTTGAGTGACAGTAAAGCACATTGAACAATTGCAAACAATCAAATGCACAAAAATAACATATTCAACATAATAAGAGTCAATATCGTGCAGCTAAACTGCATGGGCCGCAATGGGATTCTAGTGCGGTTACAATTGCTACACTGTGTCTCAACTGTACCCACCTGACCACCTGCACATTTCTCTAGATTTGACGATGGTCTTGCATGACACACAGTCAGTTTTCAGAGCACAGATTAAGGTTTACGAAAATGTAAGTTAACTTTAAAAGTCATGTAAGGATGAGAAGCTATTCAATGTGGAAGGGAGGTGGTGAAATGAAAAACTTACCTTAGAAAAAACACTTTCACCGATATCTTCGGACAGGAGAAACACGCGTACTTCAAATTTCCCACGATCGAAGAGGGCGCTAATACGCATGTGCGAAGCAAATATCACAGATCAGACGTGTTGAGCACTCAAGTTATTTGAGGTGTCTCAAATGTACCAACTGTACTCGGTCTGTACACAAACTTGTACTGTTTATAGTTGTGAGAAAATTGTGAATTGTTTTATGATTAGAAATCAAGAAAAACTAATTTAGCAAATGATATCTACTTATCTTAGAAATGATGTGCATTTCTGTTAATATACATATTTTGAATATGAAGTTCATTTGCAACATCGGAAGCGTTTTGGAAATTTTGTTTTTGGAAAGCATTTGGCATTTTGGGATACAGATTTCCTGTGCGCACCTTCAGTAGTTCATCCAAAGAATCAATGCATACAGAACATTCACATCCTATGCTGAAGTGAGTAGTGCACTATATGCTCTCTCTCTCTCTCTCTCTCTCTCTCTCTCGTTCTCTAGGGATGCATATGGAGATATTTGTCGGAGAAAAACACACAGCACTCTCTTGTCAGGGCAGTGTGGGGGCCGACGCAGAACTGAAGTGCAGGGGGACTAAAAATACAGCCGGCACGCCACTCACGAGGTGAAATTTCAATTAAGACACAAGCACTTCATCATTATTCCACTTGGCTGATGATTACGATCTGACATTTTAACACACGCAAACACGCTGATATATATTCTGCCACTTTCTTGGCGAGAGAAAGAAGGCAATCGTGCAATTATCACTTCAACCAGTCAATCATTTAACCTTTTCTTTGATAGATTGGCACACTTTTGATGAGGCCGTAATAAGAGGGGGTCAAAAATGATACGCCCGGAAAGCAAACAACAGCTTTGAAAGGAAAGCGATCGCGGATGCGCCCAGTAAAATGATAGAGGGTTGTAAAATGCAAAGCGTATAATAAAATAGCCTTTATGCTAACTTTATGGTGGGTTTTTTTGAGAGGATAAAAGGCGGCTGGCTTGAAGCCTGTTTTAAGGATAATTTCACTTTTTCTCCTTCAGGTTAGACTTGCTTTGAACGGTTGATGGCAATGCAGCTCTTGATGTCCATTCTCCTGATAGCAGGGGTTTAATGGCTGACATACTGCTGACCATGGAGGTGAACCAACGCTGATAAGACTGTGTGTGTGTGTGTGTGTGTGTGTCTACTGTAATATCTCTCACTGAACACAAGCGCAGTATCTCTCCTGCACTGCAGCAGAAACGGCTCAGATAGACACTGTAGAACTTTGCTTTGTGATTATTTTCAACATCATTTGTAATCTTCAGATTTCTGCACCTGCATGACGATTACCACTGATGATACTTTTTTTCCCTCAGTTTATTAAAACGAACAAACCTTAATAATAATGTGTAGGGGTAAAAATCAGAAAAGCTCTTATTTTTGTACTTTAAATTGTGAGATCAACATTAGGTAAGATTAATAAATACGAGTATTGTGAGTTATTCCCGCTGTCATGAGGAAAGAAATCCATCAGAACGTGCCGCCGCCTTCGCCGACCAGAGGGTTAAAGATAACGTATAGTCTATTTAGTTTCATATTTATGTTTAAATAGTAGCCTATATTATAGAGCCCTGCATTTCTGCCCGAGCCCGACGGGCCCCGACTTTTTTATGCCCCTATAGGGCCGGGCTTCGGGCCAATTTTCCCGTCATACCTCAAACGCGGGCCGGGCTTCGGGCCTTTTTAGGCTTCTCCTTCATTTTTATATTTTAGACATTCAATAATTAAAAGAAACAATGAGATATGCTGCGCTGGTGGAAACAACATGAGACCATGATATCGCGAGTTCTGATATCGCTGATAAATGAAATGCTCATATCGGTTGCTTTCGTTGACATGAACTCCGTTAAATGTGCATATAGCACGGGAATAGAAGATCGGATTTATATTCATTTCACGGAGAGGTAGGTAAGACAACCAGCATGTTTTTTTTTTCATTATTATTTGTTTAGATTGTGTATAGCCCGTTAGCGCGCTGTTGCGATCTGCCTGCGTCATCTTGTCAAAAATGCCTTTTTACTGTGATGGTGGTGATAGTAGGCTAAATGTTTAAACGATGCTTTAAGTGTTTTATATGGATTTTATAAGACAAGTCAAGTGTTGATTTGAGAGGCTAAAGCGTTGGTCATCACTTTAAATAACAAAATCTTTAATTTAACAAACAACAAAATGCTTCAAACATTTTTCTAAATTAACTTAACAAAAAATCAAACAAACGAAATATAGCCTAGCTACTTTGACAAGTGTTGATTTTAGAGGCTAAAGCGTTGGGTTAACTCACTGTCGGCCGCTGGCCACTTGGTCATCACTTTAAAGAACAAAAACTTTAATTTAACAAACAACAAAATGCTTCAAACATTTGTCTAAATTAACGAAATATAGCCTAACTACTTTGACAAGTGTTGATTTGAGAGGCTAAAGTGTTGGGTTAACTCACTGTCGGCCGCTTGGTCGTCACTTTAAAGAACAAAAACTTTAATTTACCAAGCAACAAAATGCTTCAAACATTTGTCTAAATTAACTTAATAAAGAAACAAAACGAAATCGTTCAGTTTTGTTTTTAATGTCAAAGTAGTTATATTTTAATGGCTGCAACTAATGTGTAATAGGGAGGTTAAAAAAAAAACACGGGCTCCAGTCGGACTCGGGCTGATAATTTTGATGAGCTGTCGGACACGGGCCGGGCTAGGGCCTCAGCGTCTCGGGCCAGGGCCGGGCTAGGGCCTAGTTTTGAGGCCCGTGCAGGGCTCTACTATATTATAATTTGTTTTAATTATTTCATCTATGTTAAAAAGTGAACAGCTTGAGCAAGATTGCTACATCATAAGACATATCATAAGATGCCCAATATGTCGGGGGACATGGATCAGACATGATTTTGACTTAATTACGTTTTGTTTTGCAGAAAGCCTTTCTTTAAAGTGAATTCGTTTTGAATTTTCGGAATGGATTGACGTGCGTAACGAAACCTGCCTGTTTTCGCGGCCTTTAAGACTGAAACGATAGGCTACGTCTTTCTGTTTTTAATAGCCTACATTTCTTATAGATCATATTTGTTGTGTTTTTTTTTAATAAGTGCGCAGCACATATTCACATAGGCTATTCATCTAAACGCAATCGTACTGCAAAAATTGTTCTTCTTACTTAGTATTTTTGTCTTGTTTCTAGTCTAAATATCTAAACATTCTTAAATCAAGATGCATTTACTAGATAAGTAAAATGACAAAATATATTTTTTCTTGTTTTCAAAATTTACTTTTTGCTTAAAACAAGCTAAATTATCTGCCAATGGTCTTTCACCTTTGCATGTAAAAGGTTTTTGTCGTTGTCTTGTGGTCACCTAAATAATAAATCTGTTTTGTTGAATATGGTTATTCTTTGACCATATATAATTTTAAACTTCTGATGAATGTGGTGTGTACCATAGCTGCTTTTATAAAAAAAAAGGAAAAAAAAAGAAAGAAAACAATTTCTTTATTAAGTAACTCTGACGTCATGAATACTGATTATTTTCTTAGCACCCCCACATATTGGTCTAGCCCCCCCTTAGCACCGGTAGAGAAAAAATTCTGGCGCCGTGCATGTATCTCTCACTGAACACAAGCGCAGTATCTCTCC
This sequence comes from Romanogobio albipinnatus, assembly GCA_023566225.1. NCBI lineage: Eukaryota > Metazoa > Chordata > Actinopteri > Cypriniformes > Gobionidae > Romanogobio > Romanogobio albipinnatus. Next base: position 50,671,015 of record CM042249.1, read on the forward strand.
TGCACTGCAGCAGAAACGGCTCAGATAGACACTGTAGAACTTTGCTTTGTGATTATTTTCAACATCATTTGTAATCTTCAGATTTCTGCACCTGCATGACGATTACCACTGATGATACTTTTTTTCCCTCAGTTTATTAAAACGAACAAACCTTAATAATAATGTGTAGGGGTAATAATCAAAAAAAACTCTTATTTTTGTACTTTAAATTGTGAGATCAGCATTAGGTAAGATTAATAAATACTGTAGAGGGCCTCATCTATGAAACAAACGTACAGAAAACTGGGCATATGGCTGGAGCCACGCAATAAGGAAATCGATCAAATCTCGCATCCGGTTTCAGCTCGTGTACGCAAGTTTTTGATTTAGCGGGAAGTTGCGTACAACAAGGTTATTTACGTATAAAAGATGAAAAACTAAACTAAACAAACAACAGTTACTAAAAAACAAATAATTAATAAGCTCTTTACTGTGGCGGAAAAGCTGACCTGTGGCTGTTTAGGGAAATGTCTGTATATGGCGCTTCATGCACGTGAAGTTAGCTGAGACGATTATCCGCCGTCCTGTGACGTGTTCAGTGAAGAACTGAAACGTAGAACACATCGCTAGTCCTAAGCGGCTGTTCACAAAGAATGCTCTTGTGGCAATGAAATGGAAAATTACACAAGGTAATGAGACGCAAGTTTGACCACTTTTAACTTGAGCGCACTGCTTTTAGAATGACGTTTCATGCGTGACGAGAGATGCGGGTGCAACAGCAACTACTCAGTGTTAATTTCGTTGACAAATAATTTACGTCAACAATCTTTTTTCACTGACGAAAACGAGACGATAACTAAATAAAAACTAGTGTTGGATGACAAAAACTATGACGAAAACTTAGTCATTTTCGTCAACAAATAAAAACGAGACGAAAATGTTAGGGAGGGACGGTTAGGGAAGAGATCCAGTCAGAACTGATGTCCTGTGTAACAGATGCGCACATTTGATTTTAACGTGCTGATCTAACCGCTGGAAAACACGGCGTTGTTGCTCTTCTACAGGCTCACGCATCCCCAATCCAGCGCTCCAGAGCGGCTCAATCAATGAATAACACACATTTATGCCAGGCAATTGTTTATGAACTAATGCTGATCAATAATTACGATGTTTATATAGTAATATGTTTTAGACGGTTGTAACAATGCATATTTTATCTCCTGAACTTGAATGAGCTCCTGCAACTGCAACAGAGGCGCAGACATTTCAAAATAAGAGTCGATGTGTATTTCCAGCTTGTTTATAATTAAAAGTCACGCATTATATATTCGTTTTTGGTTATACAATAAACTATATTTAATTTCATTCATAGTCAGGAGGAAAGACCAGTATTTGACACATAATCAATAAAGTATCAGGGTTATAATAGTTCACTAAAACCATAAAAAAAAAACTTAATTTCTTGAAATTAAATAAAGGTTAACTGAAATAAAAAAAATTAAATAAACTTATTTGAAGCTTTAGCTTAACCTGATATGGCCTACTAACTAAAACAGAAATACAAAGTTATAAAAACTATATAGACAAAAAAGTGAATTTTCTCTCTTTCGTGTATTTTTAATGTCAAAAACAAAATGATGTCAAAATGTCAGTTCAAGTGACAGTCAGTTATGTAATGCTTAAATGCTTAATGTATTACAATTGAACTAAACTCATTCGATTTTAGGAGACTAAATCTACTGTAGAAAAATCTTATGATATTTAGTCGACTAAAACTAAAAACAATTCAGGTGACTAAAATATGACTAAAACTAAATGGCATTTTAGTCAGTAGACTACGACTAAAACTAAACCAAAATTTGCTGTCAACATTAACACTGCAACTACTACTAGCAATTAGCCTACTACTGTATGTTGGAGATTTCATGTTTGGATTATATTGACAGGCTGAAAGGTGTTATCATTGTTTTTACAAATAATTTACTATCTATATTATTATCTATGTAGAGACATTTCCCAACAACGTAGGGAATACCAGGACCATAGACCGTAAAAAATATGGACGACGCAACTTCATTCATTTCCGCTGACGAGAGATGAAGCTTTCCGAGGCCCGTACATCTTGCGCAGATTTGGGACCGAGTCTGCGCAGTAGCGATCTCGGGACCGGAGTTGCGCAGTAGAGAGCAGGAAGTAGAGGCTCGATTATCAAAAGCCCGCCCACACTCTCGCAGATGCAGAACAATTTATTATGATGTGGTGAAATAAACAGTTATAGAAATGTAGAAATTAAAGCTAAAGCTCCAATCTCCTCCCAAAAATCCAGAAAAAAGGTCTGTTAGTGCCTCAGTGACAACTTCACTCAGAGAAGCCGTCAATCTCAGCTGTCAATCATGACGTCACACACGTTTTTATAGCATCAAATAACTCACTAAAACTAAACTTATTTAAAAAACCAACACTTGAAATGAAACCATGATAAAAACTGCCTAAAATGACAGAAACCATATTTAGGAAACAATTATTTGAAGTGTTTAGTTTGTCTCGCGTCCATTGTAATAGATTGAGGGGTGACGTTTATGAGCTATACTGGGACCGGCCACCGGGGGGCAATCGAGGCGTGAAGGCTTCAGTTTCTGAGAGGAGTGCCACAGGCTTGGCCAGGACACACACACACTTCATTATTTAATCACACTGGCTTCACAGCAGGTTGTGTTGGCTGTAGTCAGATGACTTTAGCTGTATTTTCTACAGTGGTCACACTGCTAGCCTGCAGTGAACTACTGAAAAAAATGAAAATAGACATGTTTAACAAGATTTGATCTTTAATTTGAACGAGTTTGTCTGGAATTTTCATATTTTGGGCTTTTATTATTAAGATGTCTGCACAAGAGTTAACTCTTATCTGTGCAAACATTAAACTTTGCTGAAATGAAAAATCTTGCTTTGGTCTGTGTTCTGGTAAACTGAAACTAAATATATAAAAACTAAATAGAAATGTACAATGTATGAAACTAACTAAAACTAAACTGAAATTTATAGCAAAATTGAAAACGATATTAAAAAAAAAACTAATTTAAAAATGCAAAACTATGATACCCTTGGCATACAACTTGTAAGAATTGTAATGAGAGCATCTTGTTAATTTAGATTAATTTCCTGACTGAGTCCGACAACCGAAGCTCATTAAAATTAAATTACATTATAATAGATGGGTGTCTGTGACCCATTAAATATACCAAAATGTTTTTTCTTTCTTTCCAGGGGCTTTACATATGCAAATAACAGCATAACCAACAGAACATGAGGATTGATACATTGTTGCGTTATGTGACAATGTATCAATCCTCATGTTCTGTTGTGACCTGCAGTGCTTCTGTGAACCGAGAAAAAAACCTCAATAAAATGAACTAGGTTACATTAAAGGAATACAATAAAAAGGACTAGGCTACACAAATATTAACAAATAATTAACAGATTAATCAAAGAAAAAACTGCAACAAGTAATATAAGCCACGCTCGCTTTGTGACAAGCTATGTATTTGTTTTCTTTATAGGCATTTTTACTTTAATAAATCCAACTGATCGCGCCGGCGCCTGTGCCGCACACACAACATATCAGTTGCTAACTTGATATTTCAGCAAATCATCATTAAACTAAAATGCAGTCAACCAAACATAAAAGTTACACAGCTCAATGTTTTAAAAAGTCAGCGTGCCCAGTGCCCAAACAAACACATGTTTTGCGTATGTGAAGGATGCTGTTTTATGTGGATACTGGAACACGAGTGAAGTACAGACCCTAATGAATAATAGTTTAGCAACCAAATGTTACATGGCAAATATGGAAGTATTGGGATTTTTGCCGCATGAGAGGTGAGCCTAGCTTTAAATAAATTCATTTGGCTTGATGTTTGTATGCCATTAATAATCAATGCAACTATCTATAATTTGTTTTATTTTATAGTGTAATATACACTCACCTAAAGGATTATTAGGAACACCATACTAATACTGTGTTTGACCCCCTTTCGCTTTCAGAACTGCCTTAATTCTACGTGGCATTGATTCAACAAGGTGCTGAAAGCATTCTTTAGAAATGTTGGCCAATATTGATAGGATAGCATCTTGCAGTTGATGGAGATTTGTGGGATGCACATCCAGGGCGCGAAGCTCCCGTTCCACCACATCCCAAAGATGCTCTATTGGGTTGAGATCTGGTGACTGTGGGGGCCATTTTAGTACAGTGAACTCATTGTCATGTTCAAGAAACCAATTTGAAATGATTCCAGCTTTGTGACATGGTGCATTATCCTGCTGGAAGTAGCCATCAGAGGACAGGTACACGGTGCTCATAAAGGGATGGACATGGTCAGAAACAATGCTCTGGTAGGCCGTGGCATTTAAACGATGCCCAATTGGCACTAAGGGGCCTAAAGTGTGCCAAGAAAACATCCCCCACACCATTACACCACCACCACCACCAGCCTGCACAGTGGTAACAAGGCATGATGGATCCATGTTCTCATTCTGTTTACACCAAATTCTGACTCTACCATCTGAATGTCTCAACAGAAATCCAGACTCATCAGACCAGGCAACATTTTTCCAGTCTTCAACTGTCCAATTTTGGTGAGCTTGTGCAAATTGTAGCCTCTTTTTCCTATTTGTAGTGGAGATGAGTGGTACCCGGTGGGGTCTTCTGCTGTTGTAGCCCATCCGCCTCAAGGTTGTGCGTGTTGTGACTTCACAAATGCTTTGCTGCATACCTCGGTTGTAACGAGTGGTTATTTCAGTCAAAGTTGCTCTTCTATCAGCTTGAATCAGTCGGCCCATTCTCCTCTGACCTCTAGCATCAACAAGGTATTTTGGCCCACAGGACTGCCGCATACTGGATGTTTTTCCCTTTTCACACCATTCTTATAAACCCTAGAAATGGTTGTGCGTGAAAATCCCAGTAACTGAGCAGATTGTGAAATACTCAGACCGGCCCGTCTGGCACCAACAACCATGCCACGCTCAAAATTGCTTAAATCCCCTTTCTTTCCCATTCTGACATTCAGTTTGGAGTTCAGGAGATTGTCTTGACCAGGACCACACCCCTAAATGCATTGAAGCAACTGCATTGTGATTGGTTGATTAGATAATTGCATTAATGAGAAATTGAACAGGTGTTCCTAATAATCCTTCAAGTGAGCGTATAATTTATAGCTACTTATTTTTCATTCTTGTTCTGCTCTGAATACCGTTAAATTTGAAGGATTTGTGCATCGTTCTGAATCCCATCCGGACAAAGTCAAAAAGCTGAGAAAATCGTGTTTTTGTCAAAAACGTGGCTTTTTTTTTATTTTTATTTTTTATAAAAAGTCAAACTTACCCACATTCAAGCGATGATAAAAAAAGGATGCATGAAGCTATAATAAAATATTTTTGAAATGGAATTAATTATATTTCAACTAAAATGAATACCTAAATAGGAACATAGTAGTATACCTAAAGTGCAAACATAATATATAAATAGTAAAAGTGTGATGTTATGTTCTCTTAAAGAAAACTTACAAGTATACTTGCAATATAGTAGTTGACTGAGAGAGTACAGTGTGCTCAACGTGTACTTGCATAAACTCAAAAAATGTGCTATAAGTATTAAAATAGGAGTTAGTACAGATGCAGTACAAGTGAGAAACGTAACTAGTTGTGCACTTAAAAGTTGACTACTGTTACACTTATAGTAAACATATACTTTTATATAATAAAAAGTGGGCCAATTTAGTCCCAAGCAGTATTGAAATACACTTACAAGTAGAGATGGGACGGTATGAAAATTTCATATCACGATTATTGTGAGAAAAAAAAAGATCACGATTGTTTTGTTCAAATGAGATGTAAGTGTTCAAAAAAGAAGTTTTATATTTGAAAATCAGCAAACATCAAATAAATCAAGCAGCTCTATGCACTTTTTTAAGCAAGATTCTATTCTGTGGGATTTCCTTCCTTATAATGACCGTCATCAATAGCAACGCATTATAACAGCGCACATCCATGGACATAACGGAAGCGCTCTCTCGTTTCATTAATGCAACTTTCCGTCTTGCATCTCCGTTTTTGATTGTATTGAAAATTTAATCCGAGAACTTTACTATTAATACTACTATAATATTTTTGAGATCTAGTCTGGACGATTGTTTTGTACGCTGTACAAAATGGATTTATAAACGGGTTAGATTTAACCCTCAAAAGACCTTCATATTACAGCCCTTAATTGGTCCTTCGTGGACACTTTTGGGCACGGGGGTCTGAGGTGTGACGTGTAAATAAATGTTATATCAATATCTTCAATAATATAAAAACTATCAATTTATGCAGTTTTTTTTTATTTTTGTTGAATTTTTGAATTTATTTACCACTAAAAGTACCATATTTTTATGTAAAATATATCTATTTTATATATCTATTTTTTTATATTTAATATTAATTTAACTTAAGTTTAAAAAAAACTATTCCAGTATGTTCAGAGAGCCAAAACCTAAAAATGTGATGACTTTGGTGACATCTGGTGACCTATGTTGGTATAAAATTATTTTTTTTTCTGTACCCAATGGCAACATTAAGCATAGCTGCACAAAGGCTGAACTTTATAAACCAATGTTTTAACGAATTTAACCTCTTAAGTTTTAAATTTTATCACAAGTTAAAATTGTAAATTAAAAAAAAAAAAAACATCTTCGTTGTTTTAGACTATACAAACATGCCAAAACATGCTTAGACAAATCTGACCGTGCAATAAGAAAAAGACAAAGTAGGAGATCATGTATCATTTATTTTTTTTAACAAAATCATTAAATTTAAATCATTGAATGTGCCAATCTGTGGCTGATTATCTGTATGTATGATCTGCATTGTGTTGGATTTATTTAATTTTTTTGGACAATTATTTTTCAACAACTTAACATTATAAAATCGAGTCAATTAAATTTTTTTTTGTGTTCAGGGGGCAAACTTAGAAAAAGTAGCCAAGTCTTGTACAGCTCAGATTAAGGGAAGTATTTTTTAATTGAAATAAAAAAAAGATTTTGCCCACATTTTAAGACATTAATCTCAATTCAATATGTCCCTGTAATTATTAATGTGGTAAAGAAAAATTGTGTAATAAATGTACGATGAATATATATTATTATCCCTTAAATGCCCTCTAGTCTTGTCTGAACTTGTTCGTTCATCTCTGGCTCAAAGTCACTTGCTGCAAACTTTTTTCACGGAAGCTTCACGTTCACGAGTGAGATAAAATAATTAAACTCAAAACAACATTTTGTGTCCAATTATTTCCCAGAAGTAGTTCTGGTATTGAGGTCAAAGTCCACTTGCCCTATGTCATTGCCTTCTGCTATTTCTTCTCTTTCAAAAAACTACGTCGCGTAATCAAACGCGGTTTTAATGATAACATTTTTAACGATAATACTAATCGTGGTTTATCGTGAAACTGGTAATCGTCCCATCCCTACTTACAAGTATACTACTAGTACATTGATATTAGTATACTTACTACATAAAGTATACTTGAACTTGACTTCATGAAATGAACTAAGGGAGTTGTTTTATGGTTGACAGTGTGTTTGTTGGTTGAAAACCTTTGCTAGTGTAATGGAAGAGTTGATTTGAGATGCGTATGAAGAAGTTTTAGTGCATTTTGAATGTGAAATGAACTGCAGTGCCAATCTGAAAGTTGGTTAGAAGAACTGTGAAGAGTTTTGAAAAAGTGACCTACATATTGAGAAATGTGTCCTAGCGATTTTAACAAACTGTAATAAATGAAAACTCATTGTAGGGCGTTACCGTTCTTACAAACTGAAGGTGAAACTATATTGTCATGCAGTAGAGATTAGGCCTATATAATACAGACTCGGTACTTTTAATTGAAAATAGCAGTATCTCAAGGTTTGAAGCTGTCTACATTTGCATCAGATGTGTTCAGAACATTGTCTTTCCTGAAACGTAACGGACACACAGGGAAAATATGCTTTTGATATGATCAATGAAGCATCAAAAGCAGCTCTATTGTACAGTTTCTTTACATCTTTCTCATTATGGCCTCTACGTACTCAATCACACAGAATTTACAATCAGTCCCTCCAGAAAAACGTGATTATGCGATCGCAATCGATAAATTGTCTATTTCCGTGTGCAAAATATGCGGGGCTAGCATGATTTCATAATCCCCGCATTTTCGTTGCAAAAAAAGTCATATATATATTAGCAGAAAGTTGAAAATGTTCGTTTACTTCACACTAGAGCCGCCATTTCCCCCTGTTGCCATGGGAACGTTTTGAAGTGACGTAATTACCCGATGCAAACATCATCGAAAAGCTGCAAACCCCGTGGAGAAACCATAGATATCAGTGAAACCATGATGAAGAGCAAATTCCCAATTGCCAACAAAAATAACAGCAAAAGACGCGCAAAGCAGTTTCCCGGTGTGTTGACCGATTTCAAAACACAGCATCATGAAGCTTTGAAGCGTTATGAATCAGTGAGTCGATTCAGCGGTTTGGAGCGTTATGAATCAGTGAGTCGATTCAGCGGTTTGGAGCGTTATGAATCAATGAGTCGATTCAGCGGTTTGGAGCGTTATGAATCAGTGAGTCGATTCAGCGGTTTGGAGCGTTATGAATCAGTGAGTCGATTCAGCGGTTTGGAGTGTTATGAATCAATGAGTCGATTCAGCGGTTTGGAGCGTTATGAATCAGTGAGTCGATTCAGCGGTTTGAAGCGTTATGAATCAGTGAGTCGATTCAGCGGTTTGGAGCGTTATGAATCAGTGAGTCGATTCAGCGGTTCGGATCGCCAAAGTCACGTATTTCAGCAGTTTGACACGCGATCCGAATCATGAATCGACTCACTGATTCATAGCATCATGATGCTGTGTTTTGAAATCGGTCATCACTATATAAGTCGTTATTTAGAGATGAACGGAGGTCTCACGGGTGTCCAACGACATGAGGGCACGTCATTAATGACAGAATTTACATTTTTGGATGAACTAACCCTTTAAGAGATTGCACTTTGTGCATTGGAAGCACTCAAATGTCTGTTTTGTAAAGCTACCTCTGTAAAACAGGAAGTTATTTATTCATTTTTCAGAAGTTGTAGCATATTCCTTTTGTAAAGCTACAGAACTTGTTTGACTCAATGTTTTGTAAATTTGAGCCGTGTGTTTATTAAGGTCTTCAATAAAACAAAATGGGAACTTAAATATTCCCAGCACTTTCTGTGATGTAGTGCTTTTTTTCTCTTTTGCATCAAACCGCAGTTTTTGCAAGTTCCCGCAATTTCATCGCATAAAATTGCATAAAAATCGCAATCATTTTTTAAGAAAACATGCCGCATAATCAAGGATTTTTGCCCGCAACAATCACAAAAAAAAGCCGCATTTTTCTGGAAGGACTGTACAATGAACAGCTTGATTAATATAAATCATACAAGAGACGATCACTTTAACATGTGAAAAGCCTTGTGTAACGTTTAGAGGAACTGTAGATGCCGATGTGTTTGTGTTTCAGCATGATCCTGTACGGAAGAGTGAACTTAACAAGCTCGAGCGGACCTGCAGAAATGAAGATTAATCCAATATTTGTGTTTTCACTGCAGTACACGCATGAATATCAGCAGCACCCGCGGAGAATGTTAAACAGGCCGTTTCTCCCTTCTTTAGATGGATTGTGCTTCAGTTCAAATGCAGTCTATTAATGTTACAATCTTCAATGGTGGGCGTAACGATTTACTCTGTTAGTGTTAAAGTAGCCCTATTCGGACGCTAATTGTTTCTTATGTGGACGTTCATAAAAGTACATTTTCATACCACCTCAGTGGTGATCATACGAACCGGGGAACGCGCTGCTCACATGGTCAGTCGAATTCATCAAATTCATTCAATTAATAGTTAATTAATTCATAATGTCCTATTATTAAATTAAATATTTAAAACTCCTGTTTAAAAAATAGGAAGGAATGTGGAAATGAGCTGAAATAAGTTAATACAGCCTCTTATTTACACGAGGTACACATAATGCTGCTAATTTAATGTGTATATAGGCTAACATTAATAATTACTGTCGTCATAACGCCCATTTTAAAAGTTTACTTTACGTTTTTCTTCTCTATCTCTTTTGAGCGCTAATAAAAGATCATTCTTGTAAATACTTTCCAGCATTTCGGTAATAAAAGTGTAGGCTAGATCTTTAAAATGCCACCAAATTACAGTGAAGATTCCAGATTTAGTTGAATCTCGGCCAAATCTTGTCCTAACAAAGCATAAATCAATATAAAGCTTATTTCAAATTATGTATAAATCTCAATTGACCCTCAAGGTTTTGTGGTCCAGGGTCACATATGTTTGCATAGCATTCCCGTTAATGCACTTTGCCCCATGTGATGTCTGTATATTGTATTTTTTCTCTAGGCTACTTGTCGCCATATAAACCACAACTTTGTTAAACGGACCATTCGCTCACTGACCGGCTGATGAATTTTGCATTCAAAACGGTTAAGCATCGGATTAAATATCATAGATCGACTGCAGCGCAACTTCTGAAGAGTGAAGCGCACAGGTTTTAATCAGTCCGCTGGGATATAAAATCATGTTTAAAAGGTACTGGGTTGATATTATGAATACTTATGAAGTCGTCGAGAGGTAGAAGATCTTAGAAGCTGTATATTCTGTACAATACATCTTTTAGATTCATCTGCACCTACATAAAGACAAAACAATCCGAGGTCATGCGACAAGCGAAGCAGCCTCTTCTTTCTCTTCGCGTGGGCGTTTTTGGCCAGAATAAGGTGCAGTGTGTACCGGTCGCCTTTTATATCCGCTGCTCACTGCGGTCATCTGTGCACAGGCATGTGTTTGTTTGTGGAGATGAGTCAGAGGCGATCATGAGGAGCTTTTTCTGCAGAGCTGCTCTGCTCTTCTCTCACATCTGAACTGTGTGAGGCGAGAAATTGTTTAGGAGCATGTACGAACCGGAGGGTGAATTTTCAAAACACTACAGTGCACCACCACTGAAAGCATCTTTCCCTGTTGCTAGAAAATCTCCCAGAATGTCTGTACTTGAAGGTCGCTTTTACATTTTGCATGCATTGATCTTTTGGGCTACACACACTGTAGAATATACAGGTTGACTCTTCTTGCCTTTTTTAAATGGGTTCTATTCTGCCGTTTTCCATGTTCTAGTGCTGGGCGGTTCGGTTCATACCGGTGTTTATTTTTGTTATGATGAATTTTGATGATACCGCAATACTGGTATATATCGCTTAAACAACGTTCTGAACGCGGAGCAGCACGACACTGTTTGAGAGGGGACCCTTTTCACTGTTGCACTGTAGTGAGGACACCGCTGAGATCACATTACAGCCTATGGCTGAATCTGAAATCACTCCCTGTACCCTCAAATAGGGCATTATTTGAGGGAACAGCCATTTGTAGTGGTGTCCGAAACCACAGTGGATGTTATTGAGTGCACTCATTCAATCCCACATTGCACTGCAATAACGAGTGTACAACTGATGTACACACAACTTCACACACTCGTTTTCATTCACTCCTTGAAGTGTACTACCGTAATTCCTCAAATAAAAACCGGGTCCTTTATTTACCTGAACTGCAGAAGGCAACAGGCTTTTATTTGATGCAGGCTTTTGTTAGGGGCAGGCCTGTATTTCTAATCTGGGTCAGAATTACGGTAGCCTAATCGGTAACCACCATTGTGTCAGTTTGAAAAATGTCAAATGTTTATTCCACACTTAATTTCTATATTGTTTGCATGTGAGGGTTATTTCGTTATTTTACTAACCCACCTCATGGCGCATCCACACTTTCTTTATAGGTTGCACGTGAGGGGAAAAAGCTTCCTTCCACTTAAGAAGAGTTGTGCACTTTTAAGCACTTTTTATTTTACTATATCTCTTTACATAAATATTTTTGTATACTTAAAAACTATAATTTCGTTATTTTACTAACCCAACTAATTACGCATCCGCACTTTCTATACAGGTTGTACGTGAGGAAAAAAAGTAGCTTCCTTCCACTTAAGAAGAGTTGTCCACTTTTAAGCACTTTTTATTTGACTATATCTCTTAACATAAATATGATTTTCTACTTTTAAAAAAAACTATAATTTTGTTATTTTTCTAACCCAACTAATGACTTGGCGCTTTCTCTATAACGTTGCACGTGAGGTAAACACTTTTTATTTTAAAATATCTCTTTACATAATTATTTTATACTTAAAAACTATAATTTTGTTAATTTTCTAACCCAACTAATGACTCATCCGCGGTTTCCAATAGGTTGCGCGCACTTTTTTCAATCCGTTACGGAGCTATTCAATTTTGATTTTGCATATGTTTTTTAACATGCCATGCTGTTTTCTTGTACAAAATAAAATATTTTAAGTTAAATGCAGAAGACAAGAAGCTAACATTGTCAAGATCAATATTTGTGTAGCCTGCCTGACACGGTATTTTCACAGACTAACACACTCTCTGGCATAGACAGTATTTAAAATAGCATATATGCATCAGTTATAGTCTCAATTTAATTTACAAAGCAATCCCTGCAAAGTTTTAAGTTAACTATAGAAGAGACTATGATTAGTGTGCGTTGCACACGATGATATCGTCCATCGGCACAACCCTACTGTACATTACGATGAACTTGAATGCACATTAAATGAAATGCACTTAGGAGATTATCCACACAAATTTTTCCCCGGCCTTTATTTGTTCGCGCTGACCATGCCCCCGGCCACTATCAGAGGCCTGGCGTTTAATTGACTACAGGCTTTTATTTGAGGAATTACGGTATATTAGTAGACTAACGTAGGGAATAGTGAATTTCAGGTGATTTCGGATTCAGCCTATGATTACAGCGGAGAATTCAAACACGCGATTAACAACACTCACCACATGGATCATATGGTCACCTTTATTTATTTATATAGCGGTTTTTCCAATACCGATTGTTTCGAAGCAGCTTCACAGTGTTAAACAGGAAAATAATGCAACAGAATAATTTAGACACTGTATCAAATAAATACCTAGGGTTGTGTTTGTTTTCTTCTAAGGGTCGAGAAATAAGCAGATCTAGCAGTTTTTACGGCCTTTCTGTATGCAATCATGCTCTCTTTCCACGAAATGCGAAAAACCTTCAGTTTTGTTTTTTTCCAGCTGCGCTCCATTTTTCTGCACAGATATAGACCGGAGCGAGCGCGTTTTAGTTTATGGACATATTTCATATCATCTAGTGCTCTAAACATGAACCAGCAGCGTGTATGCATACATATTTCATCACATCTTCTTCAAATGAAATATATGTGCAAACAAGGACACTGATATTACAGCCGTACATCTGATCACGACCGCAATGACACAATGGATTATTCTGATACACTGAAGACAACGATGTTAGTTAATAAATAGACTGACAATTCAAAGAAGAATGGGCAAAAGATAGTTTCTTGTTAAAATGACATGGACTCAAATAGATAGTGCTCTCGGAAAACACAGGGCTCTAGGTAGAAAGATTCTTGAAGTACAGCATCTCCACATACTTTTTTACAGTTTCAGAGACAAGTGGTGTGATATATACTGTCTGCTGCACTAGCAGGCTTTATAAAGGAGAATGCTGTGTGATTTTTTTTTCTTCATGTGTGTAATCAGAGATCCACACACACAAACAGTACAGACGCATTCATTCTGAATAACAGATCTGCTCTAATTAAACATGTGGAAACTCTGAGATTGCTCTAAGAGCTCCGCGCTACAAATGCTGCTTTGAATTATGGTGAACAGGAGAGAGGCGTAATTGGTCAACACATCAGAAATCACAGTGGATTGCCTAAAAGGCTCCATTTTATTTAATTCCGGCCATCTCATTTTCCAGAACTGATTGCTTTTGTATTCCATTATCTAAAACAAAACCAGGGCAAGATATGGCTGAATGCAAATGTGATGCCTATTTGTGTGAAAACAGAGGAGTCCGTCCTCAACAAAGAGTTTGATTTCAGGTTTAAAATGTAAATGTAGCCTACATCTGTTTGAATATATTTGTACTCATTTAATAGCAAAGAAAGGACACTGGAGCTAGTATTCATATGTATTTAGTATTCATATGGTGAAGTTTTAAATTGGGATCCGAAGTTCACGCTCAGGGAATAGTAACTACTACTTAGTAGCCTACATAATTTGGTTGAACTGTTTGTTCTTAATGCAAAAACACTCAAATTTGTACTTGCATACATATGGGATATGCAATAAAAATGGATTATATGCAACCTAAAATGCATTTATATTTAATTTTTGAAACCAGATATGACCTTAAACTTACATTAGTCAACATACAGTGAATTAATTTTACATGGAGCTACAAGTAGCACAACTGGTCTTTGGTTCAGAGTTGAGCTCATATTCATAATTGCTTTCAAATGACACGCTGATCAGTGCTTTTGTGTCATTGGAGAATGTGGCTGGTCTGTGTAAAGTATATTAATCCATCACTAATTAGGGCCTGCGCTGTGTGCCGCTCAATGTATTATATTCCAACATAATGAGAGTCTTGATTCATCAGACCTGTGCGGGCGTCCTGTAGTCACGTGCACGTTGTTCAGCAGCTCTTTATTCACTAACGCTGTGTCATTGTGCGGTATATCAGTTCTGGTGTTGCCGTTGGCATCTCGGATAAACCGCCGCTTGCAGTCACAGTCTCAAGTCTGCAGAGAAAAAAAGTCAATTAATCAAACAGAAATACTGCACATTATCGCATGCATTATTATATTATATCACAGCTTTATACTTTGTAAAATATCTGACAAGTATCGTGTGTGTGTGACCCTGGATTACAAAACCATTCATAAGGGTCAATTTTTTGAAAATTAGATTTATACATCAGAAAGCTTATCTATTCAGCTTTCCATTGATGTACGGTTTGTTAGAATAGGACAATATTTGGCTGAAAAATCTGGAATCTGAGAGTGCAAAAAAATATATATATTGAGAAAATCTCCTCTAAAGTTGTCCAAATGAAGTCCTTAGCAATGCATATTACTACTAATAACACATGTTTGATATATTTACGATAGGAAATTTACAAAATATCTTCATGGAACATGATCTTAATATCATAATGATTTTTTGCAAAAATTGATAATTTTGATCCATACAATGTATTGTTGGCTATTGCCACAAATATACCCGTGAGACTCATGACTGGTTTTGTGGTTTAGGTCACATATTATATTACAGCTTTATACTATAAAATCTAAATTTAAGAAAACTCAAAAACTTGAGATAAACAGCTTCAGGACATTTTTGAGTATAAACATATGCAAATATGTATGTATCGACATTAAAGTTGGTCAAACATTATAAGCGCTGTACTCGACTCAAAAATAATATTTTTTACTTGTATATCCAGGCTCAATAGCTCAAGCTCAATGAGCTTGCATTTTACATTAAGCTGAGAGTAACCTTACATAATAGACGAACATTCTGAATCAACATGCATCACTGCCACATTTTATATATATTGCAATCATTATATTCACAACTTGCAATAATTACTTCATGTAATAATTTAAACGATTCAACTTTTATGTAATAGTATACAATCGTAATTTTGAATTCATGTAATAATTCAATAAATTCCACTTTTATGTAATAGTATACATTGTCATAATTTAGAATTTTTGTCTATTACATAAAAGTGGAATTTATTGAATTATTACATGAATTCAAAATTACGACACTGTATACTATTTTTAATTTATGTAATTGAATCATTTCCACTTTTATGTAATAGTATACACTGTCGTAATTTAGAATTGTTGTTCATTTTGACTTCATGTAATAATTTAATCATTTCCACTTTTATGTAATAGTATACACTGTCGTAATTTTTAATTTTTGTCCATTTTGACTTCATGTAATAATTCAATAATTTCCACTTTTATGTAATAGCATACACGGTCGTAATTTTGAATTTTTGTCCATTTTTACTTCATGTAATAATTCCACTTTTATGTAATAGAAAACACTGTCGTAATTTAGAATTGTTGTCCATTTTGACTTTATTCAATTATTACATAATTTCCACTTTTATGTAATAGTATACACTGTCGATATTTAGAATTTTTGTCCATTTTGACTTTATGTAATAATTGAACAAATTCCACTTTTATGTAATAGTATACACTGTCGTAATTTTGAATTTTTGTCCATTTTTACTTCATGTAATAATTCCACTTTTATGTAATAAAATACACCAGTCCATTTTGACTTTATCTAATAATTGAATAATTTCCACTTTTATGTAATTATATACACTGTCCTAATTTTGACTTTTTGTCCACTTTTACTTCATGTAATAATTGAAACGATTCCACTTTTATGTATTAGTATACAATCGTAATTTTGAATTCATGTAATAGACAAAAATTCTAAATTATGACAATGTATACTATTACATAAAAGTGGAATTTATTCAATTATTAAATAAAGTCAAAATGGACAAAAATTCAAAATTAAGACAGTGTATACTATTAAATAAAAGTTGATTTTATTCAATTATTACATAAAGTCAAAATGGACAAAAATTCAAAATAACGACAGTGTATACTATTATATAAAAGTGTAATTTATTCAATTATTAAATAAAGTCAAAATGGATAACAATTCTAAATTACGACAGTGTATACTATTACATAAAAGTGGAAATTATTCAATTATTAAATAAAGTCAAAATGGACAAAAATTCAAAATTACGACAGTGTATACTATTAAATAAAAGTTGATTTTATTCAATTATTACATAAAGTCAAAATGGACAAAAATTCAAAATAACGACAGTGTATACTATTACATAAAAGTGTAATTTATTCAATTATTACAGAAATTCAAAATAGAAAAAAAATCAAAATTACGACAGTGTATACTATTACATAAAAGTGGAAATGATTCAATTATTACATAAAGTCAAAATGGACAAAAATTCTAAATAACGACAGTGTATACTATTACATAAAAGTGGAAATTATTCAATTATTAAATAAAGTCAAAATGGACAAAAATTCAAAATTACGACAGTGTATACTATTACATAAAAGTGGAAATTATGTAATAATTAAATAATTTCCACTTTTATGTAATAGTATACACTGTCGTAATTTTGAATTTTTGTCCATTTTGACTTTATGTAATAATTGAACAAATTCCACTTTTATGTAATAGTATACACTGTCGTTATTTTGAATTTTTGTCCATTTTGACTTTATGTAATAATTGAACAAATTCCACTTTTATGTAATAGTATACACTGTCGTTATTTTGACTTTCTGTCCACTTTTACTTTATGTAATAATTGAATAAAATCAACTTTTATGTAATAGTATACACTGTCATAATTTTGAATTTTTGTCCATTCTGACTTTATGTAATAATTAAATAATTTCCACTTTTATGTAATAGTATACACTGTCGTAATTTTGAATTTTTGTCCATTTTGACTTTATGTAATAATTGAACAAATTCCACTTTTATGTAATAGTATACACTGTCGTTATTTTGAATTTTTGTCCATTTTGACTTTATGTAATAATTGAACAAATTCCACTTTTATGTAATAGTATACACTGTCGTTATTTTGACTTTCTGTCCACTTTTACTTTATGTAATAATTGAATAAAATCAACTTTTATGTAATAGTATACACTGTCATAATTTTGAATTTTTGTCCATTCTGACTTTATGTAATAATTAAATAATTTCCACTTTTATGTAATAGTATACACTGTCGTAATTTTGAATTTTTGTCCATTTTGACTTTATTTAATAATTGAACAAATTCCACTTTTATGTAATAGTATACACTGTCGTTCTTTTGACTTTTTGTCCACTTTTACTTTATGTAATAATTTAATCATTTCCACTTTTATGTAATAGTATACACTGTCGTAATTTTGAATTTTTGTCCATTTTGAATTCATGTAATAATTGAATAAAATCAACTTTTATGTAATAGTATACACTGTCATAATTTTGAATTTTTGTCCATTCTGACTTTATGTAATAATTAAATAATTTCCACTTTTATGTAATAGTATACACTGTCGTAATTTTGAATTTTTGTCCATTTTGACTTTATGTAATAATTGAACAAATTCCACTTTTATGTAATAGTATTCACTGTCGTTATTTTGACTTTCTGTCCACTTTTACTTTATGTAATAATTGAATAAAATCAACTTTTATGTAATAGTATACACTGTCATAATTTTGAATTTTTGTCCATTCTGACTTTATGTAATAATTAAATAATTTCCACTTTTATGTAATAGTATACACTGTCGTAATTTTGAATTTTTGTCCATTTTGACTTTATTTAATAATTGAACAAATTCCACTTTTATGTAATAGTATACACTGTCGTTCTTTTGACTTTTTGTCCACTTTTACTTTATGTAATAATTTAATCATTTCCACTTTTATGTAATAGTATACACTGTCGTAATTTTGAATTTTTGTCCATTTTGAATTCATGTAATAATTGAATAAAATCAACTTTTATGTAATAGTATACACTGTCATAATTTTGAATTTTTGTCCATTCTGACTTTATGTAATAATTAAATAATTTCCACTTTTATGTAATAGTATACACTGTCGTAATTTAGAATTTTTGTCCATTTTGACTTTATTTAATAATTGAATAATTTCCACTTTTATGTAATAGTATACACTGTCGTTATTTTGAATTTTTGTCCATTTTGACTTTATGTAATAATTTTATCATTTCCACTTTTATGTAATAGTATACACTGTCGTAATTTTGAATTTTTGTCCATTTTGAATTCATGTAATAATTGAATAAAATCAACTTTTATGTAATAGTATACACTGTCATAATTTTGAATTTTTGTCCATTCTGACTTTATGTAATAATTAAATAATTTCCACTTTTATGTAATAGTATACACTGTCGTAATTTAGAATTGTTGTCCATTTTGACTTTATGTAATAATTGAACAAATTCCACTTTTATGTAATAGTATACACTGTCGTAATTTGGAATTTTTGTCCATTTTGACTTTATTTAATAATTGAATAATTTCCACTTTTATGTAATAGTATACACTGTCGTTATTTTGACTTTTTGTCCACTTTTACTTTATGTAATAATTGAATCATTTCCACTTTTATGTAATAGTATACACTGTCGTAATTTTGAATTTTTGTCCATTTTGAATTCATGTAATAATTGAATAAAATCAACTTTTATGTAATAGTATACATTGTCGTTATTTCGAATTTTTGTCCATTTTGACTTTATGTAATAATTGAATCATTTCCACTTTTATGTAATAGTATACACTGTCATTATTTAGAATTTTTGTCCATTTTGACTTTATGTAATAATTGAATAAATTACACTTTAATGTAATAGTATACACTGTCGTTATTTAGAATTTTTGTCCATTTTGACTTTATGTAATAATTGAACAAATTCCACTTTTATGTAATAGTATTCACTGTCGTTATTTTGACTTTCTGTCCACTTTTACTTTATGTAATAATTGAAAAAATTCCACTTTTATGTAATAGTATACACTGTCGTTATTTTGAATTTTTTTCTATTTTGAATTTCTGTAATAATTAAATAAATTACACTTTTATGTAATAGTATACACTGTCGTTATTTTGAATTTTTGTCCATTTTGACTTTATGTAATAATTGAACAAATTCCACTTTTATGTAATAGTATACACTGTCGTAATTTTGAATTTTTTTCTATTTTGAATTTCTGTAATAATTGAACAAATTCCACTTTTATGTAATAGTATACACTGTCGTTATTTTGAATTTTTGTCCATTTTGATTTTATGTAATAATTGAACAAATTCCACTTTTATGTAATAGTATACACTGTCGTTATTTTGACTTTTTGTCCACTTTTACTTTATGTAATAATTTAATCATTTCCACTTTTATGTAATAGTATACACTGTCGTTATTTTGAATTGTTTTCTATTTTGAATTTATGTAATAATTGAATAAATTCCACTTTTATGTAATAGTATACACTGTCGTTATTTTGAATTTTTGTCCATTTTGACTTTATGTAATAATTGAACAAATTCCACTTTTATGTAATAGTATACACTGTCGTTATTTTGACTTTCTGTCCACTTTTACTTTATGTAATAATTGAATAAAATCAACTTTTATGTAATAGTATACACTGTCATAATTTTGAATTTTTGTCCATTCTGACTTTATGTAATAATTAAATAATTTCCACTTTTATGTAATAGTATACACTGTCGTAATTTTGAATTTTTGTCCATTTTGACTTTATGTAATAATTGAACAAATTCCACTTTTATGTAATAGTATACACTGTCGTTATTTTGAATTTTTGTCCATTTTGACTTTATGTAATAATTGAACAAATTCCACTTTTATGTAATAGTATACACTGTCGTTATTTTGACTTTCTGTCCACTTTTACTTTATGTAATAATTGAATAAAATCAACTTTTATGTAATAGTATACACTGTCATAATTTTGAATTTTTGTCCATTCTGACTTTATGTAATAATTAAATAATTTCCACTTTTATGTAATAGTATACACTGTCGTAATTTTGAATTTTTGTCCATTTTGACTTTATTTAATAATTGAACAAATTCCACTTTTATGTAATAGTATACACTGTCGTTCTTTTGACTTTTTGTCCACTTTTACTTTATGTAATAATTTAATCATTTCCACTTTTATGTAATAGTATACACTGTCGTAATTTTGAATTTTTGTCCATTTTGAATTCATGTAATAATTGAATAAAATCAACTTTTATGTAATAGTATACACTGTCATAATTTTGAATTTTTGTCCATTCTGACTTTATGTAATAATTAAATAATTTCCACTTTTATGTAATAGTATACACTGTCGTAATTTTGAATTTTTGTCCATTTTGACTTTATGTAATAATTGAACAAATTCCACTTTTATGTAATAGTATTCACTGTCGTTATTTTGACTTTCTGTCCACTTTTACTTTATGTAATAATTGAATAAAATCAACTTTTATGTAATAGTATACACTGTCATAATTTTGAATTTTTGTCCATTCTGACTTTATGTAATAATTAAATAATTTCCACTTTTATGTAATAGTATACACTGTCGTAATTTTGAATTTTTGTCCATTTTGACTTTATTTAATAATTGAACAAATTCCACTTTTATGTAATAGTATACACTGTCGTTCTTTTGACTTTTTGTCCACTTTTACTTTATGTAATAATTTAATCATTTCCACTTTTATGTAATAGTATACACTGTCGTAATTTTGAATTTTTGTCCATTTTGAATTCATGTAATAATTGAATAAAATCAACTTTTATGTAATAGTATACACTGTCATAATTTTGAATTTTTGTCCATTCTGACTTTATGTAATAATTAAATAATTTCCACTTTTATGTAATAGTATACACTGTCGTAATTTAGAATTTTTGTCCATTTTGACTTTATTTAATAATTGAATAATTTCCACTTTTATGTAATAGTATACACTGTCGTTATTTTGAATTTTTGTCCATTTTGACTTTATGTAATAATTTTATCATTTCCACTTTTATGTAATAGTATACACTGTCGTAATTTTGAATTTTTGTCCATTTTGAATTCATGTAATAATTGAATAAAATCAACTTTTATGTAATAGTATACACTGTCATAATTTTGAATTTTTGTCCATTCTGACTTTATGTAATAATTAAATAATTTCCACTTTTATGTAATAGTATACACTGTCGTAATTTAGAATTGTTGTCCATTTTGACTTTATGTAATAATTGAACAAATTCCACTTTTATGTAATAGTATACACTGTCGTAATTTTGAATTTTTGTCCATTTTGACTTTATTTAATAATTGAATAATTTCCACTTTTATGTAATAGTATACACTGTCGTTATTTTGACTTTTTGTCCACTTTTACTTTATGTAATAATTGAATCATTTCCACTTTTATGTAATAGTATACACTGTCGTAATTTTGAATTTTTGTCCATTTTGAATTCATGTAATAATTGAATAAAATCAACTTTTATGTAATAGTATACATTGTCGTTATTTCGAATTTTTGTCCATTTTGACTTTATGTAATAATTGAATCATTTCCACTTTTATGTAATAGTATACACTGTCATTATTTAGAATTTTTGTCCATTTTGACTTTATGTAATAATTGAATAAATTACACTTTAATGTAATAGTATACACTGTCGTTATTTAGAATTTTTGTCCATTTTGACTTTATGTAATAATTGAACAAATTCCACTTTTATGTAATAGTATTCACTGTCGTTATTTTGACTTTCTGTCCACTTTTACTTTATGTAATAATTGAAAAAATTCCACTTTTATGTAATAGTATACACTGTCGTTATTTTGAATTTTTTTCTATTTTGAATTTCTGTAATAATTAAATAAATTACACTTTTATGTAATAGTATACACTGTCGTTATTTTGAATTTTTGTCCATTTTGACTTTATGTAATAATTGAACAAATTCCACTTTTATGTAATAGTATACACTGTCGTAATTTTGAATTTTTTTCTATTTTGAATTTCTGTAATAATTGAACAAATTCCACTTTTATGTAATAGTATACACTGTCGTAATTTTGAATTTTTGTCCATTTTGACTTTATGTAATAATTGAAAAAATTCCACTTTTATGTAATAGTATACACTGTCGTAATTTGAATTTTTTTTCTATTTTCAATTTCTGTAATAATTGAATAAATTACACTTTTATGTAATAGTATACACTGTCGTAATTTTGAATTTTTGTCCATTTTGAATTCATGTAATAATTGAATAAAATCAACTTTAATGTAATAGTATACATTGTCGTTATTTCGAATTTTTGTCCATTTTGACTTTATGTAATAATTGAATCATTTCCACTTTTATGTAATAGTATACACTGTCATTATTTAGAATTTTTGTCCATTTTGACTTTATGTAATAATTGAATAAATTACACTTTAATGTAATATTATACACTGTCGTTATTTAGAATTTTTGTCCATTTTGACTTTATGTAATAATTGAACAAATTCCACTTTTATGTAATAGTATTCACTGTCGTTATTTTGACTTTCTGTCCACTTTTACTTTATGTAATAATTGAAAAAATTCCACTTTAATGTAATAGTATACACTGTCGTTATTTTGAATTTTTTTCTATTTTGAATTTCTGTAATAATTAAATAAATTACACTTTTATGTAATAGTATACACTGTCGTTATTTTGAATTTTTGTCCATTTTGACTTTATGTAATAATTGAACAAATTCCACTTTTATGTAATAGTATACACTGTCGTAATTTTGAATTTTTTTCTGTTTTGAATTTCTGTAATAATTGAACAAATTCCACTTTTATGTAATAGTATACACTGTCGTTATTTTGAATTTTTGTCCATTTTGATTTTATGTAATAATTGAACAAATTCCACTTTTATGTAATAGTATACACTGTCGTTATTTTGACTTTTTGTCCACTTTTACTTTATGTAATAATTTAATCATTTCCACTTTTATGTAATAGTATACACTGTCGTTATTTTGAATTGTTTTCTATTTTGAATTTATGTAATAATTGAATAAATTCCACTTTTATGTAATAGTATACAGTGTCGTTATTTTGAATTGTTTTCTATTTTGAATTTCTGTAATAATTGAATAAATTACACTTTTATGTAATAGTATACACTGTCGTTATTTTGACTTTTTGTCCACTTTTACTTTATGTAATAATTTAACCATTTCCACTTTTATGAATACACTGTCATAATTTTGAATTTTTGTCCATTTTGACTTTATGTAATAATTGAAAAAATTCCACTTCTATGTAATAGTATACACTGTCGTAATTTGAATTTTTTTCAATTTTCAATTTCTGTAATAATTGAATAAATTACACTTTTATGTAATAGTATACACTGTCGTAATTTTTAATTTTTGTCCATTTTGAATTCATGTAATAATTGAATAAAGTCAACTTTTATGTAATAGTATACATTGTCGTTATTTCGAATTTTTGTCCATTTTGACTTTATGTAATAATTGAATCATTTCCACTTTTATGTAATAGTATACACTGTAGTAATTTTGAATTTTTTTCTATTTTGAATTTCTGTAATAATTAAATAAATTACACTTTTATGTAATAGTATACACTGTCGTTATTTTGAATTTTTGTCCATTTTGACTTTATGTAATAATTGAACAAATTCCACTTTTATGTAATAGTATACACTGTCGTTATTTTGAATTTTTGTCCATTTTAATTTTATGTAATAATTGAACAAATTCCACTTTTATGTAATAGTATACACTGTCGTTATTTTGACTTTTTGTCCACTTTTACTTTATGTAATAATTTAATCATTTCCACTTTTATGTAATAGTATACACTGTCGTTATTTTGAATTTTTGTCCATTTTGACTTTATGTAATAATTGAACAAATTCCACTTTTATGTAATAGTATACACTGTCGTAATTTTGAATTTTTTTCTATTTTGAATTTCTGTAATAATTGAACAAATTCCACTTTTATGTAATAGTATACACTGTCGTTATTTTGAATTTTTGTCCATTTTGATTTTATGTAATAATTGAACAAATTCCACTTTTATGTAATAGTATACACTGTCGTTATTTTGACTTTTTGTCCACTTTTACTTTATGTAATAATTTAATCATTTCCACTTTTATGTAATAGTATACACTGTCGTTATTTTGAATTGTTTTCTATTTTGAATTTATGTAATAATTGAATAAATTACACTTTTATGTAATAGTATACACTGTCGTTATTTTGAATTTTTGTCCATTTTGACTTTATGTAATAATTGAATCATTTCCACTTTTATGTAATAGTAAACACTGTCGTAATTTTGAATTTTTGTCCATTTTGAATTCATGTAATAATTGAATAAAATCAACTTTTATGTAATAGTATACACTGTCATAATTTTGAATTTTTGTCCATTCTGACTTTATGTAATAATTAAATAATTTCCACTTTTATGTAATAGTATACACTGTCGTAATTTTGACTTTTTGTCCATTTTGACTTTATTTAATAATTGAATAATTTCCACTTTTATGTAATAGTATACACTGTCGTTATTTTGACTTTTTGTCCATTTTGACTTTATGTAATAATTTAATCATTTCCACTTTTATGTAATAGTATACATTGTCGTTATTTAGAATTTTTGTCCATTTTGACTTTATGTAATAATTGAATCATTTCCACTTTTATGTAATAGTATACACTGTCGTAATTTTGATTTTTTTTCTATTTTGAATTTCTGTAATAATTGAATAAATTACACTTTTATGTAATAGTATACACTGTCGTTATTTTGAATTTTTGTCCATTTTGACTTTATGTAATAATTGAATAAAATCAACTTTTATTTAATAGTATACACTGTCGTAATTTTGAATTTTTGTCCATTTTGACTTTATTTAATAATTGAATAATTTCCACTTTTATGTAATAGTATACAGTGTCGATATTTTTAATTTTTGTCCATTTTGACTTTATGTAATAATTAAATAATTTCCACTTTTATGTAATAGTATACACTGTCGAAATTTAGAATTTTTGTCCATTTTGACTTTATGTAATAATTGAACAAATTCCACTTTTATGTAATAGTATACACTGTCGTTATTTTGACTTTTTGTCCACTTTTACTTCATGTAATAATTTAATCATTTCCACTTTTATGTAATAGTATACACTGTCGTAATTTAAAAATTTTGTCTATTTTGAAGTTATGCAATAATTGAATAAATTCCACTTTTATGTAATAGTATACACTGTCGTTATTTTGAATTTTTGTCCATTTTGACTTTATGTAATAATTGAATCATTTCCACTTTTATGTAATAGTATACACTGTCGTAATTTTGAATTTTTGTCCATTTTGAATTCATGTAATAATTGAATAAAATCAACTTTTATGTAATAGTATACACTGTCATAATTTTGAATTTTTGTCCATTCTGACTTTATGTAATAATTAAATAATTTCCACTTTTATGTAATAGTATACACTGTCGTAATTTTGAATTTTTGTCCATTTTGACTTTATTTAATAATTGAGTAATTTCCACTTTTATGTAATAGTATACACTGTCGTTATTTAGAATTTTTGTCCATTTTGACTTTATGTAATAATTGAACATATTCCACTTTTATGTAATAGTATACACTGTCGTTATTTTGAATTGTTTTCTATTTTGAATTTATGTAATAATTGAATAAATTACACTTTTATGTAATAGTATACACTGTCGTTATTTTGAATTTTTGTCCATTTTGACTTTATGTAATAATTGAATCATTTCCACTTTTATGTAATAGTATACACTGTCGTAATTTTGAATTTTTGTCCATTTTGAATTCATGTAATAATTGAATAAAATCAACTTTTATGTAATAGTATACACTGTCATAATTTTGAATTTTTGTCCATTCTGACTTTATGTAATAATTAAATAATTTCCACTTTTATGTAATAGTATACACTGTCGTAATTTTGACTTTTTGTCCATTTTGACTTTATTTAATAATTGAATAATTTCCACTTTTATGTAATAGTATACACTGTCGTTATTTTGACTTTTTGTCCATTTTGACTTTATGTAATAATTTAATCATTTCCACTTTTATGTAATAGTATACATTGTCGTTATTTAGAATTTTTGTCCATTTTGACTTTATGTAATAATTTAATCATTTCCACTTTTATGTAATAGTATACACTGTCGTAATTTTGATTTTTTTTCTATTTTGAATTTCTGTAATAATTGAATAAATTACACTTTTATGTAATAGTATACACTGTCGTTATTTTGAATTTTTGTCCATTTTGACTTTATGTAATAATTGAATAAAATCAACTTTTATTTAATAGTATACACTGTCGTAATTTTGAATTTTTGTCCATTTTGACTTTATTTAATAATTGAATAATTTCCACTTTTATGTAATAGTATACAGTGTCGATATTTTTAATTTTTGTCCATTTTGACTTTATGTAATAATTAAATAATTTCCACTTTTATGTAATAGTATACACTGTCGAAATTTAGAATTTTTGTCCATTTTGACTTTATGTAATAATTGAACAAATTCCACTTTTATGTAATAGTATACACTGTCGTTATTTTGACTTTTTGTCCACTTTTACTTCATGTAATAATTTAATCATTTCCACTTTTATGTAATAGTATACACTGTCGTAATTTAAAAATTTTGTCTATTTTGAAGTTATGCAATAATTGAATAAATTCCACTTTTATGTAATAGTATACACTGTCGTTATTTTGAATTTTTGTCCATTTTGACTTTATGTAATAATTGAATCATTTCCACTTTTATGTAATAGTATACACTGTCGTAATTTAGAATTTTTGTCCATTTTGAATTCATGTAATAATTGAATAAAATCAACTTTTATGTAATAGTATACACTGTCATAATTTTGAATTTTTGTCCATTCTGACTTTATGTAATAATTAAATAATTTCCACTTTTATGTAATAGTATACACTGTCGTAATTTAGATTTTTTGTCCATTTTGACTTTATTTAATAATTGAATAATTACCACTTTTATGTAATAGTATACACTGTCGTTATTTTGAATTTTTGTCCATTTTGACTTTATGTAATAATTGAACATATTCCACTTTTATGTAATAGTATACACTGTCGTTATTTTGACTTTTTGTCCACTTTTACTTTATGTAATAATTGAATAAAATCAACTTTTATGTAATAGTATACACTGTCATAATTTTGAATTTTTGTCCATTCTGACTTTATGTAATAATTAAATAATTTCCACTTTTATGTAATAGTATACACTGTCGTAATTTAGATTTTTTGTCCATTTTGACTTTATTTAATAATTGAATAATTACCACTTTTATGTAATAGTATACACTGTCGTTATTTTGAATTTTTGTCCATTTTGACTTTATGTAATAATTGAAAAAATTCCACTTTTATGTAATAGTATACACTGTCGTAATTTTGAATTTTTGTCCATTTTGACTTTATGTAATAATTGAAAAAATTCCACTTTTATGTAATAGTATACACTGTCGTAATTTGAATTTTTTTCTATTTTCAATTTCTGTAATAATCGAATAAATTACACTTTTATGTAATAGTATACACTGTCGTAATTTTGAATTTTTGTCCATTTTGAATTCATGTAATAACTGAATAAAATCAACTTTAATGTAATAGTATACATTGTCGTTATTTCGAATTTTTGTCCATTTTGACTTTATGTAATAATTGAATCATTTCCACTTTTATGTAATAGTATACACTGTCATTATTTAGAATTTTTGTCCATTTTGACTTTATGTAATAATTGAATAAATTACACTTTAATGTAATAGTATACACTGTCGTTATTTAGAATTTTTGTCCATTTTGACTTTATGTAATAATTGAACATATTCCACTTTTATGTAATAGTATACACTGTCGTTATTTTGACTTTTTGTCCACTTTTACTTTATGTAATAATTGAATAAAATCAACTTTTATGTAATAGTATACACTGTCATAATTTTGAATTTTTGTCCATTCTGACTTTATGTAATAATTAAATAATTTCCACTTTTATGTAATAGTATACACTGTCGTAATTTTGAATTTTTGTCCATTTTGACTTTATTTAATAATTGAATAATTTCCACTTTTATGTAATAGTATACACTGTCGTTATTTAGAATTTTTGTCCATTTTGACTTTATGTAATAATTGAACATATTCCACTTTTATGTAATAGTATACACTGTCGTTATTTTGACTTTTTGTCCACTTTTACTTTATGTAATAATTGAATAAAATCAACTTTTATGTAATAGTATACACTGTCATAATTTTGAATTTTTGTCCATTCTGACTTTATGTAATAATTAAATAATGTCCACTTTCATGTAATAGTATACACTGTCGTAATTTAGATTTTTTGTCCATTTTGACTTTATTTAATAATTGAATAATTACCACTTTTATGTAATAGTATACACTGTCGTTATTTTGAATTTTTGTCCATTTTGACTTTATGTAATAATTGAAAAAATTCCACTTTTATGTAATAGTATACACTGTCGTAATTTTGAATTTTTGTCCATTTTGACTTTATGTAATAATTGAAAAAATTCCACTTTTATGTAATAGTATACACTGTCGTAATTTGAATTTTTTTCTATTTTCAATTTCTGTAATAATTGAATAAATTACACTTTTATGTAATAGTATACACTGTCGTAATTTTGAATTTTTGTCCATTTTGAATTAATGTAATAATTGAATAAAATCAACTTTAATGTAATAGTATACATTGTCGTTATTTCGAATTTTTGTCCATTTTGACTTTATGTAATAATTGAATCATTTCCACTTTTATGTAATAGTATACACTGTCATTATTTAGAATTTTTGTCCATTTTGACTTTATGTAATAATTGAATAAATTACACTTTAATGTAATAGAATACACTGTCGTTATTTAGAATTTTTGTCCATTTTGACTTTATGTAATAATTGAACAAATTCCACTTTTATGTAATAGTATTCACTGTCGTTATTTTGACTTTCTGTCCACTTTTACTTTATGTAATAATTGAAAAAATTCCACTTTTATGTAATAGTATACACTGTCATAATTTTGAATTTTTGTCCATTCTGACTTTATGTAATAATTAAATAATTTCCACTTTTATGTAATAGTATACACTGTCGTTATTTTGAATTTTTTTCTATTTTGAATTTCTGTAATAATTAAATAAATTACACTTTTATGTAATAGTATACACTGTCGTTATTTTGAATTTTTGTCCATTTTGACTTTATGTAATAATTGAACAAATTCCACTTTTATGTAATAGTATACACTGTCGTAATTTTGAATTTTTTTCTATTTTGAATTTCTGTAATAATTGAACAAATTCCACTTTTATGTAATAGTATACACTGTCGTAATTTTGAATTTTTGTCCATTTTGACTTTATTTAATAATTGAATAATTACCACTTTTATGTAATAGTATACACTGTCGTAATTTTGAATTTTTGTCCATTTTGACTTTATGTAATAATTGAAAAAATTCCACTTTTATGTAATAGTATACACTGTCGTAATTTTGATTTTTTTTCTATTTTCAATTTCTGTAATAATTGAATAAATTACACTTTTATGTAATAGTATACACTGTCGTTATTTTGAATTTTTGTCCATTTTGACTTTATGTAATAATTGAATAAAATCAACTTTTATTTAATAGTATACACTGTCGTAATTTTGAATTTTTGTCCATTTTGACTTTATTTAATAATTGAATAATTTCCACTTTTATGTAATAGTATACAGTGTCGATATTTTTTATTTTTGTCCATTTTGACTTTATGTAATAATTAAATAATTTCCACTTTTATGTAATAGTATACACTGTCGTAATTTAGAATTTTTGTCCATTTTGACTTTATGTAATAATTGAACAAATTCCACTTTTATGTAATAGTATACACTGTCGTTATTTTGACTTTTTGTCCACTTTTACTTCATGTAATAATTTAATCATTTCCACTTTTATGTAATAGTATACACTGTCGTAATTTAAAAATTTTGTCTATTTTGAAGTTATGCAATAATTGAATAAATTCCACTTTTATGTAATAGTATACACTGTCGTTATTTTGAATTTTTGTCCATTTTGACTTTATGTAATAATTGAATCATTTCCACTTTTATGTAATAGTATACACTGTCGTAATTTTGAATTTTTGTCCATTTTGAATTCATGTAATAATTGAATAAAATCAACTTTTATGTAATAGTATACACTGTCATAATTTTGAATTTTTGTCCATTCTGACTTTATGTAATAATTAAATAATTTCCACTTTTATGTAATAGTATACACTGTCGTAATTTTGAATTTTTGTCCATTTTGACTTTATTTAATAATTGAATAATTTCCACTTTTATGTAATAGTATACACTGTCGTTATTTAGAATTTTTGTCCATTTTGACTTTATGTAATAATTGAACATATTCCACTTTTATGTAATAGTATACACTGTCGTTATTTTGACTTTTTGTCCACTTTTACTTTATGTAATAATTGAATAAAATCAACTTTTATGTAATAGTATACACTGTCATAATTTTGAATTTTTGTCCATTCTGACTTTATGTAATAATTAAATAATTTCCACTTTTATGTAATAGTATACACTGTCGTAATTTAGATTTTTTGTCCATTTTGACTTTATTTAATAATTGAATAATTACCACTTTTATGTAATAGTATACACTGTCGTTATTTTGAATTTTTGTCCATTTTGACTTTATGTAATAATTGAAAAAATTCCACTTTTATGTAATAGTATACACTGTCGTAATTTTGAATTTTTGTCCATTTTGACTTTATGTAATAATTGAAAAAATTCCACTTTTATGTAATAGTATACACTGTCGTAATTTGAATTTTTTTCTATTTTCAATTTCTGTAATAATTGAATAAATTACACTTTTATGTAATAGTATACACTGTCGTAATTTTGAATTTTTGTCCATTTTGACTTTATGTAATAATTGAATCATTTCCACTTTTATGTAATAGTATACACTGTCATTATTTAGAATTTTTGTCCATTTTGACTTTATGTAATAATTGAATAAATTACACTTTAATGTAATAGTATACACTGTCGTTAATTAGAATTTTTGTCCATTTTGACTTTATGTAATAATTGAACAAATTCCACTTTTATGTAATAGTATTCACTGTCGTTATTTTGACTTTCTGTCCACTTTTACTTTATGTAATAATTGAAAAAATTCCACTTTTATGTAATAGTATACACTGTCATAATTTTGAATTTTTGTCCATTCTGACTTTATGTAATAATTGAACAAATTCCACTTTTATGTAATAGTATACACTGTCGTTATTTTGAATTTTTGTCCATTTTGACTTTATGTAATAATTGAACAAATTCCACTTTTATGTAATAGTATACACTGTCGTAATTTTGAATTTTTTTCTATTTTGAATTTCTGTAATAATTGAACAAATTCCACTTTTATGTAATAGTATACACTGTCGTAATTTTGAATTTTTGTCCATTTTGACTTTATGTAATAATTGAAAAAATTCCACTTTTATGTAATAGTATACACTGTCGAAATTTGAATTTTTTTTCTATTTTCAATTTCTGTAATAATTGAATAAATTACACTTTTATGTAATAGTATACACTGTCGTAATTTTGAATTTTTGTCCATTTTGAATTCATGTAATAATTGAATAAAATCAACTTTAATGTAATAGTATACACTGTCGTTATTTTGAAATTTTTTCTATTTTGAATTTCTGTAATAATTAAATAAATTACACTTTTATGTAATAGTATACACTGTCGTTATTTTGAATTTTTGTCCATTTTGACTTTATGTAATAATTGAACAAATTCCACTTTTATGTAATAGTATACACTGTCGTAATTTTGAATTTTTTTCTATTTTGAATTTCTGTAATAATTGAACAAATTCCACTTTTATGTAATAGTATACACTGTCGTAATTTAGAATTTTTGTCCATTTTGACTTTATTTAATAATTGAATAATTACCACTTTTATGTAATAGTATGAACTGTCGTTATTTTGAATTTTTGTCCATTTTGACTTTATGTAATCATTGAAAAAATTCCACTTTTATGTAATAGTATACACTGTCGTAATTTTGAATTTTTGTCCATTTTGACTTTATGTAATAATTGAAAAAATTCCACTTTTATGTAATAGTATACACTGTCGTAATTTGAATTTTTTTTCTATTTTCAATTTCTGTAATAATTGAATAAATTACACTTTTATGTAATAGTATACACTGTCGTAATTTTGAATTTTTGTCCATTTTGAATTCATGTAATAATTGAATAAAATCAACTTTAATGTAATAGTATACATTGTCGTTATTTCGAATTTTTGTCCATTTTGACTTTATGTAATAATTGAATCATTTCCACTTTTATGTAATAGTATACACTGTCATTATTTAGAATTTTTGTCCATTTTGACTTTATGTAAAAATTGAATAAATTACACTTTAATGTAATAGTATACACTGTCGTTATTTAGAATTTTTGTCCATTTTGACTTTATGTAATAATTGAACAAATTCCACTTTTATGTAATAGTATTCACTGTCGTTATTTTGACTTTCTGTCCACTTTTACTTTATGTAATAATTGAAAAAATTCCACTTTAATGTAATAGTATACACTGTCGTTATTTTGAATTTTTTTCTATTTTGAATTTCTGTAATAATTAAATAAATTACACTTTTATGTAATAGTATACACTGTCGTTATTTTGAATTTTTGTCCATTTTGACTTTATGTAATAATTGAACAAATTCCACTTTTATGTAATAGTATACACTGTCGTAATTTTGAATTTTTTTCTGTTTTGAATTTCTGTAATAATTGAACAAATTCCACTTTTATGTAATAGTATACACTGTCGTTATTTTGAATTTTTGTCCATTTTGATTTTATGTAATAATTGAACAAATTCCACTTTTATGTAATAGTATACACTGTCGTTATTTTGACTTTTTGTCCACTTTTACTTTATGTAATAATTTAATCATTTCCACTTTTATGTAATAGTATACACTGTCGTTATTTTGAATTGTTTTCTATTTTGAATTTATGTAATAATTGAATAAATTACACTTTTATGTAATAGTATACACTGTCGTTATTTTGAATTTTTGTCCATTTTGACTTTATGTAATAATTGAATCATTTCCACTTTTATGTAATAGTATACACTGTCGTTATTTTGACTTTTTGTCCACTTTTACTTTATGTAATAATTTAACCATTTCCACTTTTATGAATACACTGTCATAATTTTGAATTTTTGTCCATTTTGACTTTATGTAATAATTGAAAAAATTCCACTTCTATGTAATAGTATACACTGTCGTAATTTGAATTTTTTTCAATTTTCAATTTCTGTAATAATTGAATAAATTACACTTTTATGTAATAGTATACACTGTCGTAATTTTAAATTTTTGTCCATTTTGAATTCATGTAATAATTGAATAAAATCAACTTTTATGTAAAAGTATACATTGTCGTTATTTCGAATTTTTGTCCATTTTGACTTTATGTAATAATTGAATCATTTCCACTTTTATGTAATAGTATACACTGTCATTATTTAGAATTTTTGTCCATTTTGACTTTATGTAATAATTGAATAAATTACACTTTAATGTAATAGTATACACTGTCGTTATTTAGAATTTTTGTCCATTTTGACTTTATGTAATAATTGAACAAATTCCACTTTTATGTAATAGTATTCACTGTCGTTATTTTGACTTTTTGTCCACTTTTACTTTATGTAATAATTGAAAAAATTCCACTTTTATGCAATAGTATACACTGTAGTAATTTTGAATTTTTTTCTATTTTGAATTTCTGTAATAATTAAATAAATTACACTTTTATGTAATAGTATACACTGTCGTTATTTTGAATTTTTGTCCATTTTGACTTTATGTAATAATTGAACAAATTCCACTTTTATGTAATAGTATACACTGTCGTTATTTTGACTTTTTGTCCATTTTAATTTTATGTAATAATTGAACAAATTCCACTTTTATGTAATAGTATACACTGTCGTTATTTTGACTTTTTGTCCACTTTTACTTTATGTAATAATTTAATCATTTCCACTTTTATGTAATAGTATACACTGTCGTTATTTTGAATTGTTTTCTATTTTGAATTTATGTAATAATTGAATAAATTACACTTTTATGTAATAGTATACACTGTCGTTATTTTGAATTTTTGTTCACTTTTACTTCATGTAATAATTTAACCATTTCCACTTTTATGTATACACTGTCATAATTTTGAATTTTTGTTCATTTTGAATTCATGTAATAATTGAATAAAATCAACCTTTATGTAATAGTATACACTGTCATAATTTTGAATTTTTGTCCATTCTGACTTTATGTAATAATTGAATAATTTCCACTTTTATGTAATAGTATACACTGTCGTAATTTAGAATTGTTGTCCATTTTGACTTTATGTAATAATTTAATCATTTCCACTTTTATGTAATAGTATACACTGTCGTAATTTTGAATTGTTGTCCATTTTGACTTTATTTTATAATTGAATAATTTCCACTTTTATGTAATAGTATACACTGACATAATTTTTACTTTTTGTCCATTTTGACTTCATTTAATAATTGAACAAATTCCACTTTTATGTAATAGTATACACTGTCATAATTTTTACTTTTTGTCCATTTTGACTTCATGTAATAATTGAATAAATTCCACTTTTATGTAATAGTATACATTGTCGTTATTTAGAATTTTTGTCCATTTTGACTTCATGTAATAATTGAATAAATTACACTTTTATGTAATAGTATACACTGTCGTAATTTTGATTTTTTTCTATTTTGACTTTATGTAATAATTGAATAAATTACACTTTTATGTAATAGTATACACTGTCGTAATTTTGATTTTTTTCTATTTTGACTTTATGTAATAATTGAATAAATTACACTTTTATGTAATAGTATACACTGTTGTTATTTTGAATTTTTGTCCATTTTGACTTTATGTAATAATTGAACAAATTCCACTTTTATGTAATAGTATACGTTATTTTGACTTTTTGTCCACTTTTACTTTATGTAATAATTGAACAAATTCCACTTTTATGTAATAGTATACACAGTCGTAATTTTTTATTTTTTTTTCTATTTTGAATTTTTGTAATAATTGAATAAATTACACTTTTATGTAATAGTATACATTGTCGTAATTTTGAATTTTTGTCCATTTTGACATTATGTAATAATTGAACAAATTCCACTTTTATGTAATAGTATACACTGTCGTAATTTTGAATTGTTGTCCATTTTGACTTTATATAATAATTGAATCATTTCCACTTTTACGTAATAGTATACACTGTCGTCATTTTGAATTTTTGTCTATTTTGACTTTATGTAGTAATTGAATAAATTCCACTTTTATGTAATAGTATACAGTCGTAATCTTGAATTTTTGTCCATTTTCACTTTATGTAATAATTAAATCATTTCCACTTTTATGTAATAGTATACACTGTTGTAACGTAGAATTTTTGTCCATTTTGACTTCATGTAATAATTGAATAAATTCCACTTTTATGTAATAGTATACACTGTCGTAATTTTGAATTTTTGCCTATTTTGATTTTACTTAATAATTGAATCATTTCCACTTTTATGTAATAGAATACACTGTCATAATTTTGAATTTTTGTCCATTTTGACTTCATGTAATAATTGAATAAATTCCACTTTTATGTAATAGTATACACGGTCGTAATTTTGAATTTTTGCCTATTTTGATTTTACTTAATAATTGAATCTTTTCCACTTTTATGTAATAGTATACACTGTTCTAATTTAGAATTTTTGTTCACTTTGACTTTATGTAATAATTTAATCATTTCCACTTTTATGTAATAGTATACACTGTCGTAATTTTTTTTTTTTTCTATTTTGAATTTTTGTAATAATTGAATAAATTACACTTTTATGTAATAGTATACATTGTCGTAATTTTGAATTTTTGTCCATTTTGACATTATGTAATAATTGAACAAATTCCACTTTTATGTAATAGTATACACTGTCGTAATTTTGAATTGTTGTCCATTTTGACTTTATGTAATAATTGAATCATTTCCACTTTTACGTAATAGTATACACTGTCGTCATTTTGAATTTTTGTCTATTTTGACTTTATGTAGTAATTGAATAAATTCCACTTTTATGTAATAGTATACAGTCGTAATCTTGAATATTTGTCCATTTTCATTTTATGTAATAATTGAATCATTTCCACTTTTATGTAATAGAATACACTGTCATTATTTTGAATTTTTGTCCATTTTGACTTTACTTAATAATTGAATCATTTCCACTTTTATGTAATAGTATACACTGTTCTAATTTAGAATTTTTGTTCACTTTGACTTTATGTAATAATTTAATCATTTCCACTTTTATGTAATAGTATACACTGTCGTAATTTTGAATTTTTGTCCATTTTGACTTTATGTAATAATTTAACCATTTCCACTTTTATGTAATAGTATCCACTGTCGTAATTTTGACTTTTTGTCCACTTTTACTTTATGTAATAATTTAACCATTTCCACTTTTATGTAATAGTATCCACTGTCGTAATTTTAAATTTTTGTCTATTTTGAATTCATGCAATAATTGAATAAATTCCACTTTTATGTAATAGTATACACTGTCGTAATTTTGAATTCATGTAATAATTGAATGAATTTCACTTTTATGTTATAGTATACACTGTCGTAATGTTTAATTTTTGTCTATTTTGAATTTATGCAATAATTGAATAAATTCCACTTTTATGTAATAGTATACACTCTCGTAATTTTAAATTTTTGTGTATTTTGAATTCATGTAATAATTGAATAAAATCAACTTTTATGTACTAGTATACACTGTCATAATTTTGACTTTTTGTCCATTTTGACATTATGTAATAATTGAACAAATTCCACTTTTATGTAATAGTATATACTGTCGTAATTTTGAATTGTTGTCTGTTTTTACGTTTTTACACTTTTATGTTTTTATGGACAGAATTTCTAGGCGCAGCCAAGGGCCGGAGGGTGTCAGGTTTGGGGACCACACGGTTTCGTCTCTGCTCTTTGCGGATGACGTTGTCGTGTTGGCCCCTTCTAACCAGGACCTCCAGCATGCACTGGGACGGTTTGCAGCCGAGTGTGAAGCGGCTGGGATGGGAATCAGCACCTCCAAATCCGAGGCCATGGTCCTCAGTCGGAAAAGGGTGGCTTGCCCACTTCAGGTTGGTGGGGAGTTCCTGCCCCAAGTGGAGGAGTTCAAGTATCTAGGGGTCTTGTTCACGAGTGAGGGGAGGATGGAACGGGAGATTGACAGACGGATCGGTGCAGCTTCTGCAGTAATGCGGTCGATGTACCGGTCTGTCGTGGTGAAGAAAGAGCTAAGCCGTAAGGCGAAGCTCTCGATTTACCGGTCAATCTACGTTCCTACTCTCACCTATGGTCATGAGCTTTGGGTCATGACCGAAAGGACAAGATCCCGGATACAGGCGGCCGAAATGAGCTTTCTCCGCAGGGTGGCTGGGCGCTCCCTTAGAGATAGGGTGAGAAGCTCAGTCACTCGGGAGGAACTCGGAGTAGAGCCGCTGCTCCTCCACATCGAGAGGGGACAGCTGAGGTGGCTCGGGCATCTGTTCCGGATGCCTCCTGAACGCCTTCCCGGGAAGGTGTTTCGGGCATGTCCAACCGGGAGGAGGCCCCGGGGAAGACCAAGGACACGCTGGAGGGACTATGTCTCCCGGCTGGCCTTGGAACGCCTCGGTGTCCCCCCGGAAGAGCTAGAGGAAGTGTCTAGGGAGAGGGAAGTCTGGGCATCTCTGCTTAGACTGCTGCCCCCGCGACCCGGCCCCGGATAAAGTGGAAGAAGATGGATGGATGGATGGTCTGTTTTTAATTGATGTAATAATTGAATAAATTCCACTTTTATGTAATAGTATACATTGTCATTATTTAGATTTTTTGTCTATTTTGACTTTATGTAATAATTGAACAAATTCCACTTTTATGTAATAGTATATACTGTCGTAATTTTGAATTGTTGTCTGTTTTTAATTGATGTAATAATTGAATAAATTCCACATTTATGTAATAGTATACACTGTCGTAATTTAGAATTGTTTTCCATTTTGAATTCATGTAATAATTGAATCATTTCCACTTTTATGTAATAGTATCCACTGTCGTAATTTAGAATTTTTGTCCATTTTGACCATCATGTAATAATTGAATCATTTCCACTTTTATGTAATAGTATACACTGTCGTAATTTTTCATTTTTACCTATTTTGAATTCATGTAATAATTGAATAAAATCAACTTTTATGTAATAGTATACACTGTCGTAATTAAAAAAAATTTTGTCCACTTTGACTTCATGCAATAATTTAATCATTTCCACTTTTATGTCAAGTCAAGTCAAGTCAACTTAATTTATATAGAGCTTTTAACAATGCAGATTGTTTCAAAGCAGCTTTACAGTGTTAAACAGGAAAATAATGCAGCATAATTTTATTCAGCCGTATAGCCATTCTGGAGAAAATGGTGATGTCATCAGTTCATTTCAATTATCATACAGTGGCAGTGTGGGCTTTAGATCAGTAATTAGATCAGTAATTTAGTTTATATGGTTAATTTAGTTTAATAATTAGATTTATTTGGATATTTAGCTGAAAAATGTAGTGTCCCCAACTGAGCAAGCCAAGCCAGAGGCAACACAATAGTATGTAATAGTATACACTGTCGTAATTTTGAATTTATGTAATAATTGAATCATTTCCACTTTTATGTAATAGTATACACTGTCGTAATGTAGAATTTTTGTCCATTTTGACTTCATGTAATAATTCAATAAATTCCACTTTTATGTAATAGTATCCACTGTCATAATTTTTTACTTTTGTCCATTTTGACTTCATGTAATAATTGAACAAATTCCACTTTTAAGTAATAGTATACACCAGGGGTCGCCAACTAGCGGACTCCGGTCCGAATCCGGACCGCGAGATGCGTCCATCCGGACCGCAAAGCCTTTTGACATAATGAAATAAATATGCCACATGCCATAAAAAAAAATCACATTTATCAGGCAGCTCAGTAGAACCGTTTGGGTCCTATGTCGCCACGGGTTGCGACGACGACGGTTAACGTTACTATGCTCACTGTTGCTACAAGCATGCAGCGAAGAAGAGACTGATGGTGCGTTCACACCGGACGCGAATGGCGTCATGCACGCCGCTTAATTCGCACCGCAGAATGTCTATTTGCGTCTTTGCATTGACTTAAATCACTCGCGCAAAACGCTTAATTCGCGTCCGGTGTGAACGCACCATCAGAACAGAAAGCAAAGCGCAAAAACAATGGCATTTTCGAAAATTAAGAAAGTTGACGCTGACAAACCTTTTTTCGGAGTTTTCCGAGATGAATGGGTGGGGGAAAAATCGCATTTATTCTTTCTGCATCCTGTACGAGGCCTGTGTGTCTCATTTGCTCTGATTCTGTTGCGGTTGTCAAAAGTGGAAACATTATTTAACATTATTTGCGTTATATTTGATTGTTATTATTAATCTCAGTTCAGCAGGGAAAAGCACTTTAGTTGCTAGTAATGTTGAAATGAGCTTATTTTCAGTTCAGATTTAGAGATGAAGGTATTTTTAGTTCATCATAATATTTTTGTCAGACATGGTTACTGGTTGAATTTAGATATTTTGTACCAAAGCAACTTAAAGGACATAACAGAACAACAACAAAATGAGATCAATTTTGTGAAGGATTATCGATGTTTGCTTTAACAATATGAACAGACATGTTTTGTCCATTTAAGAACATATATTTTGTTCAATTAAGAACAAATGCTATCTACACTAATTTCTTTAGTCTGGCAATAAACATAAATTATTGTTTTTAGGTATATAATTGTCCGGACCTCGGCCGGTGACGAGGGTTCATTTACTGGACCTCAAGCAATTTTAGTTGAAGACCCCTGGTATACACTGTCGTAATTTTTAACTTTTGTCTATTTTGAGTTCATGTAATAATTGAAACATTTCCACTTTTATGTAATAGTATACACTGTCGTAATTTTTTATTTGTGTTTAGTTTGACTTCTTGTAATAATTGAACAATTCCACTTTTAAGTAATAGTATACACCAGGGGTGGCGAACTCCGGTCCTGGAGGGCCACTGTCCTGCAGAGTTCAGCTCCAACCCTGATAAAACTCACCTGCCTTTAGCTTTCTAGTAACCCTTCAGACCATGATTAGCTTGTTCAGGTGTGTTTAATTATGGTTGAAGCAAAACTATGCAGGACAGTGGCCCTCCAGATAATTTTGAATTCATGTAATAATTCAATAATTTCCACTTTTATGTATACACTGTCGTGTATACACTCGTAATTTTGAATTTTTGTCAATTTTTACTTCATGTAATAATTCAATAAATTCCACTTTTATGTAATAGAATACACTGTCATAATTTTGAATTCATGTAATAATTCAATAAACTCCACTTTTAAGTAATAGTATACTCTGTTGTAATTTACATTTTTTGTCCATTTTTACTTCATGTAATAATTCAATAATATCCACTTTTATGTAATAGTATACACGGTCGTAATTTGGAATTTTTGTCCATTTTGAATTCATGTAATAATTGAACAAATTCCACTTTTATGTAATAGTATACATTGTCGTAATTTAGAATTTTTGTCCATTTTGACTTCATGCAATAATTGAATAAATTCCACTTTTATGTAATAGTATACACTGTCGTCATTTTTAATTTGTGTCCAGTTTGACTTTATGTAATAATTGAACAAATTTCACTTTTATGTAATAGTATACACTGTCATAATTTAGATTTTTTTTGTCCATTTTGACTTTATGTAATAATTCAATAATATCCACTTTTATGTAATAGTATACACGGTCGTAATTTGGAATTTTTGTCCATTTTGAATTAATGTAATAATTGAACAAATTCCACTTTTATGTAATAGTATACATTGTCGTAATTTAGAATTTTTGTCCATTTTGACTTTATGTAATAATTGAACAAATTCCACTTTTATGTAATAGTATTCACTGTCGTTATTTTGACTTTCTGTCCACTTTTACTTTATGTAATAATTGAATAAAATCAACTTTTATGTAATAGTATACACTGTCATAATTTTGAATTTTTGTCCATTCTGACTTTATGTAATAATTAAATAATTTCCACTTTTATGTAATAGTATACACTGTCGTTCTTTTGACTTTTTGTCCACTTTTACTTTATGTAATAATTTAATCATTTCCACTTTTATGTAATAGTATACACTGTCGTAATTTAGAATTTTTGTCCATTTTGACTTTATTTAATAATTGAATAATTTCCACTTTTATGTAATAGTATACACTGTCGTTATTTTGAATTTTTGTCCATTTTGACTTTATGTAATAATTTTATCATTTCCACTTTTATGTAATAGTATACACTGTCGTAATTTTGAATTTTTGTCCATTTTGAATTCATGTAATAATTGAATAAAATCAACTTTTATGTAATAGTATACACTGTCATAATTTTGAATTTTTGTCCATTCTGACTTTATGTAATAATTAAATAATTTCCACTTTTATGTAATAGTATACACTGTCGTAATTTAGAATTGTTGTCCATTTTGACTTTATGTAATAATTGAACAAATTCCACTTTTATGTAATAGTATACAGTGTCGTAATTTTGAATTTTTGTCCATTTTGACTTTATTTAATAATTGAATAATTTCCACTTTTATGTAATAGTATACACTGTCGTTATTTTGACTTTTTGTCCACTTTTACTTTATGTAATAATTGAATCATTTCCACTTTTATGTAATAGTATACACTGTCGTAATTTTGAATTTTTGTCCATTTTGAATTCATGTAATAATTGAATAAAATCAACTTTTATGTAATAGTATACATTGTCGTTATTTCGAATTTTTGTCCATTTTGACTTTATGTAATAATTGAATCATTTCCACTTTTATGTAATAGTATACACTGTCATTATTTAGAATTTTTGTCCATTTTGACTTTATGTAATAATTGAATAAATTACACTTTAATGTAATAGTATACACTGTCGTTATTTAGAATTTTTGTCCATTTTGACTTTATGTAATAATTGAACAAATTCCACTTTTATGTAATAGTATTCACTGTCGTTATTTTGACTTTCTGTCCACTTTTACTTTATGTAATAATTGAAAAAATTCCACTTTTATGTAATAGTATACACTGTCGTTATTTTGAATTTTTTTCTATTTTGAATTTCTGTAATAATTAAATAAATTACACTTTTATGTAATAGTATACACTGTCGTTATTTTGAATTTTTGTCCATTTTGACTTTATGTAATAATTGAACAAATTCCACTTTTATGTAATAGTATACACTGTCGTAATTTTGAATTTTTTTCTATTTTGAATTTCTGTAATAATTGAACAAATTCCACTTTTATGTAATAGTATACACTGTCGTAATTTAGAATTTTTGTCCATTTTGACTTTATTTAATAATTGAATAATTACCACTTTTATGTAATAGTATAAACTGTCGTTATTTTGAATTTTTGTCCATTTTGACTTTATGTAATCATTGAAAAAATTCCACTTTTATGTAATAGTATACACTGTCGTAATTTTGAATTTTTGTCCATTTTGACTTTATGTAATAATTGAAAAAATTCCACTTTTATGTAATAGTATACACTGTCGTAATTTGAATTTTTTT
The DNA here is from genome assembly GCA_023566225.1 of Romanogobio albipinnatus. NCBI lineage: Eukaryota > Metazoa > Chordata > Actinopteri > Cypriniformes > Gobionidae > Romanogobio > Romanogobio albipinnatus. The sequence goes on from CM042249.1 coordinate 50,714,667, forward strand.
TCTATTTTCAATTTCTGTAATAATTGAATAAATTACACTTTTATGTAATAGTATACACTGTCGTAATTTTGAATTTTTGTCCATTTTGAATTCATGTAATAATTGAATAAAATCAACTTTAATGTAATAGTATACATTGTCGTTATTTCGAATTTTTGTCCATTTTGACTTTATGTAATAATTGAATCATTTCCACTTTTATGTAATAGTATACACTGTCATTATTTAGAATTTTTGTCCATTTTGACTTTATGTAATAATTGAATAAATTACACTTTAATGTAATAGTATACACTGTCGTTATTTAGAATTTTTGTCCATTTTGACTTTATGTAATAATTGAACAAATTCCACTTTTATGTAATAGTATTCACTGTCGTTATTTTGACTTTCTGTCCACTTTTACTTTATGTAATAATTGAAAAAATTCCACTTTAATGTAATAGTATACACTGTCGTTATTTTGAATTTTTTTCTATTTTGAATTTCTGTAATAATTAAATAAATTACACTTTTATGTAATAGTATACACTGTCGTTATTTTGAATTTTTGTCCATTTTGACTTTATGTAATAATTGAACAAATTCCACTTTTATGTAATAGTATACACTGTCGTAATTTTGAATTTTTTTCTGTTTTGAATTTCTGTAATAATTGAACAAATTCCACTTTTATGTAATAGTATACACTGTCGTTATTTTGAATTTTTGTCCATTTTGATTTTATGTAATAATTGAACAAATTCCACTTTTATGTAATAGTATACACTGTCGTTATTTTGACTTTTTGTCCACTTTTACTTTATGTAATAATTTAATCATTTCCACTTTTATGTAATAGTATACACTGTCGTTATTTTGAATTGTTTTCTATTTTGAATTTATGTAATAATTGAATAAATTCCACTTTTATGTAATAGTATACAGTGTCGTTATTTTGAATTGTTTTCTATTTTGAATTTCTGTAATAATTGAATAAATTACACTTTTATGTAATAGTATACACTGTCGTTATTTTGACTTTTTGTCCACTTTTACTTTATGTAATAATTTAACCATTTCCACTTTTATGAATACACTGTCATAATTTTGAATTTTTGTCCATTTTGACTTTATGTAATAATTGAAAAAATTCCACTTCTATGTAATAGTATACACTGTCGTAATTTGAATTTTTTTCAATTTTCAATTTCTGTAATAATTGAATAAATTACACTTTTATGTAATAGTATACACTGTCGTAATTTTTAATTTTTGTCCATTTTGAATTCATGTAATAATTGAATAAAATCAACTTTTATGTAATAGTATACATTGTCGTTATTTCGAATTTTTGTCCATTTTGACTTTATGTAATAATTGAATCATTTCCACTTTTATGTAATAGTATACACTGTAGTAATTTTGAATTTTTTTCTATTTTGAATTTCTGTAATAATTAAATAAATTACACTTTTATGTAATAGTATACACTGTCGTTATTTTGAATTTTTGTCCATTTTGACTTTATGTAATAATTGAACAAATTCCACTTTTATGTAATAGTATACACTGTCGTTATTTTGAATTTTTGTCCATTTTAATTTTATGTAATAATTGAACAAATTCCACTTTTATGTAATAGTATACACTGTCGTAATTTAAAAATTTTGTCTATTTTGAAGTTATGCAATAATTGAATAAATTCCACTTTTATGTAATAGTATACACTGTCGTTATTTTGAATTGTTTTCTATTTTGAATTTCTGTAATAATTGAATAAATTACACTTTTATGTAATAGTATACACTGTCATAATTTTGAATTTTTGTCCATTCTGACTTTATGTAATAATTAAATAATTTCCACTTTTATGTAATAGTATACACTGTCGTAATTTTGAATTTTTGTCCATTTTGACTTTATTTAATAATTGAGTAATTTCCACTTTTATGTAATAGTATACACTGTCGTTATTTAGAATTTTTGTCCATTTTGACTTTATGTAATAATTGAACATATTCCACTTTTATGTAATAGTATACACTGTCGTTATTTTGAATTGTTTTCTATTTTGAATTTATGTAATAATTGAATAAATTACACTTTTATGTAATAGTATACACTGTCGTTATTTTGAATTTTTGTCCATTTTGACTTTATGTAATAATTGAATCATTTCCACTTTTATGTAATAGTATACACTGTCGTAATTTTGAATTTTTGTCCATTTTGAATTCATGTAATAATTGAATAAAATCAACTTTTATGTAATAGTATACACTGTCATAATTTTGAATTTTTGTCCATTCTGACTTTATGTAATAATTAAATAATTTCCACTTTTATGTAATAGTATACACTGTCGTAATTTTGACTTTTTGTCCATTTTGACTTTATTTAATAATTGAATAATTTCCACTTTTATGTAATAGTATACACTGTCGTTATTTTGACTTTTTGTCCATTTTGACTTTATGTAATAATTTAATCATTTCCACTTTTATGTAATAGTATACACTGTCGTAATTTTGATTTTTTTTCTATTTTGAATTTCTGTAATAATTGAATAAATTACACTTTTATGTAATAGTATACACTGTCGTTATTTTGAATTTTTGTCCATTTTGACTTTATGTAATAATTGAATAAAATCAACTTTTATTTAATAGTATACACTGTCGTAATTTTGAATTTTTGTCCATTTTGACTTTATTTAATAATTGAATAATTTCCACTTTTATGTAATAGTATACAGTGTCGATATTTTTAATTTTTGTCCATTTTGACTTTATGTAATAATTAAATAATTTCCACTTTTATGTAATAGTATACACTGTCGAAATTTAGAATTTTTGTCCATTTTGACTTTATGTAATAATTGAACAAATTCCACTTTTATGTAATAGTATACACTGTCGTTATTTTGACTTTTTGTCCACTTTTACTTCATGTAATAATTTAATCATTTCCACTTTTATGTAATAGTATACACTGTCGTAATTTAAAAATTTTGTCTATTTTGAAGTTATGCAATAATTGAATAAATTCCACTTTTATGTAATAGTATACACTGTCGTTATTTTGAATTTTTGTCCATTTTGACTTTATGTAATAATTGAATCATTTCCACTTTTATGTAATAGTATACACTGTCGTAATTTTGAATTTTTGTCCATTTTGAATTCATGTAATAATTGAATAAAATCAACTTTTATGTAATAGTATACACTGTCATAATTTTGAATTTTTGTCCATTCTGACTTTATGTAATAATTAAATAATTTCCACTTTTATGTAATAGTATACACTGTCGTAATTTTGAATTTTTGTCCATTTTGACTTTATTTAATAATTGAATAATTTCCACTTTTATGTAATAGTATACACTGTCGTTATTTAGAATTTTTGTCCATTTTGACTTTATGTAATAATTGAACATATTCCACTTTTATGTAATAGTATACACTGTCGTTATTTTGACTTTTTGTCCACTTTTACTTTATGTAATAATTGAATAAAATCAACTTTTATGTAATAGTATACACTGTCATAATTTTGAATTTTTGTCCATTCTGACTTTATGTAATAATTAAATAATTTCCACTTTTATGTAATAGTATACACTGTCGTAATTTAGATTTTTTGTCCATTTTGACTTTATTTAATAATTGAATAATTACCACTTTTATGTAATAGTATACACTGTCGTTATTTTGAATTTTTGTCCATTTTGACTTTATGTAATAATTGAAAAAATTCCACTTTTATGTAATAGTATACACTGTCGTAATTTTGAATTTTTGTCCATTTTGACTTTATGTAATAATTGAAAAAATTCCACTTTTATGTAATAGTATACACTGTCGTAATTTGAATTTTTTTCTATTTTCAATTTCTGTAATAATTGAATAAATTACACTTTTATGTAATAGTATACACTGTCGTAATTTTGAATTTTTGTCCATTTTGAATTCATGTAATAATTGAATAAAATCAACTTTAATGTAATAGTATACATTGTCGTTATTTCGAATTTTTGTCCATTTTGACTTTATGTAATAATTGAATCATTTCCACTTTTATGTAATAGTATACACTGTCATTATTTAGAATTTTTGTCCATTTTGACTTTATGTAATAATTGAATAAATTACACTTTAATGTAATAGTATACACTGTCGTTATTTAGAATTTTTGTCCATTTTGACTTTATGTAATAATTGAATAAAATCAACTTTTATGTAATAGTATACACTGTCATAATTTTGAATTTTTGTCCATTCTGTCTTTATGTAATAATTAAATAATTTCCACTTTTATGTAATAGTATACACTGTCGTAATTTTGAATTTTTGTCCATTTTGACTTTATTTAATAATTGAATAATTTCCACTTTTATGTAATAGTATACACTGTCGTTATTTAGAATTTTTGTCCATTTTGACTTTATGTAATAATTGAACATATTCCACTTTTATGTAATAGTATACACTGTCGTTATTTTGACTTTTTGTCCACTTTTACTTTATGTAATAATTGAATAAAATCAACTTTTATGTAATAGTATACACTGTCATAATTTTGAATTTTTGTCCATTCTGACTTTATGTAATAATTAAATAATGTCCACTTTCATGTAATAGTATACACTGTCGTAATTTAGATTTTTTGTCCATTTTGACTTTATTTAATAATTGAATAATTACCACTTTTATGTAATAGTATACACTGTCGTTATTTTGAATTTTTGTCCATTTTGACTTTATGTAATAATTGAAAAAATTCCACTTTTATGTAATAGTATACACTGTCGTAATTTTGAATTTTTGTCCATTTTGACTTTATGTAATAATTGAAAAAATTCCACTTTTATGTAATAGTATACACTGTCGTAATTTGAATTTTTTTCTATTTTCAATTTCTGTAATAATTGAATAAATTACACTTTTATGTAATAGTATACACTGTCGTAATTTTGAATTTTTGTCCATTTTGAATTAATGTAATAATTGAATAAAATCAACTTTAATGTAATAGTATACATTGTCGTTATTTCGAATTTTTGTCCATTTTGACTTTATGTAATAATTGAATCATTTCCACTTTTATGTAATAGTATACACTGTCATTATTTAGAATTTTTGTCCATTTTGACTTTATGTAATAATTGAATAAATTACACTTTAATGTAATAGAATACACTGTCGTTATTTAGAATTTTTGTCCATTTTGACTTTATGTAATAATTGAACAAATTCCACTTTTATGTAATAGTATTCACTGTCGTTATTTTGACTTTCTGTCCACTTTTACTTTATGTAATAATTGAAAAAATTCCACTTTTATGTAATAGTATACACTGTCATAATTTTGAATTTTTGTCCATTCTGACTTTATGTAATAATTAAATAATTTCCACTTTTATGTAATAGTATACACTGTCGTTATTTTGAATTTTTTTCTATTTTGAATTTCTGTAATAATTAAATAAATTACACTTTTATGTAATAGTATACACTGTCGTTATTTTGAATTTTTGTCCATTTTGACTTTATGTAATAATTGAACAAATTCCACTTTTATGTAATAGTATACACTGTCGTAATTTTGAATTTTTTTCTATTTTGAATTTCTGTAATAATTGAACAAATTCCACTTTTATGTAATAGTATACACTGTCGTAATTTTGAATTTTTGTCCATTTTGACTTTATTTAATAATTGAATAATTACCACTTTTATGTAATAGTATACACTGTCGTAATTTTGAATTTTTGTCCATTTTGACTTTATGTAATAATTGAAAAAATTCCACTTTTATGTAATAGTATACACTGTCGTAATTTTGATTTTTTTTCTATTTTCAATTTCTGTAATAATTGAATAAATTACACTTTTATGTAATAGTATACACTGTCGTTATTTTGAATTTTTGTCCATTTTGACTTTGTGTAATAATTGAATAAAATCAACTTTTATTTAATAGTATACACTGTCGTTATTTTGAATTTTTGTCCATTTTGACTTTATTTAATAATTGAATAATTTCCACTTTTATGTAATAGTATACAGTGTCGATATTTTTAATTTTTGTCCATTTTGACTTTATGTAATAATTAAATAATTTCCACTTTTATGTAATAGTATACACTGTCGTAATTTAGAATTTTTGTCCATTTTGACTTTATGTAATAATTGAACAAATTCCACTTTTATGTAATAGTATACACTGTCGTTATTTTGACTTTTTGTCCACTTTTACTTCATGTAATAATTTAATCATTTCCACTTTTATGTAATAGTATACACTGTCGTAATTTAAAAATTTTGTCTATTTTGAAGTTATGCAATAATTGAATAAATTCCACTTTTATGTAATAGTATACACTGTCGTTATTTTGAATTTTTGTCCATTTTGACTTTATGTAATAATTGAATCATTTCCACTTTTATGTAATAGTATACACTGTCGTAATTTTGAATTTTTGTCCATTTTGAATTCATGTAATAATTGAATAAAATCAACTTTTATGTAATAGTATACACTGTCATAATTTTGAATTTTTGTCCATTCTGACTTTATGTAATAATTAAATAATTTCCACTTTTATGTAATAGTATACACTGTCGTAATTTTGAATTTTTGTCCATTTTGACTTTATTTAATAATTGAATAATTTCCACTTTTATGTAATAGTATACACTGTCGTTATTTAGAATTTTTGTCCATTTTGACTTTATGTAATAATTGAACATATTCCACTTTTATGTAATAGTATACACTGTCGTTATTTTGACTTTTTGTCCACTTTTACTTTATGTAATAATTGAATAAAATCAACTTTTATGTAATAGTATACACTGTCATAATTTTGAATTTTTGTCCATTCTGACTTTATGTAATAATTAAATAATTTCCACTTTTATGTAATAGTATACACTGTCGTAATTTAGATTTTTTGTCCATTTTGACTTTATTTAATAATTGAATAATTACCACTTTTATGTAATAGTATACACTGTCGTTATTTTGAATTTTTGTCCATTTTGACTTTATGTAATAATTGAATAAATTACACTTTAATGTAATAGTATACACTGTCGTTAATTAGAATTTTTGTCCATTTTGACTTTATGTAATAATTGAACAAATTCCACTTTTATGTAATAGTATTCACTGTCGTTATTTTGACTTTCTGTCCACTTTTACTTTATGTAATAATTGAAAAAATTCCACTTTTATGTAATAGTATACACTGTCATAATTTTGAATTTTTGTCCATTCTGACTTTATGTAATAATTGAACAAATTCCACTTTTATGTAATAGTATACACTGTCGTTATTTTGAATTTTTGTCCATTTTGACTTTATGTAATAATTGAACAAATTCCACTTTTATGTAATAGTATACACTGTCGTAATTTTGAATTTTTTTCTATTTTGAATTTCTGTAATAATTGAACAAATTCCACTTTTATGTAATAGTATACACTGTCGTAATTTTGAATTTTTGTCCATTTTGACTTTATGTAATAATTGAAAAAATTCCACTTTTATGTAATAGTATACACTGTCGAAATTTGAATTTTTTTTCTATTTTCAATTTCTGTAATAATTGAATAAATTACACTTTTATGTAATAGTATACACTGTCGTAATTTTGAATTTTTGTCCATTTTGAATTCATGTAATAATTGAATAAAATCAACTTTAATGTAATAGTATACATTGTCGTTATTTCGAATTTTTGTCCATTTTGACTTTATGTAATAATTGAATCATTTCCACTTTTATGTAATAGTATACACTGTCATTATTTAGAATTTTTGTCCATTTTGACTTTATGTAATAATTGAATAAATTACACTTTAATGTAATAGTATACACTGTCGTTATTTAGAATTTTTGTCCATTTTGACTTTATGTAATAATTGAACAAATTCCACTTTTATGTAATAGTATTCACTGTCGTTATTTTGACTTTCTGTCCACTTTTACTTTATGTAATAATTGAAAAAATTCCACTTTTATGTAATAGTATACACTGTCGTTATTTTGAAATTTTTTCTATTTTGAATTTCTGTAATAATTAAATAAATTACACTTTTATGTAATAGTATACACTGTCGTAATTTTGAATTTTTTTCTATTTTGAATTTCTGTAATAATTGAACAAATTCCACTTTTATGTAATAGTATACACTGTCGTAATTTTGAATTTTTGTCCATTTTGACTTTATTTAATAATTGAATAATAACCACTTTTATGTAATAGTATAAACTGTCGTTATTTTGAATTTTTGTCCATTTTGACTTTATGTAATCATTGAAAAAATTCCACTTTTATGTAATAGTATACACTGTCGTAATTTTGAATTTTTGTCCATTTTGACTTTATGTAATAATTGAAAAAATTCCACTTTTATGTAATAGTATACACTGTCGTAATTTGAATTTTTTTTCTATTTTCAATTTCTGTAATAATTGAATAAATTACACTTTTATGTAATAGTATACACTGTCGTAATTTTGAATTTTTGTCCATTTTGAATTCATGTAATAATTGAATAAAATCAACTTTAATGTAATAGTATACATTGTCGTTATTTCGAATTTTTGTCCATTTTAACTTTATGTAATAATTGAATCATTTCCACTTTTATGTAATAGTATACACTGTCATTATTTAGAATTTTTGTCCATTTTGACTTTATGTAATAATTGAATAAATTACACTTTAATGTAATAGTATACACTGTCGTTATTTAGAATTTTTGTCCATTTTGACTTTATGTAATAATTGAACAAATTCCACTTTTATGTAATAGTATACACTGTCGTTATTTTGAATTTTTGTCCATTTTGACTTTATGTAATAATTGAACAAATTCCACTTTTATGTAATAGTATACACTGTCGTAATTTTGAATTTTTTTCTGTTTTGAATTTCTGTAATAATTGAACAAATTCCACTTTTATGTAATAGTATACACTGTCGTTATTTTGAATTTTTGTCCATTTTGATTTTATGTAATAATTGAACAAATTCCACTTTTATGTAATAGTATACACTGTCGTTATTTTGACTTTTTGTCCACTTTTACTTTATGTAATAATTTAATCATTTCCACTTTTATGTAATAGTATACACTGTCGTTATTTTGAATTGTTTTCTATTTTGAATTTATGTAATAATTGAATAAATTCCACTTTTATGTAATAGTATACAGTGTCGTTATTTTGAATTGTTTTCTATTTTGAATTTCTGTAATAATTGAATAAATTACACTTTTATGTAATAGTATACACTGTCGTTATTTTGACTTTTTGTCCACTTTTACTTTATGTAATAATTTAACCATTTCCACTTTTATGAATACACTGTCATAATTTTGAATTTTTGTCCATTTTGACTTTATGTAATAATTGAAAAAATTCCACTTCTATGTAATAGTATACACTGTCGTAATTTGAATTTTTTTCAATTTTCAATTTCTGTAATAATTGAATAAATTACACTTTTATGTAATAGTATACACTGTCGTAATTTTTAATTTTTGTCCATTTTGAATTCATGTAATAATTGAATAAAATCAACTTTTATGTAATAGTATACATTGTCGTTATTTCGAATTTTTGTCCATTTTGACTTTATGTAATAATTGAATCATTTCCACTTTTATGTAATAGTATACACTGTAGTCATTTTGAATTTTTTTCTATTTTGAATTTCTGTAATAATTAAATAAATTACACTTTTATGTAATAGTATACACTGTCGTTATTTTGAATTTTTGTCCATTTTGACTTTATGTAATAATTGAACAAATTCCACTTTTATGTAATAGTATACACTGTCGTTATTTTGAATTTTTGTCCATTTTAATTTTATGTAATAATTGAACAAATTCCACTTTTATGTAATAGTATACACTGTCGTTATTTTGACTTTTTGTCCACTTTTACTTTATGTAATAATTTAATCATTTCCACTTTTATGTAATAGTATACACTGTCGTTATTTTGAATTTTTGTCCATTTTGACTTTATGTAATAATTGAACAAATTCCACTTTTATGTAATAGTATACACTGTCGTAATTTTGAATTTTTTTCTATTTTGAATTTCTGTAATAATTGAACAAATTCCACTTTTATGTAATAGTATACACTGTCGTTATTTTGAATCTTTGTCCATTTTGATTTTATGTAATAATTGAACAAATTCCACTTTTATGTAATAGTATACACTGTCGTTATTTTGACTTTTTGTCCACTTTTACTTTATGTAATAATTTAATCATTTCCACTTTTATGTAATAGTATACACTGTCGTTATTTTGAATTGTTTTCTATTTTGAATTTATGTAATAATTGAATAAATTACACTTTTATGTAATAGTATACACTGTCGTTATTTTGAATTTTTGTCCATTTTGACTTTATGTAATAATTGAATCATTTCCACTTTTATGTAATAGTAAACACTGTCGTAATTTTGAATTTTTGTCCATTTTGAATTCATGTAATAATTGAATAAAATCAACTTTTATGTAATAGTATACACTGTCATAATTTTGAATTTTTGTCCATTCTGACTTTATGTAATAATTAAATAATTTCCACTTTTATGTAATAGTATACACTGTCGTAATTTTGACTTTTTGTCCATTTTGACTTTATTTAATAATTGAATAATTTCCACTTTTATGTAATAGTATACACTGTCGTTATTTTGACTTTTTGTCCATTTTGACTTTATGTAATAATTTAATCATTTCCACTTTTATGTAATAGTATACATTGTCGTTATTTAGAATTTTTGTCCATTTTGACTTTATGTAATAATTGAATCATTTCCACTTTTATGTAATAGTATACACTGTCGTAATTTTGATTTTTTTTCTATTTTGAATTTCTGTAATAATTGAATAAATTACACTTTTATGTAATAGTATACACTGTCGTTATTTTGAATTTTTGTACATTTTGACTTTATGTAATAATTGAATAAAATCAACTTTTATTTAATAGTATACACTGTCGTAATTTTGAATTTTTGTCCATTTTGACTTTATTTAATAATTGAATAATTTCCACTTTTATGTAATAGTATACAGTGTCGATATTTTTAATTTTTGTCCATTTTGACTTTATGTAATAATTAAATAATTTCCACTTTTATGTAATAGTATACACTGTCGTAATTTAGAATTTTTGTCCATTTTGACTTTATGTAATAATTGAACAAATTCCACTTTTATGTAATAGTATACACTGTCGTTATTTTGACTTTTTGTCCACTTTTACTTCATGTAATAATTTAATCATTTCCACTTTTATGTAATAGTATACACTGTCGTAATTTAAAAATTTTGTCTATTTTGAAGTTATGCAATAATTGAATAAATTCCACTTTTATGTAATAGTATACACTGTCGTTATTTTGAATTTTTGTCCATTTTGACTTTATGTAATAATTGAATCATTTCCACTTTTATGTAATAGTATACACTGTCGTAATTTTGAATTTTTGTCCATTTTGAATTCATGTAATAATTGAATAAAATCAACTTTTATGTAATAGTATACACTGTCATAATTTTGAATTTTTGTCCATTCTGACTTTATGTAATAATTAAATAATTTCCACTTTTATGTAATAGTATACACTGTCGTAATTTTGAATTTTTGTCCATTTTGACTTTATTTAATAATTGAGTAATTTCCACTTTTATGTAATAGTATACACTGTCGTTATTTAGAATTTTTGTCCATTTTGACTTTATGTAATAATTGAACATATTCCACTTTTATGTAATAGTATACACTGTCGTTATTTTGAATTGTTTTCTATTTTGAATTTATGTAATAATTGAATAAATTACACTTTTATGTAATAGTATACACTGTCGTTATTTTGAATTTTTGTCCATTTTGACTTTATGTAATAATTGAATCATTTCCACTTTTATGTAATAGTATACACTGTCGTAATTTTGAATTTTTGTCCATTTTGAATTCATGTAATAATTGAATAAAATCAACTTTTATGTAATAGTATACACTGTCATAATTTTGAATTTTTGTCCATTCTGACTTTATGTAATAATTAAATAATTTCCACTTTTATGTAATAGTATACACTGTCGTAATTTTGACTTTTTGTCCATTTTGACTTTATTTAATAATTGAATAATTTCCACTTTTATGTAATAGTATACACTGTCGTTATTTTGACTTTTTGTCCATTTTGACTTTATGTAATAATTTAATCATTTCCACTTTTATGTAATAGTATACATTGTCGTTATTTAGAATTTTTGTCCATTTTGACTTTATGTAATAATTTAATCATTTCCACTTTTATGTAATAGTATACACTGTCGTAATTTTGATTTTTTTTCTATTTTGAATTTCTGTAATAATTGAATAAATTACACTTTTATGTAATAGTATACACTGTCGTTATTTTGAATTTTTGTCCATTTTGACTTTATGTAATAATTGAATAAAATCAACTTTTATTTAATAGTATACACTGTCGTAATTTTGAATTTTTGTCCATTTTGACTTTATTTAATAATTGAATAATTTCCACTTTTATGTAATAGTATACAGTGTCGATATTTTTAATTTTTGTCCATTTTGACTTTATGTAATAATTAAATAATTTCCACTTTTATGTAATAGTATACACTGTCGAAATTTAGAATTTTTGTCCATTTTGACTTTATGTAATAATTGAACAAATTCCACTTTTATGTAATAGTATACACTGTCGTTATTTTGACTTTTTGTCCACTTTTACTTCATGTAATAATTTAATCATTTCCACTTTTATGTAATAGTATACACTGTCGTAATTTAAAAATTTTGTCTATTTTGAAGTTATGCAATAATTGAATAAATTCCACTTTTATGTAATAGTATACACTGTCGTTATTTTGAATTTTTGTCCATTTTGACTTTATGTAATAATTGAATCATTTCCACTTTTATGTAATAGTATACACTGTCGTTATTTTGACTTTTTGTCCACTTTTACTTTATGTAATAATTGAATAAAATCAACTTTTATGTAATAGTATACACTGTCATAATTTTGAATTTTTGTCCATTCTGACTTTATGTAATAATTAAATAATTTCCACTTTTATGTAATAGTATACACTGTCGTAATTTAGATTTTTTGTCCATTTTGACTTTATTTAATAATTGAATAATTACCACTTTTATGTAATAGTATACACTGTCGTTATTTTGAATTTTTGTCCATTTTGACTTTATGTAATAATTGAAAAAATTCCACTTTTATGTAATAGTATACACTGTCGTAATTTTGAATTTTTGTCCATTTTGACTTTATGTAATAATTGAAAAAATTCCACTTTTATGTAATAGTATACACTGTCGTAATTTGAATTTTTTTCTATTTTCAATTTCTGTAATAATTGAATAAATTACACTTTTATGTAATAGTATACACTGTCGTAATTTTGAATTTTTGTCCATTTTGAATTCATGTAATAATTGAATAAAATCAACTTTAATGTAATAGTATACATTGTCGTTATTTCGAATTTTTGTCCATTTTGACTTTATGTAATAATTGAATCATTTCCACTTTTATGTAATAATATACACTGTCATTATTTAGAATTTTTGTCCATTTTGACTTTATGTAATAATTGAATAAATTACACTTTAATGTAATAGTATACACTGTCGTTATTTAGAATTTTTGTCCATTTTGACTTTATGTAATAATTGAATAAAATCAACTTTTATGTAATAGTATACACTGTCATAATTTTGAATTTTTGTCCATTCTGACTTTATGTAATAATTAAATAATTTCCACTTTTATGTAATAGTATACACTGTCGTAATTTTGAATTTTTGTCCATTTTGACTTTATTTAATAATTGAATAATTTCCACTTTTATGTAATAGTATACACTGTCGTTATTTAGAATTTTTGTCCATTTTGACTTTATGTAATAATTGAACATATTCCACTTTTATGTAATAGTATACACTGTCGTTATTTTGACTTTTTGTCCACTTTTACTTTATGTAATAATTGAATAAAATCAACTTTTATGTAAGAGTATACACTGTCATAATTTTGAATTTTTGTCCATTCTGACTTTATGTAATAATTAAATAATGTCCACTTTCATGTAATAGTATACACTGTCGTAATTTAGATTTTTTGTCCATTTTGACTTTATTTAATAATTGAATAATTACCACTTTTATGTAATAGTATACACTGTCGTTATTTTGAATTTTTGTCCATTTTGACTTTATGTAATAATTGAAAAAATTCCACTTTTATGTAATAGTATACACTGTCGTAATTTTGAATTTTTGTCCATTTTGACTTTATGTAATAATTGAAAAAATTCCACTTTTATGTAATAGTATACACTGTCGTAATTTGAATTTTTTTCTATTTTCAATTTCTGTAATAATTGAATAAATTACACTTTTATGTAATAGTATACACTGTCGTAATTTTGAATTTTTGTCCATTTTGAATTAATGTAATAATTGAATAAAATCAACTTTAATGTAATAGTATACATTGTCGTTATTTCGAATTTTTGTCCATTTTGACTTTATGTAATAATTGAATCATTTCCACTTTTATGTAATAGTATACACTGTCATTATTTAGAATTTTTGTCCATTTTGACTTTATGTAATAATTGAATAAATTACACTTTAATGTAATAGAATACACTGTCGTTATTTAGAATTTTTGTCCATTTTGACTTTATGTAATAATTGAACAAATTCCACTTTTATGTAATAGTATTCACTGTCGTTATTTTGACTTTCTGTCCACTTTTACTTTATGTAATAATTGAAAAAATTCCACTTTTATGTAATAGTATACACTGTCATAATTTTGAATTTTTGTCCATTCTGACTTTATGTAATAATTAAATAATTTCCACTTTTATGTAATAGTATACACTGTCGTTATTTTGAATTTTTTTCTATTTTGAATTTCTGTAATAATTAAATAAATTACACTTTTATGTAATAGTATACACTGTCGTTATTTTGAATTTTTGTCCATTTTGACTTTATGTAATAATTGAACAAATTCCACTTTTATGTAATAGTATACACTGTCGTAATTTTGAATTTTTTTCTATTTTGAATTTCTGTAATAATTGAACAAATTCCACTTTTATGTAATAGTATACACTGTCGTAATTTTGAATTTTTGTCCATTTTGACTTTATTTAATAATTGAATAATTACCACTTTTATGTAATAGTATACACTGTCGTAATTTTGAATTTTTGTCCATTTTGACTTTATGTAATAATTGAAAAAATTCCACTTTTATGTAATAGTATACACTGTCGTAATTTTGATTTTTTTTCTATTTTCAATTTCTGTAATAATTGAATAAATTACACTTTTATGTAATAGTATACACTGTCGTTATTTTGAATTTTTGTCCATTTTGACTTTATGTAATAATTGAATAAAATCAACTTTTATTTAATAGTATACACTGTCGTAATTTTGAATTTTTGTCCATTTTGACTTTATTTAATAATTGAATAATTTCCACTTTTATGTAATAGTATACAGTGTCGATATTTTTAATTTTGTCCATTTTGACTTTATGTAATAATTAAATAATTTCCACTTTTATGTAATAGTATACACTGTCGTAATTTAGAATTTTTGTCCATTTTGACTTTATGTAATAATTGAACAAATTCCACTTTTATGTAATAGTATACACTGTCGTTATTTTGACTTTTTGTCCACTTTTACTTCATGTAATAATTTAATCATTTCCACTTTTATGTAATAGTATACACTGTCGTAATTTAAAAATTTTGTCTATTTTGAAGTTATGCAATAATTGAATAAATTCCACTTTTATGTAATAGTATACACTGTCGTTATTTTGAATTTTTGTCCATTTTGACTTTATGTAATAATTGAATCATTTCCACTTTTATGTAATAGTATACACTGTCGTAATTTTGAATTTTTGTCCATTTTGAATTCATGTAATAATTGAATAAAATCAACTTTTATGTAATAGTATACACTGTCATAATTTTGAATTTTTGTCCATTCTGACTTTATGTAATAATTAAATAATTTCCACTTTTATGTAATAGTATACACTGTCGTAATTTTGAATTTTTGTCCATTTTGACTTTATTTAATAATTGAATAATTTCCACTTTTATGTAATAGTATACACTGTCGTTATTTAGAATTTTTGTCCATTTTGACTTTATGTAATAATTGAACATATTCCACTTTTATGTAATAGTATACACTGTCGTTATTTTGACTTTTTGTCCACTTTTACTTTATGTAATAATTGAATAAAATCAACTTTTATGTAATAGTATACACTGTCATAATTTTGAATTTTTGTCCATTCTGACTTTATGTAATAATTAAATAATTTCCACTTTTATGTAATAGTATACACTGTCGTAATTTAGATTTTTTGTCCATTTTGACTTTATTTAATAATTGAATAATTACCACTTTTATGTAATAGTATACACTGTCGTTATTTTGACTTTTTGTCCACTTTTACTTTATGTAATAATTTAATCATTTCCACTTTTATGTAATAGTATACACTGTCGTTATTTTGAATTTTTGTCCATTTTGACTTTATGTAATAATTGAATCATTTCCACTTTTATGTAATAGTATACACTGTCGTAATTTAGATTTTTTGTCCATTTTGACTTTATTTAATAATTGAATAATTACCACTTTTATGTAATAGTATACACTGTCGTTATTTTGACTTTTTGTCCACTTTTACTTTATGTAATAATTTAATCATTTCCACTTTTATGTAATAGTATACATTGTCGTTATTTCGAATTTTTGTCCATTTTGACTTTATGTAATAATTGAATCATTTCCACTTTTATGTAATAGTATACACTGTCATTATTTAGAATTTTTGTCCATTTTGACTTTATGTAATAATTGAATAAATTACACTTTAATGTAATAGTATACACTGTCGTTATTTAGAATTTTTGTCCATTTTGACTTTATGTAATAATTGAACAAATTCCACTTTTATGTAATAGTATACACTGTCGTTATTTTGAATTTTTGTCCATTTTGACTTTATGTAATAATTGAACAAATTCCACTTTTATGTAATAGTATACACTGTCGTAATTTTGAATTTTTTTCTGTTTTGAATTTCTGTAATAATTGAACAAATTCCACTTTTATGTAATAGTATACACTGTCGTTATTTTGAATTTTTGTCCATTTTGATTTTATGTAATAATTGAACAAATTCCACTTTTATGTAATAGTATACACTGTCGTTATTTTGACTTTTTGTCCACTTTTACTTTATGTAATAATTTAATCATTTCCACTTTTATGTAATAGTATACACTGTCGTTATTTTGAATTGTTTTCTATTTTGAATTTATGTAATAATTGAATAAATTCCACTTTTATGTAATAGTATACAGTGTCGTTATTTTGAATTGTTTTCTATTTTGAATTTCTGTAATAATTGAATAAATTACACTTTTATGTAATAGTATACACTGTCGTTATTTTGACTTTTTGTCCACTTTTACTTTATGTAATAATTTAACCATTTCCACTTTTATGAATACACTGTCATAATTTTGAATTTTTGTCCATTTTGACTTTATGTAATAATTGAAAAAATTCCACTTCTATGTAATAGTATACACTGTCGTAATTTGAATTTTTTTCAATTTTCAATTTCTGTAATAATTGAATAAATTACACTTTTATGTAATAGTATACACTGTCGTAATTTTTAATTTTTGTCCATTTTGAATTCATGTAATAATTGAATAAAATCAACTTTTATGTAATAGTATACATTGTCGTTATTTCGAATTTTTGTCCATTTTGACTTTATGTAATAATTGAATCATTTCCACTTTTATGTAATAGTATACACTGTAGTCATTTTGAATTTTTTTCTATTTTGAATTTCTGTAATAATTAAATAAATTACACTTTTATGTAATAGTATACACTGTCGTTATTTTGAATTTTTGTCCATTTTGACTTTATGTAATAATTGAACAAATTCCACTTTTATGTAATAGTATACACTGTCGTTATTTTGAATTTTTGTCCATTTTAATTTTATGTAATAATTGAACAAATTCCACTTTTATGTAATAGTATACACTGTCGTTATTTTGACTTTTTGTCCACTTTTACTTTATGTAATAATTTAATCATTTCCACTTTTATGTAATAGTATACACTGTCGTTATTTTGAATTTTTGTCCATTTTGACTTTATGTAATAATTGAACAAATTCCACTTTTATGTAATAGTATACACTGTCGTAATTTTGAATTTTTTTCTATTTTGAATTTCTGTAATAATTGAACAAATTCCACTTTTATGTAATAGTATACTCTGTCGTTATTTTGACTTTTTGTCCACTTTTACTTTATGTAATAATTTAATCATTTCCACTTTTATGTAATAGTATACACTGTCGTTATTTTGAATTGTTTTCTATTTTGAATTTATGTAATAATTGAATAAATTACACTTTTATGTAATAGTATACACTGTCGTTATTTTGAATTTTTGTCCATTTTGACTTTATGTAATAATTGAATCATTTCCACTTTTATGTAATAGTAAACACTGTCGTAATTTTGAATTTTTGTCCATTTTGAATTCATGTAATAATTGAATAAAATCAACTTTTATGTAATAGTATACACTGTCATAATTTTGAATTTTTGTCCATTCTGACTTTATGTAATAATTAAATAATTTCCACTTTTATGTAATAGTATACACTGTCGTAATTTTGACTTTTTGTCCATTTTGACTTTATTTAATAATTGAATAATTTCCACTTTTATGTAATAGTATACACTGTCGTTATTTTGACTTTTTGTCCATTTTGACTTTATGTAATAATTTAATCATTTCCACTTTTATGTAATAGTATACATTGTCGTTATTTAGAATTTTTGTCCATTTTGACTTTATGTAATAATTGAATCATTTCCACTTTTATGTAATAGTATACACTGTCGTAATTTTGATTTTTTTTCTATTTTGAATTTCTGTAATAATTGAATAAATTACACTTTTATGTAATAGTATACACTGTCGTTATTTTGAATTTTTGTACATTTTGACTTTATGTAATAATTGAATAAAATCAACTTTTATTTAATAGTATACACTGTCGTAATTTTGAATTTTTGTCCATTTTGACTTTATTTAATAATTGAATAATTTCCACTTTTATGTAATAGTATACAGTGTCGATATTTTTAATTTTTGTCCATTTTGACTTTATGTAATAATTAAATAATTTCCACTTTTATGTAATAGTATACACTGTCGTAATTTAGAATTTTTGTCCATTTTGACTTTATGTAATAATTGAACAAATTCCACTTTTATGTAATAGTATACACTGTCGTTATTTTGACTTTTTGTCCACTTTTACTTCATGTAATAATTTAATCATTTCCACTTTTATGTAATAGTATACACTGTCGTAATTTAAAAATTTTGTCTATTTTGAAGTTATGCAATAATTGAATAAATTCCACTTTTATGTAATAGTATACACTGTCGTTATTTTGAATTTTTGTCCATTTTGACTTTATGTAATAATTGAATCATTTCCACTTTTATGTAATAGTATACACTGTCGTAATTTTGAATTTTTGTCCATTTTGAATTCATGTAATAATTGAATAAAATCAACTTTTATGTAATAGTATACACTGTCATAATTTTGAATTTTTGTCCATTCTGACTTTATGTAATAATTAAATAATTTCCACTTTTATGTAATAGTATACACTGTCGTAATTTTGAATTTTTGTCCATTTTGACTTTATTTAATAATTGAGTAATTTCCACTTTTATGTAATAGTATACACTGTCGTTATTTAGAATTTTTGTCCATTTTGACTTTATGTAATAATTGAACATATTCCACTTTTATGTAATAGTATACACTGTCGTTATTTTGAATTGTTTTCTATTTTGAATTTATGTAATAATTGAATAAATTACACTTTTATGTAATAGTATACACTGTCGTTATTTTGAATTTTTGTCCATTTTGACTTTATGTAATAATTGAATCATTTCCACTTTTATGTAATAGTATACACTGTCGTAATTTTGAATTTTTGTCCATTTTGAATTCATGTAATAATTGAATAAAATCAACTTTTATGTAATAGTATACACTGTCATAATTTTGAATTTTTGTCCATTCTGACTTTATGTAATAATTAAATAATTTCCACTTTTATGTAATAGTATACACTGTCGTAATTTTGACTTTTTGTCCATTTTGACTTTATTTAATAATTGAATAATTTCCACTTTTATGTAATAGTATACACTGTCGTTATTTTGACTTTTTGTCCATTTTGACTTTATGTAATAATTTAATCATTTCCACTTTTATGTAATAGTATACATTGTCGTTATTTAGAATTTTTGTCCATTTTGACTTTATGTAATAATTTAATCATTTCCACTTTTATGTAATAGTATACACTGTCGTAATTTTGATTTTTTTTCTATTTTGAATTTCTGTAATAATTGAATAAATTACACTTTTATGTAATAGTATACACTGTCGTTATTTTGAATTTTTGTCCATTTTGACTTTATGTAATAATTTAATAAAATCAACTTTTATTTAATAGTATACACTGTCGTAATTTTGAATTTTTGTCCATTTTGACTTTATTTAATAATTGAATAATTTCCACTTTTATGTAATAGTATACAGTGTCGATATTTTTAATTTTTGTCCATTTTGACTTTATGTAATAATTAAATAATTTCCACTTTTATGTAATAGTATACACTGTCGAAATTTTGAATTTTTGTCCATTTTGACTTTATGTAATAATTGAACAAATTCCACTTTTATGTAATAGTATACACTGTCGTTATTTTGACTTTTTGTCCACTTTTACTTCATGTAATAATTTAATCATTTCCACTTTTATGTAATAGTATACACTGTCGTAATTTAAAAATTTTGTCTATTTTGAAGTTATGCAATAATTGAATAAATTCCACTTTTATGTAATAGTATACACTGTCGTTATTTTGAATTTTTGTCCATTTTGACTTTATGTAATAATTGAATCATTTCCACTTTTATGTAATAGTATACACTGTCGTTATTTTGACTTTTTGTCCACTTTTACTTTATGTAATAATTGAATAAAATCAACTTTTATGTAATAGTATACACTGTCATAATTTTGAATTTTTGTCCATTCTGACTTTATGTAATAATTAAATAATTTCCACTTTTATGTAATAGTATACACTGTCGTAATTTAGATTTTTTGTCCATTTTGACTTTATTTAATAATTGAATAATTACCACTTTTATGTAATAGTATACACTGTCGTTATTTTGAATTTTTGTCCATTTTGACTTTATGTAATAATTGAAAAAATTCCACTTTTATGTAATAGTATACACTGTCGTAATTTTGAATTTTTGTCCATTTTGACTTTATGTAATAATTGAAAAAATTCCACTTTTATGTAATAGTATACACTGTCGTAATTTGAATTTTTTTCTATTTTCAATTTCTGTAATAATTGAATAAATTACACTTTTATGTAATATTATACACTGTCGTAATTTTGAATTTTTGTCCATTTTGAATTCATGTAATAATTGAATAAAATCAACTTTAATGTAATAGTATACATTGTCGTTATTTCGAATTTTTGTCCATTTTGACTTTATGTAATAATTGAATCATTTCCACTTTTATGTAATAATATACACTGTCATTATTTAGAATTTTTGTCCATTTTGACTTTATGTAATAATTGAATAAATTACACTTTAATGTAATAGTATACACTGTCGTTATTTAGAATTTTTGTCCATTTTGACTTTATGTAATAATTGAATAAAATCAACTTTTATGTAATAGTATACACTGTCATAATTTTGAATTTTTGTCCATTCTGACTTTATGTAATAATTAAATAATTTCCACTTTTATGTAATAGTATACACTGTCGTAATTTTGAATTTTTGTCCATTTTGACTTTATTTAATAATTGAATAATTTCCACTTTTATGTAATAGTATACACTGTCGTTATTTAGAATTTTTGTCCATTTTGACTTTATGTAATAATTGAACATATTCCACTTTTATGTAATAGTATACACTGTCGTTATTTTGACTTTTTGTCCACTTTTACTTTATGTAATAATTGAATAAAATCAACTTTTATGTAAGAGTATACACTGTCATAATTTTGAATTTTTGTCCATTCTGACTTTATGTAATAATTAAATAATGTCCACTTTCATGTAATAGTATACACTGTCGTAATTTAGATTTTTTGTCCATTTTGACTTTATTTAATAATTGAATAATTACCACTTTTATGTAATAGTATACACTGTCGTTATTTTGAATTTTTGTCCATTTTGACTTTATGTAATAATTGAAAAAATTCCACTTTTATGTAATAGTATACACTGTCGTAATTTTGAATTTTTGTCCATTTTGACTTTATGTAATAATTGAAAAAATTCCACTTTTATGTAATAGTATACACTGTCGTAATTTGAATTTTTTTCTATTTTCAATTTCTGTAATAATTGAATAAATTACACTTTTATGTAATAGTATACACTGTCGTAATTTTGAATTTTTGTCCATTTTGAATTAATGTAATAATTGAATAAAATCAACTTTAATGTAATAGTATACATTGTCGTTATTTCGAATTTTTGTCCATTTTGACTTTATGTAATAATTGAATCATTTCCACTTTTATGTAATAGTATACACTGTCATTATTTAGAATTTTTGTCCATTTTGACTTTATGTAATAATTGAATAAATTACACTTTAATGTAATAGAATACACTGTCGTTATTTAGAATTTTTGTCCATTTTGACTTTATGTAATAATTGAACAAATTCCACTTTTATGTAATAGTATTCACTGTCGTTATTTTGACTTTCTGTCCACTTTTACTTTATGTAATAATTGAAAAAATTCCACTTTTATGTAATAGTATACACTGTCATAATTTTGAATTTTTGTCCATTCTGACTTTATGTAATAATTAAATAATTTCCACTTTTATGTAATAGTATACACTGTCGTTATTTTGAATTTTTTTCTATTTTGAATTTCTGTAATAATTAAATAAATTACACTTTTATGTAATAGTATACACTGTCGTTATTTTGAATTTTTGTCCATTTTGACTTTATGTAATAATTGAACAAATTCCACTTTTATGTAATAGTATACACTGTCGTAATTTTGAATTTTTTTCTATTTTGAATTTCTGTAATAATTGAACAAATTCCACTTTTATGTAATAGTATACACTGTCGTAATTTTGAATTTTTGTCCATTTTGACTTTATTTAATAATTGAATAATTACCACTTTTATGTAATAGTATACACTGTCGTAATTTTGAATTTTTGTCCATTTTGACTTTATGTAATAATTGAAAAAATTCCACTTTTATGTAATAGTATACACTGTCGTAATTTTGATTTTTTTTCTATTTTCAATTTCTGTAATAATTGAATAAATTACACTTTTATGTAATAGTATACACTGTCGTTATTTTGAATTTTTGTCCATTTTGACTTTATGTAATAATTGAATAAAATCAACTTTTATTTAATAGTATACACTGTCGTAATTTTGAATTTTTGTCCATTTTGACTTTATTTAATAATTGAATAATTTCCACTTTTATGTAATAGTATACAGTGTCGATATTTTTAATTTTGTCCATTTTGACTTTATGTAATAATTAAATAATTTCCACTTTTATGTAATAGTATACACTGTCGTAATTTAGAATTTTTGTCCATTTTGACTTTATGTAATAATTGAACAAATTCCACTTTTATGTAATAGTATACACTGTCGTTATTTTGACTTTTTGTCCACTTTTACTTCATGTAATAATTTAATCATTTCCACTTTTATGTAATAGTATACACTGTCGTAATTTAAAAATTTTGTCTATTTTGAAGTTATGCAATAATTGAATAAATTCCACTTTTATGTAATAGTATACACTGTCGTTATTTTGAATTTTTGTCCATTTTGACTTTATGTAATAATTGAATCATTTCCACTTTTATGTAATAGTATACACTGTCGTAATTTTGAATTTTTGTCCATTTTGAATTCATGTAATAATTGAATAAAATCAACTTTTATGTAATAGTATACACTGTCATAATTTTGAATTTTTGTCCATTCTGACTTTATGTAATAATTAAATAATTTCCACTTTTATGTAATAGTATACACTGTCGTAATTTTGAATTTTTGTCCATTTTGACTTTATTTAATAATTGAATAATTTCCACTTTTATGTAATAGTATACACTGTCGTTATTTAGAATTTTTGTCCATTTTGACTTTATGTAATAATTGAACATATTCCACTTTTATGTAATAGTATACACTGTCGTTATTTTGACTTTTTGTCCACTTTTACTTTATGTAATAATTGAATAAAATCAACTTTTATGTAATAGTATACACTGTCATAATTTTGAATTTTTGTCCATTCTGACTTTATGTAATAATTAAATAATTTCCACTTTTATGTAATAGTATACACTGTCGTAATTTAGATTTTTTGTCCATTTTGACTTTATTTAATAATTGAATAATTACCACTTTTATGTAATAGTATACACTGTCGTTATTTTGAATTTTTGTCCATTTTGACTTTATGTAATAATTGAAAAAATTCCACTTTTATGTAATAGTATACACTGTCGTAATTTTGAATTTTTGTCCATTTTGACTTTATGTAATAATTGAAAAAATTCCACTTTTATGTAATAGTATACACTGTCGTAATTTGAATTTTTTTCTATTTTCAATTTCTGTAATAATTGAATAAATTACACTTTTATGTAATAGTATACACTGTCGTAATTTTGAATTTTTGTCCATTTTGAATTCATGTAATAATTGAATAAAATCAACTTTAATGTAATAGTATACATTGTCGTTATTTCGAATTTTTGTCCATTTTGACTTTATGTAATAATTGAATCATTTCCACTTTTATGTAATAGTATACACTGTCATTATTTAGAATTTTTGTCCATTTTGACTTTATGTAATAATTGAATAAATTACACTTTAATGTAATAGTATACACTGTCGTTAATTAGAATTTTTGTCCATTTTGACTTTATGTAATAATTGAACAAATTCCACTTTTATGTAATAGTATTCACTGTCGTTATTTTGACTTTCTGTCCACTTTTACTTTATGTAATAATTGAAAAAATTCCACTTTTATGTAATAGTATACACTGTCATAATTTTGAATTTTTGTCCATTCTGACTTTATGTAAAAATTGAACAAATTCCACTTTTATGTAATAGTATACACTGTCGTTATTTTGAATTTTTGTCCATTTTGACTTTATGTAATAATTGAACAAATTCCACTTTTATGTAATAGTATACACTGTCGTAATTTTGAATTTTTTTCTATTTTGAATTTCTGTAATAATTGAACAAATTCCACTTTTATGTAATAGTATACACTGTCGTAATTTTGAATTTTTGTCCATTTTGACTTTATGTAATAATTGAAAAAATTCCACTTTTATGTAATAGTATACACCAGGGATGGGCAACTCCAGTCCTCGAGGGCCACTGTCCTGCAGAGTTTAGCTCCAACCCTAATCAAACACACCTGAACCAGCTGATCAATGCCTTCAGGATTACTAGAAGGCTACAGGCAGGTGAGTTTTATCAGGGTTGGAGCTAAACTTTGCAGGACAGTGGCCCTCGAGGACTGGAGTTGCCCATCCCTGGTATACACTGTCGAAATTTGAATTTTTTTTCTATTTTCAATTTCTGTAATAATTGAATAAATTACACTTTTATGTAATAGTATACACTGTCGTAATTTTGAATTTTTGTCCATTTTGAATTCATGTAATAATTGAATAAAATCAACTTTAATGTAATAGTATACATTGTCGTTATTTCGAATTTTTGTCCATTTTGACTTTATGTAATAATTGAATCATTTCCACTTTTATGTAATAGTATACACTGTCATTATTTAGAATTTTTGTCCATTTTGACTTTATGTAATAATTGAATAAATTACACTTTAATGTAATAGTATACACTGTCGTTATTTAGAATTTTTGTCCATTTTGACTTTATGTAATAATTGAACAAATTCCACTTTTATGTAATAGTATTCACTGTCGTTATTTTGACTTTCTGTCCACTTTTACTTTATGTAATAATTGAAAAAATTCCACTTTTATGTAATAGTATACACTGTCGTTATTTTGAAATTTTTTCTATTTTGAATTTCTGTAATAATTAAATAAATTACACTTTTATGTAATAGTATACACTGTCGTTATTTTGAATTTTTGTCCATTTTGACTTTATGTAATAATTGAACAAATTCCACTTTTATGTAATAGTATACACTGTCGTAATTTTGAATTTTTTTCTATTTTGAATTTCTGTAATAATTGAACAAATTCCACTTTTATGTAATAGTATACACTGTCGTAATTTAGAATTTTTGTCCATTTTGACTTTATTTAATAATTGAATAATTACCACTTTTATGTAATAGTATAAACTGTCGTTATTTTGAATTTTTGTCCATTTTGACTTTATGTAATCATTGAAAAAATTCCACTTTTATGTAATAGTATACACTGTCGTAATTTTGAATTTTTGTCCATTTTGACTTTATGTAATAATTGAAAAAATTCCACTTTTATGTAATAGTATACACTGTCGTAATTTGAATTTTTTTTCTATTTTCAATTTCTGTAATAATTGAATAAATTACACTTTTATGTAATAGTATACACTGTCGTAATTTTGAATTTTTGTCCATTTTGAATTCATGTAATAATTGAATAAAATCAACTTTAATGTAATAGTATACATTGTCGTTATTTCGAATTTTTGTCCATTTTGACTTTATGTAATAATTGAATCATTTCCACTTTTATGTAATAGTATACACTGTCATTATTTAGAATTTTTGTCCATTTTGACTTTATGTAATAATTGAATAAATTACACTTTAATGTAATAGTATACACTGTCGTTATTTAGAATTTTTGTCCATTTTGACTTTATGTAATAATTGAACAAATTCCACTTTTATGTAATAGTATTCACTGTCGTTATTTTGACTTTCTGTCCACTTTTACTTTATGTAATAATTGAAAAAATTCCACTTTAATGTAATAGTATACACTGTCGTTATTTTGAATTTTTTTCTATTTTGAATTTCTGTAATAATTAAATAAATTACACTTTTATGTAATAGTATACACTGTCGTTATTTTGAATTTTTGTCCATTTTGACTTTATGTAATAATTGAACAAATTCCACTTTTATGTAATAGTATACACTGTCGTAATTTTGAATTTTTTTCTGTTTTGAATTTCTGTAATAATTGAACAAATTCCACTTTTATGTAATAGTATACACTGTCGTTATTTTGAATTTTTGTCCATTTTGATTTTATGTAATAATTGAACAAATTCCACTTTTATGTAATAGTATACACTGTCGTTATTTTGACTTTTTGTCCACTTTTACTTTATGTAATAATTTAATCATTTCCACTTTTATGTAATAGTATACACTGTCGTTATTTTGAATTGTTTTCTATTTTGAATTTATGTAATAATTGAATAAATTACACTTTTATGTAATAGTATACACTGTCGTTATTTTGAATTTTTGTCCATTTTGACTTTATGTAATAATTGAATCATTTCCACTTTTATGTAATAGTATACACTGTCGTTATTTTGACTTTTTGTCCACTTTTACTTTATGTAATAATTTAACCATTTCCACTTTTATGAATACACTGTCATAATTTTGAATTTTTGTCCATTTTGACTTTATGTAATAATTGAAAAAATTCCACTTTTATGTAATAGTATACACTGTCGTAATTTGAATTTTTTTCAATTTTCAATTTCTGTAATAATTGAATAAATTACACTTTTATGTAATAGTATACACTGTCGTAATTTTAAATTTTTGTCCATTTTGAATTCATGTAATAATTGAATAAAATCAACTTTTATGTAAAAGTATACATTGTCGTTATTTCGAATTTTTGTCCATTTTGACTTTATGTAATAATTGAATCATTTCCACTTTTATGTAATAGTATACACTGTCATTATTTAGAATTTTTGTCCATTTTGACTTTATGTAATAATTGAATCATTTCCACTTTTATGTAATAGTATACACTGTCATTATTTAGAATTTTTGTCCATTTTGACTTTATGTAATAATTGAATAAATTACACTTTAATGTAATAGTATACACTGTCGTTATTTAGAATTTTTGTCCATTTTGACTTTATGTAATAATTGAACAAATTCCACTTTTATGTAATAGTATTCACTGTCGTTATTTTGACTTTCTGTCCACTTTTACTTTATGTAATAATTGAAAAAATTCCACTTTTATGTAATAGTATACACTGTCGTTATTTTGAAATGTTTTCTATTTTGAATTTCTGTAATAATTAAATAAATTACACTTTTATGTAATAGTATACACTGTCGTAATTTTGAATTTTTTTCTATTTTGAATTTCTGTAATAATTGAACAAATTCCACTTTTATGTAATAGTATACACTGTCGTAATTTAGAATTTTTGTCCATTTTGACTTTATTTAATAATTGAATAATTACCACTTTTATGTAATAGTATAAACTGTCGTTATTTTGAATTTTTGTCCATTTTGACTTTATGTAATCATTGAAAAAATTCCACTTTTATGTAATAGTATACACTGTCGTAATTTTGAATTTTTGTCCATTTTGACTTTATGTAATAATTGAAAAAATTCCACTTTTATGTAATAGTATACACTGTCGTAATTTGAATTTTTTTTCTATTTTCAATTTCTGTAATAATTGAATAAATTACACTTTTATGTAATAGTATACACTGTCGTAATTTTGAATTTTTGTCCATTTTGAATTCATGTAATAATTGAATAAAATCAACTTTAATGTAATAGTATACATTGTCGTTATTTCGAATTTTTGTCCATTTTGACTTTATGTAATAATTGAATCATTTCCACTTTTATGTAATAGTATACACTGTCATTATTTAGAATTTTTGTCCATTTTGACTTTATGTAATAATTGAATAAATTACACTTTAATGTAATAGTATACACTGTCGTTATTTAGAATTTTTGTCCATTTTGACTTTATGTAATAATTGAACAAATTCCACTTTTATGTAATAGTATACACTGTCGTTATTTTGAATTTTTGTCCATTTTGACTTTATGTAATAATTGAACAAATTCCACTTTTATGTAATAGTATACACTGTCGTAATTTTGAATTTTTTTCTGTTTTGAATTTCTGTAATAATTGAACAAATTCCACTTTTATGTAATAGTATACACTGTCGTTATTTTGAATTTTTGTCCATTTTGATTTTATGTAATAATTGAACAAATTCCACTTTTATGTAATAGTATACACTGTCGTTATTTTGACTTTTTGTCCACTTTTACTTTATGTAATAATTTAATCATTTCCACTTTTATGTAATAGTATACACTGTCGTTATTTTGAATTGTTTTCTATTTTGAATTTATGTAATAATTGAATAAATTCCACTTTTATGTAATAGTATACAGTGTCGTTATTTTGAATTGTTTTCTATTTTGAATTTCTGTAATAATTGAATAAATTACACTTTTATGTAATAGTATACACTGTCGTTATTTTGACTTTTTGTCCACTTTTACTTTATGTAATAATTTAACCATTTCCACTTTTATGAATACACTGTCATAATTTTGAATTTTTGTCCATTTTGACTTTATGTAATAATTGAAAAAATTCCACTTCTATGTAATAGTATACACTGTCGTAATTTGAATTTTTTTCAATTTTCAATTTCTGTAATAATTGAATAAATTACACTTTTATGTAATAGTATACACTGTCGTAATTTTTAATTTTTGTCCATTTTGAATTCATGTAATAATTGAATAAAATCAACTTTTATGTAATAGTATACATTGTCGTTATTTCGAATTTTTGTCCATTTTGACTTTATGTAATAATTGAATCATTTCCACTTTTATGTAATAGTATACACTGTAGTCATTTTGAATTTTTTTCTATTTTGAATTTCTGTAATAATTAAATAAATTACACTTTTATGTAATAGTATACACTGTCGTTATTTTGAATTTTTGTCCATTTTGACTTTATGTAATAATTGAACAAATTCCACTTTTATGTAATAGTATACACTGTCGTTATTTTGAATTTTTGTCCATTTTAATTTTATGTAATAATTGAACAAATTCCACTTTTATGTAATAGTATACACTGTCGTTATTTTGACTTTTTGTCCACTTTTACTTTATGTAATAATTTAATCATTTCCACTTTTATGTAATAGTATACACTGTCGTTATTTTGAATTTTTGTCCATTTTGACTTTATGTAATAATTGAACAAATTCCACTTTTATGTAATAGTATACACTGTCGTAATTTTGAATTTTTTTCTATTTTGAATTTCTGTAATAATTGAACAAATTCCACTTTTATGTAATAGTATACACTGTCGTTATTTTGAATTTTTGTCCATTTTGATTTTATGTAATAATTGAACAAATTCCACTTTTATGTAATAGTATACACTGTCGTTATTTTGACTTTTTGTCCACTTTTACTTTATGTAATAATTTAATCATTTCCACTTTTATGTAATAGTATACACTGTCGTTATTTTGAAATGTTTTCTATTTTGAATTTATGTAATAATTGAATAAATTACACTTTTATGTAATAGTATACACTGTCGTTATTTTGAATTTTTGTCCATTTTGACTTTATGTAATAATTGAATCATTTCCACTTTTATGTAATAGTATACACTGTCGTAATTTTGAATTTTTGTCCATTTTGAATTCATGTAATAATTGAATAAAATCAACTTTTATGTAATAGTATACACTGTCATAATTTTGAATTTTTGTCCATTCTGACTTTATGTAATAATTAAATAATTTCCACTTTTATGTAATAGTATACACTGTCGTAATTTTGACTTTTTGTCCATTTTGACTTTATTTAATAATTGAATAATTTCCACTTTTATGTAATAGTATACACTGTCGTTATTTTGACTTTTTGTCCATTTTGACTTTATGTAATAATTTAATCATTTCCACTTTTATGTAATAGTATACATTGTCGTTATTTAGAATTTTTGTCCATTTTGACTTTATGTAATAATTTAATCATTTCCACTTTTATGTAATAGTATACACTGTCGTAATTTTGATTTTTTTTCTATTTTGAATTTCTGTAATAATTGAATAAATTACACTTTTATGTAATAGTATACACTGTCGTTATTTTGAATTTTTGTCCATTTTGACTTTATGTAATAATTGAATAAAATCAACTTTTATTTAATAGTATACACTGTCGTAATTTTGAATTTTTGTCCATTTTGACTTTATTTAATAATTGAATAATTTCCACTTTTATGTAATAGTATACAGTGTCGATATTTTTAATTTTTGTCCATTTTGACTTTATGTAATAATTAAATAATTTCCACTTTTATGTAATAGTATACACTGTCGAAATTTAGAATTTTTGTCCATTTTGACTTTATGTAATAATTGAACAAATTCCACTTTTATGTAATAGTATACACTGTCGTTATTTTGACTTTTTGTCCACTTTTACTTCATGTAATAATTTAATCATTTCCACTTTTATGTAATAGTATACACTGTCGTAATTTAAAAATTTTGTCTATTTTGAAGTTATGCAATAATTGAATAAATTCCACTTTTATGTAATAGTATACACTGTCGTTATTTTGAATTTTTGTCCATTTTGACTTTATGTAATAATTGAATCATTTCCACTTTTATGTAATAGTATACACTGTCGTTATTTTGACTTTTTGTCCACTTTTACTTTATGTAATAATTGAATAAAATCAACTTTTATGTAATAGTATACACTGTCATAATTTTGAATTTTTGTCCATTCTGACTTTATGTAATAATTAAATAATTTCCACTTTTATGTAATAGTATACACTGTCGTAATTTAGATTTTTTGTCCATTTTGACTTTATTTAATAATTGAATAATTACCACTTTTATGTAATAGTATACACTGTCGTTATTTTGAATTTTTGTCCATTTTGACTTTATGTAATAATTGAAAAAATTCCACTTTTATGTAATAGTATACACTGTCGTAATTTTGAATTTTTGTCCATTTTGACTTTATGTAATAATTGAAAAAATTCCACTTTTATGTAATAGTATACACTGTCGTAATTTGAATTTTTTTCTATTTTCAATTTCTGTAATAATTGAATAAATTACACTTTTATGTAATAGTATACACTGTCGTAATTTTGAATTTTTGTCCATTTTGAATTCATGTAATAATTGAATAAAATCAACTTTAATGTAATAGTATACATTGTCGTTATTTCGAATTTTTGTCCATTTTGACTTTATGTAATAATTGAATCATTTCCACTTTTATGTAATAATATACACTGTCATTATTTAGAATTTTTGTCCATTTTGACTTTATGTAATAATTGAATAAATTACACTTTAATGTAATAGTATACACTGTCGTTATTTAGAATTTTTGTCCATTTTGACTTTATGTAATAATTGAATAAAATCAACTTTTATGTAATAGTATACACTGTCATAATTTTGAATTTTTGTCCATTCTGACTTTATGTAATAATTAAATAATTTCCACTTTTATGTAATAGTATACACTGTCGTAATTTTGAATTTTTGTCCATTTTGACTTTATTTAATAATTGAATAATTTCCACTTTTATGTAATAGTATACACTGTCGTTATTTAGAATTTTTGTCCATTTTGACTTTATGTAATAATTGAACATATTCCACTTTTATGTAATAGTATACACTGTCGTTATTTTGACTTTTTGTCCACTTTTACTTTATGTAATAATTGAATAAAATCAACTTTTATGTAAGAGTATACACTGTCATAATTTTGAATTTTTGTCCATTCTGACTTTATGTAATAATTAAATAATGTCCACTTTCATGTAATAGTATACACTGTCGTAATTTAGATTTTTTGTCCATTTTGACTTTATTTAATAATTGAATAATTACCACTTTTATGTAATAGTATACACTGTCGTTATTTTGAATTTTTGTCCATTTTGACTTTATGTAATAATTGAAAAAATTCCACTTTTATGTAATAGTATACACTGTCGTAATTTTGAATTTTTGTCCATTTTGACTTTATGTAATAATTGAAAAAATTCCACTTTTATGTAATAGTATACACTGTCGTAATTTGAATTTTTTTCTATTTTCAATTTCTGTAATAATTGAATAAATTACACTTTTATGTAATAGTATACACTGTCGTAATTTTGAATTTTTGTCCATTTTGAATTAATGTAATAATTGAATAAAATCAACTTTAATGTAATAGTATACATTGTCGTTATTTCGAATTTTTGTCCATTTTGACTTTATGTAATAATTGAATCATTTCCACTTTTATGTAATAGTATACACTGTCATTATTTAGAATTTTTGTCCATTTTGACTTTATGTAATAATTGAATAAATTACACTTTAATGTAATAGAATACACTGTCGTTATTTAGAATTTTTGTCCATTTTGACTTTATGTAATAATTGAACAAATTCCACTTTTATGTAATAGTATTCACTGTCGTTATTTTGACTTTCTGTCCACTTTTACTTTATGTAATAATTGAAAAAATTCCACTTTTATGTAATAGTATACACTGTCATAATTTTGAATTTTTGTCCATTCTGACTTTATGTAATAATTAAATAATTTCCACTTTTATGTAATAGTATACACTGTCGTTATTTTGAATTTTTTTCTATTTTGAATTTCTGTAATAATTAAATAAATTACACTTTTATGTAATAGTATACACTGTCGTTATTTTGAATTTTTGTCCATTTTGACTTTATGTAATAATTGAACAAATTCCACTTTTATGTAATAGTATACACTGTCGTAATTTTGAATTTTTTTCTATTTTGAATTTCTGTAATAATTGAACAAATTCCACTTTTATGTAATAGTATACACTGTCGTAATTTTGAATTTTTGTCCATTTTGACTTTATTTAATAATTGAATAATTACCACTTTTATGTAATAGTATACACTGTCGTAATTTTGAATTTTTGTCCATTTTGACTTTATGTAATAATTGAAAAAATTCCACTTTTATGTAATAGTATACACTGTCGTAATTTTGATTTTTTTTCTATTTTCAATTTCTGTAATAATTGAATAAATTACACTTTTATGTAATAGTATACACTGTCGTTATTTTGAATTTTTGTCCATTTTGACTTTATGTAATAATTGAATAAAATCAACTTTTATTTAATAGTATACACTGTCGTAATTTTGAATTTTTGTCCATTTTGACTTTATTTAATAATTGAATAATTTCCACTTTTATGTAATAGTATACAGTGTCGATATTTTTAATTTTGTCCATTTTGACTTTATGTAATAATTAAATAATTTCCACTTTTATGTAATAGTATACACTGTCGTAATTTAGAATTTTTGTCCATTTTGACTTTATGTAATAATTGAACAAATTCCACTTTTATGTAATAGTATACACTGTCGTTATTTTGACTTTTTGTCCACTTTTACTTCATGTAATAATTTAATCATTTCCACTTTTATGTAATAGTATACACTGTCGTAATTTAAAAATTTTGTCTATTTTGAAGTTATGCAATAATTGAATAAATTCCACTTTTATGTAATAGTATACACTGTCGTTATTTTGAATTTTTGTCCATTTTGACTTTATGTAATAATTGAATCATTTCCACTTTTATGTAATAGTATACACTGTCGTAATTTTGAATTTTTGTCCATTTTGAATTCATGTAATAATTGAATAAAATCAACTTTTATGTAATAGTATACACTGTCATAATTTTGAATTTTTGTCCATTCTGACTTTATGTAATAATTAAATAATTTCCACTTTTATGTAATAGTATACACTGTCGTAATTTTGAATTTTTGTCCATTTTGACTTTATTTAATAATTGAATAATTTCCACTTTTATGTAATAGTATACACTGTCGTTATTTAGAATTTTTGTCCATTTTGACTTTATGTAATAATTGAACATATTCCACTTTTATGTAATAGTATACACTGTCGTTATTTTGACTTTTTGTCCACTTTTACTTTATGTAATAATTGAATAAAATCAACTTTTATGTAATAGTATACACTGTCATAATTTTGAATTTTTGTCCATTCTGACTTTATGTAATAATTAAATAATTTCCACTTTTATGTAATAGTATACACTGTCGTAATTTAGATTTTTTGTCCATTTTGACTTTATTTAATAATTGAATAATTACCACTTTTATGTAATAGTATACACTGTCGTTATTTTGACTTTTTGTCCACTTTTACTTTATGTAATAATTTAATCATTTCCACTTTTATGTAATAGTATACACTGTCGTTATTTTGAATTTTTGTCCATTTTGACTTTATGTAATAATTGAATCATTTCCACTTTTATGTAATAGTATACACTGTCGTAATTTAGATTTTTTGTCCATTTTGACTTTATTTAATAATTGAATAATTACCACTTTTATGTAATAGTATACACTGTCGTTATTTTGACTTTTTGTCCACTTTTACTTTATGTAATAATTTAATCATTTCCACTTTTATGTAATAGTATACATTGTCGTTATTTCGAATTTTTGTCCATTTTGACTTTATGTAATAATTGAATCATTTCCACTTTTATGTAATAGTATACACTGTCATTATTTAGAATTTTTGTCCATTTTGACTTTATGTAATAATTGAATAAATTACACTTTAATGTAATAGTATACACTGTCGTTATTTAGAATTTTTGTCCATTTTGACTTTATGTAATAATTGAACAAATTCCACTTTTATGTAATAGTATACACTGTCGTTATTTTGAATTTTTGTCCATTTTGACTTTATGTAATAATTGAACAAATTCCACTTTTATGTAATAGTATACACTGTCGTAATTTTGAATTTTTTTCTGTTTTGAATTTCTGTAATAATTGAACAAATTCCACTTTTATGTAATAGTATACACTGTCGTTATTTTGAATTTTTGTCCATTTTGATTTTATGTAATAATTGAACAAATTCCACTTTTATGTAATAGTATACACTGTCGTTATTTTGACTTTTTGTCCACTTTTACTTTATGTAATAATTTAATCATTTCCACTTTTATGTAATAGTATACACTGTCGTTATTTTGAATTGTTTTCTATTTTGAATTTATGTAATAATTGAATAAATTCCACTTTTATGTAATAGTATACAGTGTCGTTATTTTGAATTGTTTTCTATTTTGAATTTCTGTAATAATTGAATAAATTACACTTTTATGTAATAGTATACACTGTCGTTATTTTGACTTTTTGTCCACTTTTACTTTATGTAATAATTTAACCATTTCCACTTTTATGAATACACTGTCATAATTTTGAATTTTTGTCCATTTTGACTTTATGTAATAATTGAAAAAATTCCACTTCTATGTAATAGTATACACTGTCGTAATTTGAATTTTTTTCAATTTTCAATTTCTGTAATAATTGAATAAATTACACTTTTATGTAATAGTATACACTGTCGTAATTTTTAATTTTTGTCCATTTTGAATTCATGTAATAATTGAATAAAATCAACTTTTATGTAATAGTATACATTGTCGTTATTTCGAATTTTTGTCCATTTTGACTTTATGTAATAATTGAATCATTTCCACTTTTATGTAATAGTATACACTGTAGTCATTTTGAATTTTTTTCTATTTTGAATTTCTGTAATAATTAAATAAATTACACTTTTATGTAATAGTATACACTGTCGTTATTTTGAATTTTTGTCCATTTTGACTTTATGTAATAATTGAACAAATTCCACTTTTATGTAATAGTATACACTGTCGTTATTTTGAATTTTTGTCCATTTTAATTTTATGTAATAATTGAACAAATTCCACTTTTATGTAATAGTATACACTGTCGTTATTTTGACTTTTTGTCCACTTTTACTTTATGTAATAATTTAATCATTTCCACTTTTATGTAATAGTATACACTGTCGTTATTTTGAATTTTTGTCCATTTTGACTTTATGTAATAATTGAACAAATTCCACTTTTATGTAATAGTATACACTGTCGTAATTTTGAATTTTTTTCTATTTTGAATTTCTGTAATAATTGAACAAATTCCACTTTTAT
This sequence comes from Romanogobio albipinnatus, assembly GCA_023566225.1. Classification (NCBI taxonomy): domain Eukaryota; kingdom Metazoa; phylum Chordata; class Actinopteri; order Cypriniformes; family Gobionidae; genus Romanogobio; species Romanogobio albipinnatus. The sequence goes on from CM042249.1 coordinate 50,752,146, forward strand.
GTAATAGTATACTCTGTCGTTATTTTGACTTTTTGTCCACTTTTACTTTATGTAATAATTTAATCATTTCCACTTTTATGTAATAGTATACACTGTCGTTATTTTGAATTGTTTTCTATTTTGAATTTATGTAATAATTGAATAAATTACACTTTTATGTAATAGTATACACTGTCGTTATTTTGAATTTTTGTCCATTTTGACTTTATGTAATAATTGAATCATTTCCACTTTTATGTAATAGTAAACACTGTCGTAATTTTGAATTTTTGTCCATTTTGAATTCATGTAATAATTGAATAAAATCAACTTTTATGTAATAGTATACACTGTCATAATTTTGAATTTTTGTCCATTCTGACTTTATGTAATAATTAAATAATTTCCACTTTTATGTAATAGTATACACTGTCGTAATTTTGACTTTTTGTCCATTTTGACTTTATTTAATAATTGAATAATTTCCACTTTTATGTAATAGTATACACTGTCGTTATTTTGACTTTTTGTCCATTTTGACTTTATGTAATAATTTAATCATTTCCACTTTTATGTAATAGTATACATTGTCGTTATTTAGAATTTTTGTCCATTTTGACTTTATGTAATAATTGAATCATTTCCACTTTTATGTAATAGTATACACTGTCGTAATTTTGATTTTTTTTCTATTTTGAATTTCTGTAATAATTGAATAAATTACACTTTTATGTAATAGTATACACTGTCGTTATTTTGAATTTTTGTACATTTTGACTTTATGTAATAATTGAATAAAATCAACTTTTATTTAATAGTATACACTGTCGTAATTTTGAATTTTTGTCCATTTTGACTTTATTTAATAATTGAATAATTTCCACTTTTATGTAATAGTATACAGTGTCGATATTTTTAATTTTTGTCCATTTTGACTTTATGTAATAATTAAATAATTTCCACTTTTATGTAATAGTATACACTGTCGTAATTTAGAATTTTTGTCCATTTTGACTTTATGTAATAATTGAACAAATTCCACTTTTATGTAATAGTATACACTGTCGTTATTTTGACTTTTTGTCCACTTTTACTTCATGTAATAATTTAATCATTTCCACTTTTATGTAATAGTATACACTGTCGTAATTTAAAAATTTTGTCTATTTTGAAGTTATGCAATAATTGAATAAATTCCACTTTTATGTAATAGTATACACTGTCGTTATTTTGAATTTTTGTCCATTTTGACTTTATGTAATAATTGAATCATTTCCACTTTTATGTAATAGTATACACTGTCGTAATTTTGAATTTTTGTCCATTTTGAATTCATGTAATAATTGAATAAAATCAACTTTTATGTAATAGTATACACTGTCATAATTTTGAATTTTTGTCCATTCTGACTTTATGTAATAATTAAATAATTTCCACTTTTATGTAATAGTATACACTGTCGTAATTTTGAATTTTTGTCCATTTTGACTTTATTTAATAATTGAGTAATTTCCACTTTTATGTAATAGTATACACTGTCGTTATTTAGAATTTTTGTCCATTTTGACTTTATGTAATAATTGAACATATTCCACTTTTATGTAATAGTATACACTGTCGTTATTTTGAATTGTTTTCTATTTTGAATTTATGTAATAATTGAATAAATTACACTTTTATGTAATAGTATACACTGTCGTTATTTTGAATTTTTGTCCATTTTGACTTTATGTAATAATTGAATCATTTCCACTTTTATGTAATAGTATACACTGTCGTAATTTTGAATTTTTGTCCATTTTGAATTCATGTAATAATTGAATAAAATCAACTTTTATGTAATAGTATACACTGTCATAATTTTGAATTTTTGTCCATTCTGACTTTATGTAATAATTAAATAATTTCCACTTTTATGTAATAGTATACACTGTCGTAATTTTGACTTTTTGTCCATTTTGACTTTATTTAATAATTGAATAATTTCCACTTTTATGTAATAGTATACACTGTCGTTATTTTGACTTTTTGTCCATTTTGACTTTATGTAATAATTTAATCATTTCCACTTTTATGTAATAGTATACATTGTCGTTATTTAGAATTTTTGTCCATTTTGACTTTATGTAATAATTTAATCATTTCCACTTTTATGTAATAGTATACACTGTCGTAATTTTGATTTTTTTTCTATTTTGAATTTCTGTAATAATTGAATAAATTACACTTTTATGTAATAGTATACACTGTCGTTATTTTGAATTTTTGTCCATTTTGACTTTATGTAATAATTTAATAAAATCAACTTTTATTTAATAGTATACACTGTCGTAATTTTGAATTTTTGTCCATTTTGACTTTATTTAATAATTGAATAATTTCCACTTTTATGTAATAGTATACAGTGTCGATATTTTTAATTTTTGTCCATTTTGACTTTATGTAATAATTAAATAATTTCCACTTTTATGTAATAGTATACACTGTCGAAATTTTGAATTTTTGTCCATTTTGACTTTATGTAATAATTGAACAAATTCCACTTTTATGTAATAGTATACACTGTCGTTATTTTGACTTTTTGTCCACTTTTACTTCATGTAATAATTTAATCATTTCCACTTTTATGTAATAGTATACACTGTCGTAATTTAAAAATTTTGTCTATTTTGAAGTTATGCAATAATTGAATAAATTCCACTTTTATGTAATAGTATACACTGTCGTTATTTTGAATTTTTGTCCATTTTGACTTTATGTAATAATTGAATCATTTCCACTTTTATGTAATAGTATACACTGTCGTTATTTTGACTTTTTGTCCACTTTTACTTTATGTAATAATTGAATAAAATCAACTTTTATGTAATAGTATACACTGTCATAATTTTGAATTTTTGTCCATTCTGACTTTATGTAATAATTAAATAATTTCCACTTTTATGTAATAGTATACACTGTCGTAATTTAGATTTTTTGTCCATTTTGACTTTATTTAATAATTGAATAATTACCACTTTTATGTAATAGTATACACTGTCGTTATTTTGAATTTTTGTCCATTTTGACTTTATGTAATAATTGAAAAAATTCCACTTTTATGTAATAGTATACACTGTCGTAATTTTGAATTTTTGTCCATTTTGACTTTATGTAATAATTGAAAAAATTCCACTTTTATGTAATAGTATACACTGTCGTAATTTGAATTTTTTTCTATTTTCAATTTCTGTAATAATTGAATAAATTACACTTTTATGTAATATTATACACTGTCGTAATTTTGAATTTTTGTCCATTTTGAATTCATGTAATAATTGAATAAAATCAACTTTAATGTAATAGTATACATTGTCGTTATTTCGAATTTTTGTCCATTTTGACTTTATGTAATAATTGAATCATTTCCACTTTTATGTAATAATATACACTGTCATTATTTAGAATTTTTGTCCATTTTGACTTTATGTAATAATTGAATAAATTACACTTTAATGTAATAGTATACACTGTCGTTATTTAGAATTTTTGTCCATTTTGACTTTATGTAATAATTGAATAAAATCAACTTTTATGTAATAGTATACACTGTCATAATTTTGAATTTTTGTCCATTCTGACTTTATGTAATAATTAAATAATTTCCACTTTTATGTAATAGTATACACTGTCGTAATTTTGAATTTTTGTCCATTTTGACTTTATTTAATAATTGAATAATTTCCACTTTTATGTAATAGTATACACTGTCGTTATTTAGAATTTTTGTCCATTTTGACTTTATGTAATAATTGAACATATTCCACTTTTATGTAATAGTATACACTGTCGTTATTTTGACTTTTTGTCCACTTTTACTTTATGTAATAATTGAATAAAATCAACTTTTATGTAAGAGTATACACTGTCATAATTTTGAATTTTTGTCCATTCTGACTTTATGTAATAATTAAATAATGTCCACTTTCATGTAATAGTATACACTGTCGTAATTTAGATTTTTTGTCCATTTTGACTTTATTTAATAATTGAATAATTACCACTTTTATGTAATAGTATACACTGTCGTTATTTTGAATTTTTGTCCATTTTGACTTTATGTAATAATTGAAAAAATTCCACTTTTATGTAATAGTATACACTGTCGTAATTTTGAATTTTTGTCCATTTTGACTTTATGTAATAATTGAAAAAATTCCACTTTTATGTAATAGTATACACTGTCGTAATTTGAATTTTTTTCTATTTTCAATTTCTGTAATAATTGAATAAATTACACTTTTATGTAATAGTATACACTGTCGTAATTTTGAATTTTTGTCCATTTTGAATTAATGTAATAATTGAATAAAATCAACTTTAATGTAATAGTATACATTGTCGTTATTTCGAATTTTTGTCCATTTTGACTTTATGTAATAATTGAATCATTTCCACTTTTATGTAATAGTATACACTGTCATTATTTAGAATTTTTGTCCATTTTGACTTTATGTAATAATTGAATAAATTACACTTTAATGTAATAGAATACACTGTCGTTATTTAGAATTTTTGTCCATTTTGACTTTATGTAATAATTGAACAAATTCCACTTTTATGTAATAGTATTCACTGTCGTTATTTTGACTTTCTGTCCACTTTTACTTTATGTAATAATTGAAAAAATTCCACTTTTATGTAATAGTATACACTGTCATAATTTTGAATTTTTGTCCATTCTGACTTTATGTAATAATTAAATAATTTCCACTTTTATGTAATAGTATACACTGTCGTTATTTTGAATTTTTTTCTATTTTGAATTTCTGTAATAATTAAATAAATTACACTTTTATGTAATAGTATACACTGTCGTTATTTTGAATTTTTGTCCATTTTGACTTTATGTAATAATTGAACAAATTCCACTTTTATGTAATAGTATACACTGTCGTAATTTTGAATTTTTTTCTATTTTGAATTTCTGTAATAATTGAACAAATTCCACTTTTATGTAATAGTATACACTGTCGTAATTTTGAATTTTTGTCCATTTTGACTTTATTTAATAATTGAATAATTACCACTTTTATGTAATAGTATACACTGTCGTAATTTTGAATTTTTGTCCATTTTGACTTTATGTAATAATTGAAAAAATTCCACTTTTATGTAATAGTATACACTGTCGTAATTTTGATTTTTTTTCTATTTTCAATTTCTGTAATAATTGAATAAATTACACTTTTATGTAATAGTATACACTGTCGTTATTTTGAATTTTTGTCCATTTTGACTTTATGTAATAATTGAATAAAATCAACTTTTATTTAATAGTATACACTGTCGTAATTTTGAATTTTTGTCCATTTTGACTTTATTTAATAATTGAATAATTTCCACTTTTATGTAATAGTATACAGTGTCGATATTTTTAATTTTGTCCATTTTGACTTTATGTAATAATTAAATAATTTCCACTTTTATGTAATAGTATACACTGTCGTAATTTAGAATTTTTGTCCATTTTGACTTTATGTAATAATTGAACAAATTCCACTTTTATGTAATAGTATACACTGTCGTTATTTTGACTTTTTGTCCACTTTTACTTCATGTAATAATTTAATCATTTCCACTTTTATGTAATAGTATACACTGTCGTAATTTAAAAATTTTGTCTATTTTGAAGTTATGCAATAATTGAATAAATTCCACTTTTATGTAATAGTATACACTGTCGTTATTTTGAATTTTTGTCCATTTTGACTTTATGTAATAATTGAATCATTTCCACTTTTATGTAATAGTATACACTGTCGTAATTTTGAATTTTTGTCCATTTTGAATTCATGTAATAATTGAATAAAATCAACTTTTATGTAATAGTATACACTGTCATAATTTTGAATTTTTGTCCATTCTGACTTTATGTAATAATTAAATAATTTCCACTTTTATGTAATAGTATACACTGTCGTAATTTTGAATTTTTGTCCATTTTGACTTTATTTAATAATTGAATAATTTCCACTTTTATGTAATAGTATACACTGTCGTTATTTAGAATTTTTGTCCATTTTGACTTTATGTAATAATTGAACATATTCCACTTTTATGTAATAGTATACACTGTCGTTATTTTGACTTTTTGTCCACTTTTACTTTATGTAATAATTGAATAAAATCAACTTTTATGTAATAGTATACACTGTCATAATTTTGAATTTTTGTCCATTCTGACTTTATGTAATAATTAAATAATTTCCACTTTTATGTAATAGTATACACTGTCGTAATTTAGATTTTTTGTCCATTTTGACTTTATTTAATAATTGAATAATTACCACTTTTATGTAATAGTATACACTGTCGTTATTTTGAATTTTTGTCCATTTTGACTTTATGTAATAATTGAAAAAATTCCACTTTTATGTAATAGTATACACTGTCGTAATTTTGAATTTTTGTCCATTTTGACTTTATGTAATAATTGAAAAAATTCCACTTTTATGTAATAGTATACACTGTCGTAATTTGAATTTTTTTCTATTTTCAATTTCTGTAATAATTGAATAAATTACACTTTTATGTAATAGTATACACTGTCGTAATTTTGAATTTTTGTCCATTTTGAATTCATGTAATAATTGAATAAAATCAACTTTAATGTAATAGTATACATTGTCGTTATTTCGAATTTTTGTCCATTTTGACTTTATGTAATAATTGAATCATTTCCACTTTTATGTAATAGTATACACTGTCATTATTTAGAATTTTTGTCCATTTTGACTTTATGTAATAATTGAATAAATTACACTTTAATGTAATAGTATACACTGTCGTTAATTAGAATTTTTGTCCATTTTGACTTTATGTAATAATTGAACAAATTCCACTTTTATGTAATAGTATTCACTGTCGTTATTTTGACTTTCTGTCCACTTTTACTTTATGTAATAATTGAAAAAATTCCACTTTTATGTAATAGTATACACTGTCATAATTTTGAATTTTTGTCCATTCTGACTTTATGTAAAAATTGAACAAATTCCACTTTTATGTAATAGTATACACTGTCGTTATTTTGAATTTTTGTCCATTTTGACTTTATGTAATAATTGAACAAATTCCACTTTTATGTAATAGTATACACTGTCGTAATTTTGAATTTTTTTCTATTTTGAATTTCTGTAATAATTGAACAAATTCCACTTTTATGTAATAGTATACACTGTCGTAATTTTGAATTTTTGTCCATTTTGACTTTATGTAATAATTGAAAAAATTCCACTTTTATGTAATAGTATACACCAGGGATGGGCAACTCCAGTCCTCGAGGGCCACTGTCCTGCAGAGTTTAGCTCCAACCCTAATCAAACACACCTGAACCAGCTGATCAATGCCTTCAGGATTACTAGAAGGCTACAGGCAGGTGAGTTTTATCAGGGTTGGAGCTAAACTTTGCAGGACAGTGGCCCTCGAGGACTGGAGTTGCCCATCCCTGGTATACACTGTCGAAATTTGAATTTTTTTTCTATTTTCAATTTCTGTAATAATTGAATAAATTACACTTTTATGTAATAGTATACACTGTCGTAATTTTGAATTTTTGTCCATTTTGAATTCATGTAATAATTGAATAAAATCAACTTTAATGTAATAGTATACATTGTCGTTATTTCGAATTTTTGTCCATTTTGACTTTATGTAATAATTGAATCATTTCCACTTTTATGTAATAGTATACACTGTCATTATTTAGAATTTTTGTCCATTTTGACTTTATGTAATAATTGAATAAATTACACTTTAATGTAATAGTATACACTGTCGTTATTTAGAATTTTTGTCCATTTTGACTTTATGTAATAATTGAACAAATTCCACTTTTATGTAATAGTATTCACTGTCGTTATTTTGACTTTCTGTCCACTTTTACTTTATGTAATAATTGAAAAAATTCCACTTTTATGTAATAGTATACACTGTCGTTATTTTGAAATTTTTTCTATTTTGAATTTCTGTAATAATTAAATAAATTACACTTTTATGTAATAGTATACACTGTCGTTATTTTGAATTTTTGTCCATTTTGACTTTATGTAATAATTGAACAAATTCCACTTTTATGTAATAGTATACACTGTCGTAATTTTGAATTTTTTTCTATTTTGAATTTCTGTAATAATTGAACAAATTCCACTTTTATGTAATAGTATACACTGTCGTAATTTAGAATTTTTGTCCATTTTGACTTTATTTAATAATTGAATAATTACCACTTTTATGTAATAGTATAAACTGTCGTTATTTTGAATTTTTGTCCATTTTGACTTTATGTAATCATTGAAAAAATTCCACTTTTATGTAATAGTATACACTGTCGTAATTTTGAATTTTTGTCCATTTTGACTTTATGTAATAATTGAAAAAATTCCACTTTTATGTAATAGTATACACTGTCGTAATTTGAATTTTTTTTCTATTTTCAATTTCTGTAATAATTGAATAAATTACACTTTTATGTAATAGTATACACTGTCGTAATTTTGAATTTTTGTCCATTTTGAATTCATGTAATAATTGAATAAAATCAACTTTAATGTAATAGTATACATTGTCGTTATTTCGAATTTTTGTCCATTTTGACTTTATGTAATAATTGAATCATTTCCACTTTTATGTAATAGTATACACTGTCATTATTTAGAATTTTTGTCCATTTTGACTTTATGTAATAATTGAATAAATTACACTTTAATGTAATAGTATACACTGTCGTTATTTAGAATTTTTGTCCATTTTGACTTTATGTAATAATTGAACAAATTCCACTTTTATGTAATAGTATTCACTGTCGTTATTTTGACTTTCTGTCCACTTTTACTTTATGTAATAATTGAAAAAATTCCACTTTAATGTAATAGTATACACTGTCGTTATTTTGAATTTTTTTCTATTTTGAATTTCTGTAATAATTAAATAAATTACACTTTTATGTAATAGTATACACTGTCGTTATTTTGAATTTTTGTCCATTTTGACTTTATGTAATAATTGAACAAATTCCACTTTTATGTAATAGTATACACTGTCGTAATTTTGAATTTTTTTCTGTTTTGAATTTCTGTAATAATTGAACAAATTCCACTTTTATGTAATAGTATACACTGTCGTTATTTTGAATTTTTGTCCATTTTGATTTTATGTAATAATTGAACAAATTCCACTTTTATGTAATAGTATACACTGTCGTTATTTTGACTTTTTGTCCACTTTTACTTTATGTAATAATTTAATCATTTCCACTTTTATGTAATAGTATACACTGTCGTTATTTTGAATTGTTTTCTATTTTGAATTTATGTAATAATTGAATAAATTACACTTTTATGTAATAGTATACACTGTCGTTATTTTGAATTTTTGTCCATTTTGACTTTATGTAATAATTGAATCATTTCCACTTTTATGTAATAGTATACACTGTCGTTATTTTGACTTTTTGTCCACTTTTACTTTATGTAATAATTTAACCATTTCCACTTTTATGAATACACTGTCATAATTTTGAATTTTTGTCCATTTTGACTTTATGTAATAATTGAAAAAATTCCACTTTTATGTAATAGTATACACTGTCGTAATTTGAATTTTTTTCAATTTTCAATTTCTGTAATAATTGAATAAATTACACTTTTATGTAATAGTATACACTGTCGTAATTTTAAATTTTTGTCCATTTTGAATTCATGTAATAATTGAATAAAATCAACTTTTATGTAAAAGTATACATTGTCGTTATTTCGAATTTTTGTCCATTTTGACTTTATGTAATAATTGAATCATTTCCACTTTTATGTAATAGTATACACTGTCATTATTTAGAATTTTTGTCCATTTTGACTTTATGTAATAATTGAATCATTTCCACTTTTATGTAATAGTATACACTGTCATTATTTAGAATTTTTGTCCATTTTGACTTTATGTAATAATTGAATAAATTACACTTTAATGTAATAGTATACACTGTCGTTATTTAGAATTTTTGTCCATTTTGACTTTATGTAATAATTGAACAAATTCCACTTTTATGTAATAGTATTCACTGTCGTTATTTTGACTTTCTGTCCACTTTTACTTTATGTAATAATTGAAAAAATTCCACTTTTATGTAATAGTATACACTGTCGTTATTTTGAAATGTTTTCTATTTTGAATTTCTGTAATAATTAAATAAATTACACTTTTATGTAATAGTATACACTGTCGTAATTTTGAATTTTTTTCTATTTTGAATTTCTGTAATAATTGAACAAATTCCACTTTTATGTAATAGTATACACTGTCGTAATTTAGAATTTTTGTCCATTTTGACTTTATTTAATAATTGAATAATTACCACTTTTATGTAATAGTATAAACTGTCGTTATTTTGAATTTTTGTCCATTTTGACTTTATGTAATCATTGAAAAAATTCCACTTTTATGTAATAGTATACACTGTCGTAATTTTGAATTTTTGTCCATTTTGACTTTATGTAATAATTGAAAAAATTCCACTTTTATGTAATAGTATACACTGTCGTAATTTGAATTTTTTTTCTATTTTCAATTTCTGTAATAATTGAATAAATTACACTTTTATGTAATAGTATACACTGTCGTAATTTTGAATTTTTGTCCATTTTGAATTCATGTAATAATTGAATAAAATCAACTTTAATGTAATAGTATACATTGTCGTTATTTCGAATTTTTGTCCATTTTGACTTTATGTAATAATTGAATCATTTCCACTTTTATGTAATAGTATACACTGTCATTATTTAGAATTTTTGTCCATTTTGACTTTATGTAATAATTGAATAAATTACACTTTAATGTAATAGTATACACTGTCGTTATTTAGAATTTTTGTCCATTTTGACTTTATGTAATAATTGAACAAATTCCACTTTTATGTAATAGTATACACTGTCGTTATTTTGAATTTTTGTCCATTTTGACTTTATGTAATAATTGAACAAATTCCACTTTTATGTAATAGTATACACTGTCGTAATTTTGAATTTTTTTCTGTTTTGAATTTCTGTAATAATTGAACAAATTCCACTTTTATGTAATAGTATACACTGTCGTTATTTTGAATTTTTGTCCATTTTGATTTTATGTAATAATTGAACAAATTCCACTTTTATGTAATAGTATACACTGTCGTTATTTTGACTTTTTGTCCACTTTTACTTTATGTAATAATTTAATCATTTCCACTTTTATGTAATAGTATACACTGTCGTTATTTTGAATTGTTTTCTATTTTGAATTTATGTAATAATTGAATAAATTCCACTTTTATGTAATAGTATACAGTGTCGTTATTTTGAATTGTTTTCTATTTTGAATTTCTGTAATAATTGAATAAATTACACTTTTATGTAATAGTATACACTGTCGTTATTTTGACTTTTTGTCCACTTTTACTTTATGTAATAATTTAACCATTTCCACTTTTATGAATACACTGTCATAATTTTGAATTTTTGTCCATTTTGACTTTATGTAATAATTGAAAAAATTCCACTTCTATGTAATAGTATACACTGTCGTAATTTGAATTTTTTTCAATTTTCAATTTCTGTAATAATTGAATAAATTACACTTTTATGTAATAGTATACACTGTCGTAATTTTTAATTTTTGTCCATTTTGAATTCATGTAATAATTGAATAAAATCAACTTTTATGTAATAGTATACATTGTCGTTATTTCGAATTTTTGTCCATTTTGACTTTATGTAATAATTGAATCATTTCCACTTTTATGTAATAGTATACACTGTAGTCATTTTGAATTTTTTTCTATTTTGAATTTCTGTAATAATTAAATAAATTACACTTTTATGTAATAGTATACACTGTCGTTATTTTGAATTTTTGTCCATTTTGACTTTATGTAATAATTGAACAAATTCCACTTTTATGTAATAGTATACACTGTCGTTATTTTGAATTTTTGTCCATTTTAATTTTATGTAATAATTGAACAAATTCCACTTTTATGTAATAGTATACACTGTCGTTATTTTGACTTTTTGTCCACTTTTACTTTATGTAATAATTTAATCATTTCCACTTTTATGTAATAGTATACACTGTCGTTATTTTGAATTTTTGTCCATTTTGACTTTATGTAATAATTGAACAAATTCCACTTTTATGTAATAGTATACACTGTCGTAATTTTGAATTTTTTTCTATTTTGAATTTCTGTAATAATTGAACAAATTCCACTTTTATGTAATAGTATACACTGTCGTTATTTTGAATTTTTGTCCATTTTGATTTTATGTAATAATTGAACAAATTCCACTTTTATGTAATAGTATACACTGTCGTTATTTTGACTTTTTGTCCACTTTTACTTTATGTAATAATTTAATCATTTCCACTTTTATGTAATAGTATACACTGTCGTTATTTTGAATTGTTTTCTATTTTGAATTTATGTAATAATTGAATAAATTACACTTTTATGTAATAGTATACACTGTCGTTATTTTGAATTTTTGTCCATTTTGACTTTATGTAATAATTGAATCATTTCCACTTTTATGTAATAGTAAACACTGTCGTAATTTTGAATTTTTGTCCATTTTGAATTCATGTAATAATTGAATAAAATCAACTTTTATGTAATAGTATACACTGTCATAATTTTGAATTTTTGTCCATTCTGACTTTATGTAATAATTAAATAATTTCCACTTTTATGTAATAGTATACACTGTCGTAATTTTGACTTTTTGTCCATTTTGACTTTATTTAATAATTGAATAATTTCCACTTTTATGTAATAGTATACACTGTCGTTATTTTGACTTTTTGTCCATTTTGACTTTATGTAATAATTTAATCATTTCCACTTTTATGTAATAGTATACATTGTCGTTATTTAGAATTTTTGTCCATTTTGACTTTATGTAATAATTGAATCATTTCCACTTTTATGTAATAGTATACACTGTCGTAATTTTGATTTTTTTTCTATTTTGAATTTCTGTAATAATTGAATAAATTACACTTTTATGTAATAGTATACACTGTCGTTATTTTGAATTTTTGTACATTTTGACTTTATGTAATAATTGAATGAAATCAACTTTTATTTAATAGTATACACTGTCGTAATTTTGAATTTTTGTCCATTTTGACTTTATTTAATAATTGAATAATTTCCACTTTTATGTAATAGTATACAGTGTCGATATTTTTAATTTTTGTCCATTTTGACTTTATGTAATAATTAAATAATTTCCACTTTTATGTAATAGTATACACTGTCGTAATTTAGAATTTTTGTCCATTTTGACTTTATGTAATAATTGAACAAATTCCACTTTTATGTAATAGTATACACTGTCGTTATTTTGACTTTTTGTCCACTTTTACTTCATGTAATAATTTAATCATTTCCACTTTTATGTAATAGTATACACTGTCGTAATTTAAAAATTTTGTCTATTTTGAAGTTATGCAATAATTGAATAAATTCCACTTTTATGTAATAGTATACACTGTCGTTATTTTGAATTTTTGTCCATTTTGACTTTATGTAATAATTGAATCATTTCCACTTTTATGTAATAGTATACACTGTCGTAATTTTGAATTTTTGTCCATTTTGAATTCATGTAATAATTGAATAAAATCAACTTTTATGTAATAGTATACACTGTCATAATTTTGAATTTTTGTCCATTCTGACTTTATGTAATAATTAAATAATTTCCACTTTTATGTAATAGTATACACTGTCGTAATTTTGAATTTTTGTCCATTTTGACTTTATTTAATAATTGAGTAATTTCCACTTTTATGTAATAGTATACACTGTCGTTATTTAGAATTTTTGTCCATTTTGACTTTATGTAATAATTGAACATATTCCACTTTTATGTAATAGTATACACTGTCGTTATTTTGAATTGTTTTCTATTTTGAATTTATGTAATAATTGAATAAATTACACTTTTATGTAATAGTATACACTGTCGTTATTTTGAATTTTTGTCCATTTTGACTTTATGTAATAATTGAATCATTTCCACTTTTATGTAATAGTATACACTGTCGTAATTTTGAATTTTTGTCCATTTTGAATTCATGTAATAATTGAATAAAATCAACTTTTATGTAATAGTATACACTGTCATAATTTTGAATTTTTGTCCATTCTGACTTTATGTAATAATTAAATAATTTCCACTTTTATGTAATAGTATACACTGTCGTAATTTTGACTTTTTGTCCATTTTGACTTTATTTAATAATTGAATAATTTCCACTTTTATGTAATAGTATACACTGTCGTTATTTTGACTTTTTGTCCATTTTGACTTTATGTAATAATTTAATCATTTCCACTTTTATGTAATAGTATACATTGTCGTTATTTAGAATTTTTGTCCATTTTGACTTTATGTAATAATTTAATCATTTCCACTTTTATGTAATAGTATACACTGTCGTAATTTTGATTTTTTTTCTATTTTGAATTTCTGTAATAATTGAATAAATTACACTTTTATGTAATAGTATACACTGTCGTTATTTTGAATTTTTGTCCATTTTGACTTTATGTAATAATTGAATAAAATCAACTTTTATTTAATAGTATACACTGTCGTAATTTTGAATTTTTGTCCATTTTGACTTTATTTAATAATTGAATAATTTCCACTTTTATGTAATAGTATACAGTGTCGATATTTTTAATTTTTGTCCATTTTGACTTTATGTAATAATTAAATAATTTCCACTTTTATGTAATAGTATACACTGTCGAAATTTAGAATTTTTGTCCATTTTGACTTTATGTAATAATTGAACAAATTCCACTTTTATGTAATAGTATACACTGTCGTTATTTTGACTTTTTGTCCACTTTTACTTCATGTAATAATTTAATCATTTCCACTTTTATGTAATAGTATACACTGTCGTAATTTAAAAATTTTGTCTATTTTGAAGTTATGCAATAATTGAATAAATTCCACTTTTATGTAATAGTATACACTGTCGTTATTTTGAATTTTTGTCCATTTTGACTTTATGTAATAATTGAATCATTTCCACTTTTATGTAATAGTATACACTGTCGTTATTTTGACTTTTTGTCCACTTTTACTTTATGTAATAATTGAATAAAATCAACTTTTATGTAATAGTATACACTGTCATAATTTTGAATTTTTGTCCATTCTGACTTTATGTAATAATTAAATAATTTCCACTTTTATGTAATAGTATACACTGTCGTAATTTAGATTTTTTGTCCATTTTGACTTTATTTAATAATTGAATAATTACCACTTTTATGTAATAGTATACACTGTCGTTATTTTGAATTTTTGTCCATTTTGACTTTATGTAATAATTGAAAAAATTCCACTTTTATGTAATAGTATACACTGTCGTAATTTTGAACTCTTGTCCATTTTGACTTTATGTAATAATTGAAAAAATTCCACTTTTATGTAATAGTATACACTGTCGTAATTTGAATTTTTTTCTATTTTCAATTTCTGTAATAATTGAATAAATTACACTTTTATGTAATAGTATACACTGTCGTAATTTTGAATTTTTGTCCATTTTGAATTCATGTAATAATTGAATAAAATCAACTTTAATGTAATAGTATACATTGTCGTTATTTCGAATTTTTGTCCATTTTGACTTTATGTAATAATTGAATCATTTCCACTTTTATGTAATAATATACACTGTCATTATTTAGAATTTTTGTCCATTTTGACTTTATGTAATAATTGAATAAATTACACTTTAATGTAATAGTATACACTGTCGTTATTTAGAATTTTTGTCCATTTTGACTTTATGTAATAATTGAATAAAATCAACTTTTATGTAATAGTATACACTGTCATAATTTTGAATTTTTGTCCATTCTGACTTTATGTAATAATTAAATAATTTCCACTTTTATGTAATAGTATACACTGTCGTAATTTTGAATTTTTGTCCATTTTGACTTTATTTAATAATTGAATAATTTCCACTTTTATGTAATAGTATACACTGTCGTTATTTAGAATTTTTGTCCATTTTGACTTTATGTAATAATTGAACATATTCCACTTTTATGTAATAGTATACACTGTCGTTATTTTGACTTTTTGTCCACTTTTACTTTATGTAATAATTGAATAAAATCAACTTTTATGTAAGAGTATACACTGTCATAATTTTGAATTTTTGTCCATTCTGACTTTATGTAATAATTAAATAATGTCCACTTTCATGTAATAGTATACACTGTCGTAATTTAGATTTTTTGTCCATTTTGACTTTATTTAATAATTGAATAATTACCACTTTTATGTAATAGTATACACTGTCGTTATTTTGAATTTTTGTCCATTTTGACTTTATGTAATAATTGAAAAAATTCCACTTTTATGTAATAGTATACACTGTCGTAATTTTGAATTTTTGTCCATTTTGACTTTATGTAATAATTGAAAAAATTCCACTTTTATGTAATAGTATACACTGTCGTAATTTGAATTTTTTTCTATTTTCAATTTCTGTAATAATTGAATAAATTACACTTTTATGTAATAGTATACACTGTCGTAATTTTGAATTTTTGTCCATTTTGAATTAATGTAATAATTGAATAAAATCAACTTTAATGTAATAGTATACATTGTCGTTATTTCGAATTTTTGTCCATTTTGACTTTATGTAATAATTGAATCATTTCCACTTTTATGTAATAGTATACACTGTCATTATTTAGAATTTTTGTCCATTTTGACTTTATGTAATAATTGAATAAATTACACTTTAATGTAATAGAATACACTGTCGTTATTTAGAATTTTTGTCCATTTTGACTTAATGTAATAATTGAACAAATTCCACTTTTATGTAATAGTATTCACTGTCGTTATTTTGACTTTCTGTCCACTTTTACTTTATGTAATAATTGAAAAAATTCCACTTTTATGTAATAGTATACACTGTCATAATTTTGAATTTTTGTCCATTCTGACTTTATGTAATAATTAAATAATTTCCACTTTTATGTAATAGTATACACTGTCGTTATTTTGAATTTTTTTCTATTTTGAATTTCTGTAATAATTAAATAAATTACACTTTTATGTAATAGTATACACTGTCGTTATTTTGAATTTTTGTCCATTTTGACTTTATGTAATAATTGAACAAATTCCACTTTTATGTAATAGTATACACTGTCGTAATTTTGAATTTTTTTCTATTTTGAATTTCTGTAATAATTGAACAAATTCCACTTTTATGTAATAGTATACACTGTCGTAATTTTGAATTTTTGTCCATTTTGACTTTATTTAATAATTGAATAATTACCACTTTTATGTAATAGTATACACTGTCGTAATTTTGAATTTTTGTCCATTTTGACTTTATGTAATAATTGAAAAAATTCCACTTTTATGTAATAGTATACACTGTCGTAATTTTGATTTTTTTTCTATTTTCAATTTCTGTAATAATTGAATAAATTACACTTTTATGTAATAGTATACACTGTCGTTATTTTGAATTTTTGTCCATTTTGACTTTATGTAATAATTGAATAAAATCAACTTTTATTTAATAGTATACACTGTCGTAATTTTGAATTTTTGTCCATTTTGACTTTATTTAATAATTGAATAATTTCCACTTTTATGTAATAGTATACAGTGTCGATATTTTTAATTTTTGTCCATTTTGACTTTATGTAATAATTAAATAATTTCCACTTTTATGTAATAGTATACACTGTCGTAATTTAGAATTTTTGTCCATTTTGACTTTATGTAATAATTGAACAAATTCCACTTTTATGTAATAGTATACACTGTCGTTATTTTGACTTTTTGTCCACTTTTACTTCATGTAATAATTTAATCATTTCCACTTTTATGTAATAGTATACACTGTCGTAATTTAAAAATTTTGTCTATTTTGAAGTTATGCAATAATTGAATAAATTCCACTTTTATGTAATAGTATACACTGTCGTTATTTTGAATTTTTGTCCATTTTGACTTTATGTAATAATTGAATCATTTCCACTTTTATGTAATAGTATACACTGTCGTAATTTTGAATTTTTGTCCATTTTGAATTCATGTAATAATTGAATAAAATCAACTTTTATGTAATAGTATACACTGTCATAATTTTGAATTTTTGTCCATTCTGACTTTATGTAATAATTAAATAATTTCCACTTTTATGTAATAGTATACACTGTCGTAATTTTGAATTTTTGTCCATTTTGACTTTATTTAATAATTGAATAATTTCCACTTTTATGTAATAGTATACACTGTCGTTATTTAGAATTTTTGTCCATTTTGACTTTATGTAATAATTGAAAAAATTCCACTTTTATGTAATAGTATACACTGTCGTTATTTTGAATTTTTGTCCATTTTGATTTTATGTAATAATTGAACAAATTCCACTTTTATGTAATAGTATACACTGTCGTTATTTTGACTTTTTGTCCACTTTTACTTTATGTAATAATTTAATCATTTCCACTTTTATGTAATAGTATACACTGTCGTTATTTTGAATTGTTTTCTATTTTGAATTTATGTAATAATTGAATAAATTACACTTTTATGTAATAGTATACACTGTCGTTATTTTGAATTTTTGTCCATTTTGACTTTATGTAATAATTGAATCATTTCCACTTTTATGTAATAGTAAACACTGTCGTAATTTTGAATTTTTGTCCATTTTGAATTCATGTAATAATTGAATAAAATCAACTTTTATGTAATAGTATACACTGTCATAATTTTGAATTTTTGTCCATTCTGACTTTATGTAATAATTAAATAATTTCCACTTTTATGTAATAGTATACACTGTCGTAATTTTGACTTTTTGTCCATTTTGACTTTATTTAATAATTGAATAATTTCCACTTTTATGTAATAGTATACACTGTCGTTATTTTGACTTTTTGTCCATTTTGACTTTATGTAATAATTTAATCATTTCCACTTTTATGTAATAGTATACATTGTCGTTATTTAGAATTTTTGTCCATTTTGACTTTATGTAATAATTGAATCATTTCCACTTTTATGTAATAGTATACACTGTCGTAATTTTGATTTTTTTTCTATTTTGAATTTCTGTAATAATTGAATAAATTACACTTTTATGTAATAGTATACACTGTCGTTATTTTGAATTTTTGTACATTTTGACTTTATGTAATAATTGAATGAAATCAACTTTTATTTAATAGTATACACTGTCGTAATTTTGAATTTTTGTCCATTTTGACTTTATTTAATAATTGAATAATTTCCACTTTTATGTAATAGTATACAGTGTCGATATTTTTAATTTTTGTCCATTTTGACTTTATGTAATAATTAAATAATTTCCACTTTTATGTAATAGTATACACTGTCGTAATTTAGAATTTTTGTCCATTTTGACTTTATGTAATAATTGAACAAATTCCACTTTTATGTAATAGTATACACTGTCGTTATTTTGACTTTTTGTCCACTTTTACTTCATGTAATAATTTAATCATTTCCACTTTTATGTAATAGTATACACTGTCGTAATTTAAAAATTTTGTCTATTTTGAAGTTATGCAATAATTGAATAAATTCCACTTTTATGTAATAGTATACACTGTCGTTATTTTGAATTTTTGTCCATTTTGACTTTATGTAATAATTGAATCATTTCCACTTTTATGTAATAGTATACACTGTCGTAATTTTGAATTTTTGTCCATTTTGAATTCATGTAATAATTGAATAAAATCAACTTTTATGTAATAGTATACACTGTCATAATTTTGAATTTTTGTCCATTCTGACTTTATGTAATAATTAAATAATTTCCACTTTTATGTAATAGTATACACTGTCGTAATTTTGAATTTTTGTCCATTTTGACTTTATTTAATAATTGAGTAATTTCCACTTTTATGTAATAGTATACACTGTCGTTATTTAGAATTTTTGTCCATTTTGACTTTATGTAATAATTGAACATATTCCACTTTTATGTAATAGTATACACTGTCGTTATTTTGAATTGTTTTCTATTTTGAATTTATGTAATAATTGAATAAATTA
Organism: Romanogobio albipinnatus; assembly: GCA_023566225.1. NCBI lineage: Eukaryota > Metazoa > Chordata > Actinopteri > Cypriniformes > Gobionidae > Romanogobio > Romanogobio albipinnatus. Next base: position 50,772,305 of record CM042249.1, read on the forward strand.
CACTTTTATGTAATAGTATACACTGTCGTTATTTTGAATTTTTGTCCATTTTGACTTTATGTAATAATTGAATCATTTCCACTTTTATGTAATAGTATACACTGTCGTAATTTTGAATTTTTGTCCATTTTGAATTCATGTAATAATTGAATAAAATCAACTTTTATGTAATAGTATACACTGTCATAATTTTGAATTTTTGTCCATTCTGACTTTATGTAATAATTAAATAATTTCCACTTTTATGTAATAGTATACACTGTCGTAATTTTGACTTTTTGTCCATTTTGACTTTATTTAATAATTGAATAATTTCCACTTTTATGTAATAGTATACACTGTCGTTATTTTGACTTTTTGTCCATTTTGACTTTATGTAATAATTTAATCATTTCCACTTTTATGTAATAGTATACATTGTCGTTATTTAGAATTTTTGTCCATTTTGACTTTATGTAATAATTTAATCATTTCCACTTTTATGTAATAGTATACACTGTCGTAATTTTGATTTTTTTTCTATTTTGAATTTCTGTAATAATTGAATAAATTACACTTTTATGTAATAGTATACACTGTCGTTATTTTGAATTTTTGTCCATTTTGACTTTATGTAATAATTGAATAAAATCAACTTTTATTTAATAGTATACACTGTCGTAATTTTGAATTTTTGTCCATTTTGACTTTATTTAATAATTGAATAATTTCCACTTTTATGTAATAGTATACAGTGTCGATATTTTTAATTTTTGTCCATTTTGACTTTATGTAATAATTAAATAATTTCCACTTTTATGTAATAGTATACACTGTCGAAATTTAGAATTTTTGTCCATTTTGACTTTATGTAATAATTGAACAAATTCCACTTTTATGTAATAGTATACACTGTCGTTATTTTGACTTTTTGTCCACTTTTACTTCATGTAATAATTTAATCATTTCCACTTTTATGTAATAGTATACACTGTCGTAATTTAAAAATTTTGTCTATTTTGAAGTTATGCAATAATTGAATAAATTCCACTTTTATGTAATAGTATACACTGTCGTTATTTTGAATTTTTGTCCATTTTGACTTTATGTAATAATTGAATCATTTCCACTTTTATGTAATAGTATACACTGTCGTTATTTTGACTTTTTGTCCACTTTTACTTTATGTAATAATTGAATAAAATCAACTTTTATGTAATAGTATACACTGTCATAATTTTGAATTTTTGTCCATTCTGACTTTATGTAATAATTAAATAATTTCCACTTTTATGTAATAGTATACACTGTCGTAATTTAGATTTTTTGTCCATTTTGACTTTATTTAATAATTGAATAATTACCACTTTTATGTAATAGTATACACTGTCGTTATTTTGAATTTTTGTCCATTTTGACTTTATGTAATAATTGAAAAAATTCCACTTTTATGTAATAGTATACACTGTCGTAATTTTGAACTTTTGTCCATTTTGACTTTATGTAATAATTGAAAAAATTCCACTTTTATGTAATAGTATACACTGTCGTAATTTGAATTTTTTTCTATTTTCAATTTCTGTAATAATTGAATAAATTACACTTTTATGTAATAGTATACACTGTCGTAATTTTGAATTTTTGTCCATTTTGAATTCATGTAATAATTGAATAAAATCAACTTTAATGTAATAGTATACATTGTCGTTATTTCGAATTTTTGTCCATTTTGACTTTATGTAATAATTGAATCATTTCCACTTTTATGTAATAATATACACTGTCATTATTTAGAATTTTTGTCCATTTTGACTTTATGTAATAATTGAATAAATTACACTTTAATGTAATAGTATACACTGTCGTTATTTAGAATTTTTGTCCATTTTGACTTTATGTAATAATTGAATAAAATCAACTTTTATGTAATAGTATACACTGTCATAATTTTGAATTTTTGTCCATTCTGACTTTATGTAATAATTAAATAATTTCCACTTTTATGTAATAGTATACACTGTCGTAATTTTGAATTTTTGTCCATTTTGACTTTATTTAATAATTGAATAATTTCCACTTTTATGTAATAGTATACACTGTCGTTATTTAGAATTTTTGTCCATTTTGACTTTATGTAATAATTGAACATATTCCACTTTTATGTAATAGTATACACTGTCGTTATTTTGACTTTTTGTCCACTTTTACTTTATGTAATAATTGAATAAAATCAACTTTTATGTAAGAGTATACACTGTCATAATTTTGAATTTTTGTCCATTCTGACTTTATGTAATAATTAAATAATGTCCACTTTCATGTAATAGTATACACTGTCGTAATTTAGATTTTTTGTCCATTTTGACTTTATTTAATAATTGAATAATTACCACTTTTATGTAATAGTATACACTGTCGTTATTTTGAATTTTTGTCCATTTTGACTTTATGTAATAATTGAAAAAATTCCACTTTTATGTAATAGTATACACTGTCGTAATTTTGAATTTTTGTCCATTTTGACTTTATGTAATAATTGAAAAAATTCCACTTTTATGTAATAGTATACACTGTCGTAATTTGAATTTTTTTCTATTTTCAATTTCTGTAATAATTGAATAAATTACACTTTTATGTAATAGTATACACTGTCGTAATTTTGAATTTTTGTCCATTTTGAATTAATGTAATAATTGAATAAAATCAACTTTAATGTAATAGTATACATTGTCGTTATTTCGAATTTTTGTCCATTTTGACTTTATGTAATAATTGAATCATTTCCACTTTTATGTAATAGTATACACTGTCATTATTTAGAATTTTTGTCCATTTTGACTTTATGTAATAATTGAATAAATTACACTTTAATGTAATAGAATACACTGTCGTTATTTAGAATTTTTGTCCATTTTGACTTTATGTAATAATTGAACAAATTCCACTTTTATGTAATAGTATTCACTGTCGTTATTTTGACTTTCTGTCCACTTTTACTTTATGTAATAATTGAAAAAATTCCACTTTTATGTAATAGTATACACTGTCATAATTTTGAATTTTTGTCCATTCTGACTTTATGTAATAATTAAATAATTTCCACTTTTATGTAATAGTATACACTGTCGTTATTTTGAATTTTTTTCTATTTTGAATTTCTGTAATAATTAAATAAATTACACTTTTATGTAATAGTATACACTGTCGTTATTTTGAATTTTTGTCCATTTTGACTTTATGTAATAATTGAACAAATTCCACTTTTATGTAATAGTATACACTGTCGTAATTTTGAATTTTTTTCTATTTTGAATTTCTGTAATAATTGAACAAATTCCACTTTTATGTAATAGTATACACTGTCGTAATTTTGAATTTTTGTCCATTTTGACTTTATTTAATAATTGAATAATTACCACTTTTATGTAATAGTATACACTGTCGTAATTTTGAATTTTTGTCCATTTTGACTTTATGTAATAATTGAAAAAATTCCACTTTTATGTAATAGTATACACTGTCGTAATTTTGATTTTTTTTCTATTTTCAATTTCTGTAATAATTGAATAAATTACACTTTTATGTAATAGTATACACTGTCGTTATTTTGAATTTTTGTCCATTTTGACTTTATGTAATAATTGAATAAAATCAACTTTTATTTAATAGTATACACTGTCGTAATTTTGAATTTTTGTCCATTTTGACTTTATTTAATAATTGAATAATTTCCACTTTTATGTAATAGTATACAGTGTCGATATTTTTAATTTTTGTCCATTTTGACTTTATGTAATAATTAAATAATTTCCACTTTTATGTAATAGTATACACTGTCGTAATTTAGAATTTTTGTCCATTTTGACTTTATGTAATAATTGAACAAATTCCACTTTTATGTAATAGTATACACTGTCGTTATTTTGACTTTTTGTCCACTTTTACTTCATGTAATAATTTAATCATTTCCACTTTTATGTAATAGTATACACTGTCGTAATTTAAAAATTTTGTCTATTTTGAAGTTATGCAATAATTGAATAAATTCCACTTTTATGTAATAGTATACACTGTCGTTATTTTGAATTTTTGTCCATTTTGACTTTATGTAATAATTGAATCATTTCCACTTTTATGTAATAGTATACACTGTCGTAATTTTGAATTTTTGTCCATTTTGAATTCATGTAATAATTGAATAAAATCAACTTTTATGTAATAGTATACACTGTCATAATTTTGAATTTTTGTCCATTCTGACTTTATGTAATAATTAAATAATTTCCACTTTTATGTAATAGTATACACTGTCGTAATTTTGAATTTTTGTCCATTTTGACTTTATTTAATAATTGAATAATTTCCACTTTTATGTAATAGTATACACTGTCGTTATTTAGAATTTTTGTCCATTTTGACTTTATGTAATAATTGAACATATTCCACTTTTATGTAATAGTATACACTGTCGTTATTTTGACTTTTTGTCCACTTTTACTTTATGTAATAATTGAATAAAATCAACTTTTATGTAATAGTATACACTGTCATAATTTTGAATTTTTGTCCATTCTGACTTTATGTAATAATTAAATAATTTCCACTTTTATGTAATAGTATACACTGTCGTAATTTAGATTTTTTGTCCATTTTGACTTTATTTAATAATTGAATAATTACCACTTTTATGTAATAGTATACACTGTCGTTATTTTGAATTTTTGTCCATTTTGACTTTATGTAATAATTGAAAAAATTCCACTTTTATGTAATAGTATACACTGTCGTAATTTTGAATTTTTGTCCATTTTGACTTTATGTAATAATTGAAAAAATTCCACTTTTATGTAATAGTATACACTGTCGTAATTTGAATTTTTTTCTATTTTCAATTTCTGTAATAATTGAATAAATTACACTTTTATGTAATAGTATACACTGTCGTAATTTTGAATTTTTGTCCATTTTGAATTCATGTAATAATTGAATAAAATCAACTTTAATGTAATAGTATACATTGTCGTTATTTCGAATTTTTGTCCATTTTGACTTTATGTAATAATTGAATCATTTCCACTTTTATGTAATAGTATACACTGTCATTATTTAGAATTTTTGTCCATTTTGACTTTATGTAATAATTGAATAAATTACACTTTAATGTAATAGTATACACTGTCGTTAATTAGAATTTTTGTCCATTTTGACTTTATGTAATAATTGAACAAATTCCACTTTTATGTAATAGTATTCACTGTCGTTATTTTGACTTTCTGTCCACTTTTACTTTATGTAATAATTGAAAAAATTCCACTTTTATGTAATAGTATACACTGTCATAATTTTGAATTTTTGTCCATTCTGACTTTATGTAATAATTGAACAAATTCCACTTTTATGTAATAGTATACACTGTCGTTATTTTGAATTTTTGTCCATTTTGACTTTATGTAATAATTGAACAAATTCCACTTTTATGTAATAGTATACACTGTCGTAATTTTGAATTTTTTTCTATTTTGAATTTCTGTAATAATTGAACAAATTCCACTTTTATGTAATAGTATACACTGTCGTAATTTTGAATTTTTGTCCATTTTGACTTTATGTAATAATTGAAAAAATTCCACTTTTATGTAATAGTATACACTGTCGAAATTTGAATTTTTTTTCTATTTTCAATTTCTGTAATAATTGAATAAATTACACTTTTATGTAATAGTATACACTGTCGTAATTTTGAATTTTTGTCCATTTTGAATTCATGTAATAATTGAATAAAATCAACTTTAATGTAATAGTATACATTGTCGTTATTTCGAATTTTTGTCCATTTTGACTTTATGTAATAATTGAATCATTTCCACTTTTATGTAATAGTATACACTGTCATTATTTAGAATTTTTGTCCATTTTGACTTTATGTAATAATTGAATAAATTACACTTTAATGTAATAGTATACACTGTCGTTATTTAGAATTTTTGTCCATTTTGACTTTATGTAATAATTGAACAAATTCCACTTTTATGTAATAGTATTCACTGTCGTTATTTTGACTTTCTGTCCACTTTTACTTTATGTAATAATTGAAAAAATTCCACTTTTATGTAATAGTATACACTGTCGTTATTTTGAATTGTTTTCTATTTTGAATTTATGTAATAATTAAATAAATTCCACTTTTATGTAATAGTATACACTGTCGTTATTTTGAATTTTTGTCCATTTTGACTTTATGTAATAATTGAACAAATTCCACTTTTATGTAATAGTATACACTGTCGTAATTTTGAATTTTTTTCTATTTTGAATTTCTGTAATAATTGAACAAATTCCACTTTTATGTAATAGTATACACTGTCGTAATTTAGAATTTTTGTCCATTTTGACTTTATTTAATAATTGAATAATTACCACTTTTATGTAATAGTATAAACTGTCGTTATTTTGAATTTTTGTCCATTTTGACTTTATGTAATCATTGAAAAAATTCCACTTTTATGTAATAGTATACACTGTCGTAATTTTGAATTTTTGTCCATTTTGACTTTATGTAATAATTGAAAAAATTCCACTTTTATGTAATAGTATACACTGTCGTAATTTGAATTTTTTTTCTATTTTCAATTTCTGTAATAATTGAATAAATTACACTTTTATGTAATAGTATACACTGTCGTAATTTTGAATTTTTGTCCATTTTGAATTCATGTAATAATTGAATAAAATCAACTTTAATGTAATAGTATACATTGTCGTTATTTCGAATTTTTGTCCATTTTGACTTTATGTAATAATTGAATCATTTCCACTTTTATGTAATAGTATACACTGTCATTATTTAGAATTTTTGTCCATTTTGACTTTATGTAATAATTGAATAAATTACACTTTAATGTAATAGTATACACTGTCGTAATTTTGAATTTTTGTCCATTTTGACTTTATGTAATAATTGAACAAATTCCACTTTTATGTAATAGTATACACTGTCGTAATTTTGAATTTTTTTCTATTTTGAATTTCTGTAATAATTGAACAAATTCCACTTTTATGTAATAGTATACACTGTCGTAATTTTGAATTTTTGTCCATTTTGACTTTATTTAATAATTGAATAATTACCACTTTTATGTAATAGTATACACTGTCGTAATTTTGAATTTTTGTCCATTTTGACTTTATGTAATAATTGAAAAAATTCCACTTTTATGTAATAGTATACACTGTCGTAATTTTGATTTTTTTTCTATTTTCAATTTCTGTAATAATTGAATAAATTACACTTTTATGTAATAGTATACACTGTCGTAATTTTGAATTTTTGTCCATTTTGACTTTATTTAATAATTGAATAATTTCCACTTTTATGTAATAGTATACAGTGTCGATATTTTTAATTTTTGTCCATTTTGACTTTATGTAATAATTAAATAATTTCCACTTTTATGTAATAGTATACACTGTCGTAATTTAGAATTTTTGTCCATTTTGACTTTATGTAATAATTGAACAAATTCCACTTTTATGTAATAGTATACACTGTCGTTATTTTGACTTTTTGTCCACTTTTACTTCATGTAATAATTTAATCATTTCCACTTTTATGTAATAGTATACACTGTCGTAATTTAAAAATTTTGTCTATTTTGAAGTTATGCAATAATTGAATAAATTCCACTTTTATGTAATAGTATACACTGTCGTTATTTTGAATTTTTGTCCATTTTGACTTTATGTAATAATTGAATCATTTCCACTTTTATGTAATAGTATACACTGTCGTAATTTTGAATTTTTGTCCATTTTGAATTCATGTAATAATTGAATAAAATCAACTTTTATGTAATAGTATACACTGTCATAATTTTGAATTTTTGTCCATTCTGACTTTATGTAATAATTAAATAATTTCCACTTTTATGTAATAGTATACACTGTCGTAATTTTGAATTTTTGTCCATTTTGACTTTATTTAATAATTGAATAATTTCCACTTTTATGTAATAGTATACACTGTCGTTATTTAGAATTTTTGTCCATTTTGACTTTATGTAATAATTGAACATATTCCACTTTTATGTAATAGTATACACTGTCGTTATTTTGACTTTTTGTCCACTTTTACTTTATGTAATAATTGAATAAAATCAACTTTTATGTAATAGTATACACTGTCATAATTTTGAATTTTTGTCCATTCTGACTTTATGTAATAATTAAATAATTTCCACTTTTATGTAATAGTATACACTGTCGTAATTTAGATTTTTTGTCCATTTTGACTTTATTTAATAATTGAATAATTACCACTTTTATGTAATAGTATACACTGTCGTTATTTTGAATTTTTGTCCATTTTGACTTTATGTAATAATTGAAAAAATTCCACTTTTATGTAATAGTATACACTGTCGTAATTTTGAATTTTTGTCCATTTTGACTTTATGTAATAATTGAATAAATTACACTTTAATGTAATAGTATACACTGTCATTATTTAGAATTTTTGTCCATTTTGACTTTATGTAATAATTGAATAAATTACACTTTAATGTAATAGTATACACTGTCGTTAATTAGAATTTTTGTCCATTTTGACTTTATGTAATAATTGAACAAATTCCACTTTTATGTAATAGTATTCACTGTCGTTATTTTGACTTTCTGTCCACTTTTACTTTATGTAATAATTGAAAAAATTCCACTTTTATGTAATAGTATACACTGTCATAATTTTGAATTTTTGTCCATTCTGACTTTATGTAATAATTGAACAAATTCCACTTTTATGTAATAGTATACACTGTCGTTATTTTGCATTTTTGTCCATTTTGACTTTATGTAATAATTGAACAAATTCCACTTTTATGTAATAGTATACACTGTCGTAATTTTGAATTTTTTTCTATTTTGAATTTCTGTAATAATTGAACAAATTCCACTTTTATGTAATAGTATACACTGTCGTAATTTTGAATTTTTGTCCATTTTGACTTTATGTAATAATTGAAAAAATTCCACTTTTATGTAATAGTATACACTGTCGAAATTTGATTTTTTTTTCTATTTTCAATTTCTGTAATAATTGAATAAATTACACTTTTATGTAATAGTATACACTGTCGTAATTTTGAATTTTTGTCCATTTTGAATTCATGTAATAATTGAATAAAATCAACTTTAATGTAATAGTATACATTGTCGTTATTTCGAATTTTTGTCCATTTTGACTTTATGTAATAATTGAATCATTTCCACTTTTATGTAATAGTATACACTGTCATTATTTAGAATTTTTGTCCATTTTGACTTTATGTAATAATTGAATAAATTACACTTTAATGTAATAGTATACACTGTCGTTATTTAGAATTTTTGTCCATTTTGACTTTATGTAATAATTGAACAAATTCCACTTTTATGTAATAGTATTCACTGTCGTTATTTTGACTTTCTGTCCACTTTTACTTTATGTAATAATTGAAAAAATTCCACTTTTATGTAATAGTATACACTGTCGTTATTTTGAAATTTTTTCTATTTTGAATTTCTGTAATAATTAAATAAATTACACTTTTATGTAATAGTATACACTGTCGTTATTTTGAATTTTTGTCCATTTTGACTTTATGTAATAATTGAACAAATTCCACTTTTATGTAATAGTATACACTGTCGTAATTTTGAATTTTTTTCTATTTTGAATTTCTGTAATAATTGAACAAATTCCACTTTTATGTAATAGTATACACTGTCGTAATTTAGAATTTTTGTCCATTTTGACTTTATTTAATAATTGAATAATTACCACTTTTATGTAATAGTATAAACTGTCGTTATTTTGAATTTTTGTCCATTTTGACTTTATGTAATCATTGAAAAAATTCCACTTTTATGTAATAGTATACACTGTCGTAATTTTGAATTTTTGTCCATTTTGACTTTATGTAATAATTGAAAAAATTCCACTTTTATGTAATAGTATACACTGTCGTAATTTGAATTTTTTTTCTATTTTCAATTTCTGTAATAATTGAATAAATTACACTTTTATGTAATAGTATACACTGTCGTAATTTTGAATTTTTGTCCATTTTGAATTCATGTAATAATTGAATAAAATCAACTTTAATGTAATAGTATACATTGTCGTTATTTCGAATTTTTGTCCATTTTGACTTTATGTAATAATTGAATCATTTCCACTTTTATGTAATAGTATACACTGTCATTATTTAGAATTTTTGTCCATTTTGACTTTATGTAATAATTGAATAAATTACACTTTAATGTAATAGTATACACTGTCGTTATTTAGAATTTTTGTCCATTTTGACTTTATGTAATAATTGAACAAATTCCACTTTTATGTAATAGTATTCACTGTCGTTATTTTGACTTTCTGTCCACTTTTACTTTATGTAATAATTGAAAAAATTCCACTTTAATGTAATAGTATACACTGTCGTTATTTTGAATTTTTTTCTATTTTGAATTTCTGTAATAATTAAATAAATTACACTTTTATGTAATAGTATACACTGTCGTTATTTTGAATTTTTGTCCATTTTGACTTTATGTAATAATTGAACAAATTCCACTTTTATGTAATAGTATACACTGTCGTAATTTTGAATTTTTTTCTGTTTTGAATTTCTGTAATAATTGAACAAATTCCACTTTTATGTAATAGTATACACTGTCGTTATTTTGAATTTTTGTCCATTTTGATTTTATGTAATAATTGAACAAATTCCACTTTTATGTAATAGTATACACTGTCATTATTTTGACTTTTTGTCCACTTTTACTTTATGTAATAATTTAATCATTTCCACTTTTATGTAATAGTATACACTGTCGTTATTTTGAATTGTTTTCTATTTTGAATTTATGTAATAATTGAATAAATTACACTTTTATGTAATAGTATACACTGTCGTTATTTTGAATTTTTGTCCATTTTGACTTTATGTAATAATTGAATCATTTCCACTTTTATGTAATAGTATACACTGTCGTTATTTTGACTTTTTGTCCACTTTTACTTTATGTAATAATTTAACCATTTCCACTTTTATGAATACACTGTCATAATTTTGAATTTTTGTCCATTTTGACTTTATGTAATAATTGAAAAAATTCCACTTCTATGTAATAGTATACACTGTCGTAATTTGAATTTTTTTCAATTTTCAATTTCTGTAATAATTGAATAAATTACACTTTTATGTAATAGTATACACTGTCGTAATTTTAAATTTTTGTCCATTTTGAATTCATGTAATAATTGAATAAAATCAACTTTTATGTAATAGTATACATTGTCGTTATTTCGAATTTTTGTCCATTTTGACTTTATGTAATAATTGAATCATTTCCACTTTTATGTAATAGTATACACTGTCATTATTTAGAATTTTTGTCCATTTTGACTTTATGTAATAATTGAATAAATTACACTTTAATGTAATAGTATACACTGTCGTTATTTTGAATTTTTTTCTATTTTGAATTTCTGTAATAATTGAACAAATTCCACTTTTATGTAATAGTATACACTGTCGTAATTTTGAATTTTTGTCCATTTTGACTTTATGTAATAATTGAAAAAATTCCACTTTTATGTAATAGTATACACTGTCGAAATTTGATTTTTTTTTCTATTTTCAATTTCTGTAATAATTGAATAAATTACACTTTTATGTAATAGTATACACTGTCGTAATTTTGAATTTTTGTCCATTTTGAATTCATGTAATAATTGAATAAAATCAACTTTAATGTAATAGTATACATTGTCGTTATTTCGAATTTTTGTCCATTTTGACTTTATGTAATAATTGAATCATTTCCACTTTTATGTAATAGTATACACTGTCATTATTTAGAATTTTTGTCCATTTTGACTTTATGTAATAATTGAATAAATTACACTTTAATGTAATAGTATACACTGTCGTTATTTAGAATTTTTGTCCATTTTGACTTTATGTAATAATTGAACAAATTCCACTTTTATGTAATAGTATTCACTGTCGTTATTTTGACTTTCTGTCCACTTTTACTTTATGTAATAATTGAAAAAATTCCACTTTTATGTAATAGTATACACTGTCGTTATTTTGAAATTTTTTCTATTTTGAATTTCTGTAATAATTAAATAAATTACACTTTTATGTAATAGTATACACTGTCGTTATTTTGAATTTTTGTCCATTTTGACTTTATGTAATAATTGAACAAATTCCACTTTTATGTAATAGTATACACTGTCGTAATTTTGAATTTTTTTCTATTTTGAATTTCTGTAATAATTGAACAAATTCCACTTTTATGTAATAGTATACACTGTCGTAATTTAGAATTTTTGTCCATTTTGACTTTATTTAATAATTGAATAATTACCACTTTTATGTAATAGTATAAACTGTCGTTATTTTGAATTTTTGTCCATTTTGACTTTATGTAATCATTGAAAAAATTCCACTTTTATGTAATAGTATACACTGTCGTAATTTTGAATTTTTGTCCATTTTGACTTTATGTAATAATTGAAAAAATTCCACTTTTATGTAATAGTATACACTGTCGTAATTTGAATTTTTTTTCTATTTTCAATTTCTGTAATAATTGAATAAATTACACTTTTATGTAATAGTATACACTGTCGTAATTTTGAATTTTTGTCCATTTTGAATTCATGTAATAATTGAATAAAATCAACTTTAATGTAATAGTATACATTGTCGTTATTTCGAATTTTTGTCCATTTTGACTTTATGTAATAATTGAATCATTTCCACTTTTATGTAATAGTATACACTGTCATTATTTAGAATTTTTGTCCATTTTGACTTTATGTAATAATTGAATAAATTACACTTTAATGTAATAGTATACACTGTCGTTATTTAGAATTTTTGTCCATTTTGACTTTATGTAATAATTGAACAAATTCCACTTTTATGTAATAGTATTCACTGTCGTTATTTTGACTTTCTGTCCACTTTTACTTTATGTAATAATTGAAAAAATTCCACTTTAATGTAATAGTATACACTGTCGTTATTTTGAATTTTTTTCTATTTTGAATTTCTGTAATAATTAAATAAATTACACTTTTATGTAATAGTATACACTGTCGTTATTTTGAATTTTTGTCCATTTTGACTTTATGTAATAATTGAACAAATTCCACTTTTATGTAATAGTATACACTGTCGTAATTTTGAATTTTTTTCTGTTTTGAATTTCTGTAATAATTGAACAAATTCCACTTTTATGTAATAGTATACACTGTCGTTATTTTGAATTTTTGTCCATTTTGATTTTATGTAATAATTGAACAAATTCCACTTTTATGTAATAGTATACACTGTCATTATTTTGACTTTTTGTCCACTTTTACTTTATGTAATAATTTAATCATTTCCACTTTTATGTAATAGTATACACTGTCGTTATTTTGAATTGTTTTCTATTTTGAATTTATGTAATAATTGAATAAATTACACTTTTATGTAATAGTATACACTGTCGTTATTTTGAATTTTTGTCCATTTTGACTTTATGTAATAATTGAATCATTTCCACTTTTATGTAATAGTATACACTGTCGTTATTTTGACTTTTTGTCCACTTTTACTTTATGTAATAATTTAACCATTTCCACTTTTATGAATACACTGTCATAATTTTGAATTTTTGTCCATTTTGACTTTATGTAATAATTGAAAAAATTCCACTTCTATGTAATAGTATACACTGTCGTAATTTGAATTTTTTTCAATTTTCAATTTCTGTAATAATTGAATAAATTACACTTTTATGTAATAGTATACACTGTCGTAATTTTAAATTTTTGTCCATTTTGAATTCATGTAATAATTGAATAAAATCAACTTTTATGTAATAGTATACATTGTCGTTATTTCGAATTTTTGTCCATTTTGACTTTATGTAATAATTGAATCATTTCCACTTTTATGTAATAGTATACACTGTCATTATTTAGAATTTTTGTCCATTTTGACTTTATGTAATAATTGAATAAATTACACTTTAATGTAATAGTATACACTGTCGTTATTTAGAATTTTTGTCCATTTTGACTTTATGTAATAATTGAACAAATTCCACTTTTATGTAATAGTATTCACTGTCGTTATTTTGACTTTTTGTCCACTTTTACTTTATGTAATAATTGAAAAAATTCCACTTTTATGTAATAGTATACACTGTAGTAATTTTGAATTTTTTTCTATTTTGAATTTCTGTAATAATTAAATAAATTACACTTTTATGTAATAGTATACACTGTCGTTATTTTGAATTTTTGTCCATTTTGACTTTATGTAATAATTGAACAAATTCCACTTTTATGTAATAGTATACACTGTCGTTATTTTGAATTTTTGTCCATTTTAATTTTATGTAATAATTGAACAAATTCCACTTTTATGTAATAGTATACACTGTCGTTATTTTGACTTTTTGTCCACTTTTACTTTATGTAATAATTTAATCATTTCCACTTTTATGTAATAGTATACACTGTCGTTATTTTGAATTGTTTTCTATTTTGAATTTATGTAATAATTGAATAAATTACACTTTTATGTAATAGTATACACTGTCGTTATTTTGAATTTTTGTTCACTTTTACTTCATGTAATAATTTAACCATTTCCACTTTTATGTATACACTGTCATAATTTTGAATTTTTGTTCATTTTGAATTCATGTAATAATTGAATAAAATCAACCTTTATGTAATAGTATACACTGTCATAATTTTGAATTTTTGTCCATTCTGACTTTATGTAATAATTGAATAATTTCCACTTTTATGTAATAGTATACACTGTCGTAATTTAGAATTGTTGTCCATTTTGACTTTATGTAATAATTTAATCATTTCCACTTTTATGTAATAGTATACACTGTCGTAATTTTGAATTTTTGTCCATTTTGACTTTATTTTATAATTGAATAATTTCCACTTTTATGTAATAGTATACACTGACATAATTTTTACTTTTTGTCCATTTTGACTTCATTTAATAATTGAACAAATTCCACTTTTATGTAATAGTATACACTGTCATAATTTTTACTTTTTGTCCATTTTGACTTCATGTAATAATTGAATAAATTCCACTTTTATGTAATAGTATACATTGTCGTTATTTAGAATTTTTGTCCATTTTGACTTCATGTAATAATTGAATAAATTACACTTTTATGTAATAGTATACACTGTCGTAATTTTGATTTTTTTCTATTTTGACTTTATGTAATAATTGAATAAATTACACTTTTATGTAATAGTATACACTGTCGTAATTTTGATTTTTTTCTATTTTGACTTTATGTAATAATTGAATAAATTACACTTTTATGTAATAGTATACACTGTTGTTATTTTGAATTTTTGTCCATTTTGACTTTATGTAATAATTGAACAAATTCCACTTTTATGTAATAGTATACGTTATTTTGACTTTTTGTCCACTTTTACTTTATGTAATAATTGAACAAATTCCACTTTTATGTAATAGTATACACAGTCGTAATTTTTTATTTTTTTTCTATTTTGAATTTTTGTAATAATTGAATAAATTACACTTTTATGTAATAGTATACATTGTCGTAATTTTGAATTTTTGTCCATTTTGACATTATGTAATAATTTAACAAATTCCACTTTTATGTAATAGTATACACTGTCGTAATTTTGAATTGTTGTCCATTTTGACTTTATATAATAATTGAATCATTTCCACTTTTACGTAATAGTATACACTGTCGTCATTTTGAATTTTTGTCTATTTTGACTTTATGTAGTAATTGAATAAATTCCACTTTTATGTAATAGTATACAGTCGTAATCTTGAATTTTTGTCCATTTTCACTTTATGTAATAATTAAATCATTTCCACTTTTATGTAATAGTATACACTGTTGTAACGTAGAATTTTTGTCCATTTTGACTTCATGTAATAATTGAATAAATTCCACTTTTATGTAATAGTATACACTGTCGTAATTTTGAATTTTTGCCTATTTTGATTTTACTTAATAATTGAATCAT
Source organism: Romanogobio albipinnatus (assembly GCA_023566225.1). NCBI lineage: Eukaryota > Metazoa > Chordata > Actinopteri > Cypriniformes > Gobionidae > Romanogobio > Romanogobio albipinnatus. The sequence goes on from CM042249.1 coordinate 50,788,386, forward strand.
TTCCACTTTTATGTAATAGAATACACTGTCATAATTTTGAATTTTTGTCCATTTTGACTTCATGTAATAATTGAATAAATTCCACTTTTATGTAATAGTATACACGGTCGTAATTTTGAATTTTTGCCTATTTTGATTTTACTTAATAATTGAATCTTTTCCACTTTTATGTAATAGTATACACTGTTCTAATTTAGAATTTTTGTTCACTTTGACTTTATGTAATAATTTAATCATTTCCACTTTTATGTAATAGTATACACTGTCGTAATTTTTTTTTTTTTCTATTTTGAATTTTTGTAATAATTGAATAAATTACACTTTTATGTAATAGTATACATTGTCGTAATTTTGAATTTTTGTCCATTTTGACATTATGTAATAATTGAACAAATTCCACTTTTATGTAATAGTATACACTGTCGTAATTTTGAATTGTTGTCCATTTTGACTTTATGTAATAATTGAATCATTTCCACTTTTACGTAATAGTATACACTGTCGTCATTTTGAATTTTTGTCTATTTTGACTTTATGTAGTAATTGAATAAATTCCACTTTTATGTAATAGTATACAGTCGTAATCTTGAATATTTGTCCATTTTCATTTTATGTAATAATTGAATCATTTCCACTTTTATGTAATAGAATACACTGTCATTATTTTGAATTTTTGTCCATTTTGACTTTACTTAATAATTGAATCATTTCCACTTTTATGTAATAGTATACACTGTTCTAATTTAGAATTTTTGTTCACTTTGACTTTATGTAATAATTTAATCATTTCCACTTTTATGTAATAGTATACACTGTCGTAATTTTGAATTTTTGTCCATTTTGACTTTATGTAATAATTTAACCATTTCCACTTTTATGTAATAGTATCCACTGTCGTAATTTTGACTTTTTGTCCACTTTTACTTTATGTAATAATTTAACCATTTCCACTTTTATGTAATAGTATCCACTGTCGTAATTTTAAATTTTTGTCTATTTTGAATTCATGCAATAATTGAATAAATTCCACTTTTATGTAATAGTATACACTGTCGTAATTTTGAATTCATGTAATAATTGAATGAATTTCACTTTTATGTTATAGTATACACTGTCGTAATGTTTAATTTTTGTCTATTTTGAATTTATGCAATAATTGAATAAATTCCACTTTTATGTAATAGTATACACTCTCGTAATTTTAAATTTTTGTGTATTTTGAATTCATGTAATAATTGAATAAAATCAACTTTTATGTACTAGTATACACTGTCATAATTTTGACTTTTTGTCCATTTTGACATTATGTAATAATTGAACAAATTCCACTTTTATGTAATAGTATATACTGTCGTAATTTTGAATTGTTGTCTGTTTTTACGTTTTTACACTTTTATGTTTTTATGGACAGAATTTCTAGGCGCAGCCAAGGGCCGGAGGGTGTCAGGTTTGGGGACCACACGGTTTCGTCTCTGCTCTTTGCGGATGACGTTGTCGTGTTGGCCCCTTCTAACCAGGACCTCCAGCATGCACTGGGACGGTTTGCAGCCGAGTGTGAAGCGGCTGGGATGGGAATCAGCACCTCCAAATCCGAGGCCATGGTCCTCAGTCGGAAAAGGGTGGCTTGCCCACTTCAGGTTGGTGGGGAGTTCCTGCCCCAAGTGGAGGAGTTCAAGTATCTAGGGGTCTTGTTCACGAGTGAGGGGAGGATGGAACGGGAGATTGACAGACGGATCGGTGCAGCTTCTGCAGTAATGCGGTCGATGTACCGGTCTGTCGTGGTGAAGAAAGAGCTAAGCCGTAAGGCGAAGCTCTCGATTTACCGGTCAATCTACGTTCCTACTCTCACCTATGGTCATGAGCTTTGGGTCATGACCGAAAGGACAAGATCCCGGATACAGGCGGCCGAAATGAGCTTTCTCCGCAGGGTGGCTGGGCGCTCCCTTAGAGATAGGGTGAGAAGCTCAGTCACTCGGGAGGAACTCGGAGTAGAGCCGCTGCTCCTCCACATCGAGAGGGGACAGCTGAGGTGGCTCGGGCATCTGTTCCGGATGCCTCCTGAACGCCTTCCCGGGAAGGTGTTTCGGGCATGTCCAACCGGGAGGAGGCCCCGGGGAAGACCAAGGACACGCTGGAGGGACTATGTCTCCCGGCTGGCCTTGGAACGCCTCGGTGTCCCCCCGGAAGAGCTAGAGGAAGTGTCTAGGGAGAGGGAAGTCTGGGCATCTCTGCTTAGACTGCTGCCCCCGCGACCCGGCCCCGGATAAAGTGGAAGAAGATGGATGGATGGATGGTCTGTTTTTAATTGATGTAATAATTGAATAAATTCCACTTTTATGTAATAGTATACATTGTCATTATTTAGATTTTTTGTCTATTTTGACTTTATGTAATAATTGAACAAATTCCACTTTTATGTAATAGTATATACTGTCGTAATTTTGAATTGTTGTCTGTTTTTAATTGATGTAATAATTGAATAAATTCCACATTTATGTAATAGTATACACTGTCGTAATTTAGAATTGTTTTCCATTTTGAATTCATGTAATAATTGAATCATTTCCACTTTTATGTAATAGTATCCACTGTCGTAATTTAGAATTTTTGTCCATTTTGACCATCATGTAATAATTGAATCATTTCCACTTTTATGTAATAGTATACACTGTCGTAATTTTTCATTTTTACCTATTTTGAATTCATGTAATAATTGAATAAAATCAACTTTTATGTAATAGTATACACTGTCGTAATTAAAAAAATTTTTGTCCACTTTGACTTCATGCAATAATTTAATCATTTCCACTTTTATGTCAAGTCAAGTCAAGTCAACTTAATTTATATAGAGCTTTTAACAATGCAGATTGTTTCAAAGCAGCTTTACAGTGTTAAACAGGAAAATAATGCAGCATAATTTTATTCAGCCGTATAGCCATTCTGGAGAAAATGGTGATGTCATCAGTTCATTTCAATTATCATACAGTGGCAGTGTGGGCTTTAGATCAGTAATTAGATCAGTAATTTAGTTTATATGGTTAATTTAGTTTAATAATTAGATTTATTTGGATATTTAGCTGAAAAATGTAGTGTCCCCAACTGAGCAAGCCAAGCCAGAGGCAACACAATAGTATGTAATAGTATACACTGTCGTAATTTTGAATTTATGTAATAATTGAATCATTTCCACTTTTATGTAATAGTATACACTGTCGTAATGTAGAATTTTTGTCCATTTTGACTTCATGTAATAATTCAATAAATTCCACTTTTATGTAATAGTATCCACTGTCATAATTTTTTACTTTTGTCCATTTTGACTTCATGTAATAATTGAACAAATTCCACTTTTAAGTAATAGTATACACCAGGGGTCGCCAACTAGCGGACTCCGGTCCGAATCCGGACCGCGAGATGCGTCCATCCGGACCGCAAAGCCTTTTGACATAATGAAATAAATATGCCACATGCCATAAAAAAAAATCACATTTATCAGGCAGCTCAGTAGAACCGTTTGGGTCCTATGTCGCCACGGGTTGCGACGACGACGGTTAACGTTACTATGCTCACTGTTGCTACAAGCATGCAGCGAAGAAGAGACTGATGGTGCGTTCACACCGGACGCGAATGGCGTCATGCACGCCGCTTAATTCGCACCGCAGAATGTCTATTTGCGTCTTTGCATTGACTTAAATCACTCGCGCAAAACGCTTAATTCGCGTCCGGTGTGAACGCACCATCAGAACAGAAAGCAAAGCGCAAAAACAATGGCATTTTCGAAAATTAAGAAAGTTGACGCTGACAAACCTTTTTTCGGAGTTTTCCGAGATGAATGGGTGGGGGAAAAATCGCATTTATTCTTTCTGCATCCTGTACGAGGCCTGTGTGTCTCATTTGCTCTGATTCTGTTGCGGTTGTCAAAAGTGGAAACATTATTTAACATTATTTGCGTTATATTTGATTGTTATTATTAATCTCAGTTCAGCAGGGAAAAGCACTTTAGTTGCTAGTAATGTTGAAATGAGCTTATTTTCAGTTCAGATTTAGAGATGAAGGTATTTTTAGTTCATCATAATATTTTTGTCAGACATGGTTACTGGTTGAATTTAGATATTTTGTACCAAAGCAACTTAAAGGACATAACAGAACAACAACAAAATGAGATCAATTTTGTGAAGGATTATCGATGTTTGCTTTAACAATATGAACAGACATGTTTTGTCCATTTAAGAACATATATTTTGTTCAATTAAGAACAAATGCTATCTACACTAATTTCTTTAGTCTGGCAATAAACATAAATTATTGTTTTTAGGTATATAATTGTCCGGACCTCGGCCGGTGACGAGGGTTCATTTACTGGACCTCAAGCAATTTTAGTTGAAGACCCCTGGTATACACTGTCGTAATTTTTAACTTTTGTCTATTTTGAGTTCATGTAATAATTGAAACATTTCCACTTTTATGTAATAGTATACACTGTCGTAATTTTTTATTTGTGTTTAGTTTGACTTCTTGTAATAATTGAACAATTCCACTTTTAAGTAATAGTATACACCAGGGGTGGCGAACTCCGGTCCTGGAGGGCCACTGTCCTGCAGAGTTCAGCTCCAACCCTGATAAAACTCACCTGCCTTTAGCTTTCTAGTAACCCTTCAGACCATGATTAGCTTGTTCAGGTGTGTTTAATTATGGTTGAAGCAAAACTATGCAGGACAGTGGCCCTCCAGATAATTTTGAATTCATGTAATAATTCAATAATTTCCACTTTTATGTATACACTGTCGTGTATACACTCGTAATTTTGAATTTTTGTCAATTTTTACTTCATGTAATAATTCAATAAATTCCACTTTTATGTAATAGAATACACTGTCATAATTTTGAATTCATGTAATAATTCAATAAACTCCACTTTTAAGTAATAGTATACTCTGTTGTAATTTACATTTTTTGTCCATTTTTACTTCATGTAATAATTCAATAATATCCACTTTTATGTAATAGTATACACGGTCGTAATTTGGAATTTTTGTCCATTTTGAATTCATGTAATAATTGAACAAATTCCACTTTTATGTAATAGTATACATTGTCGTAATTTAGAATTTTTGTCCATTTTGACTTCATGCAATAATTGAATAAATTCCACTTTTATGTAATAGTATACACTGTCGTCATTTTTAATTTGTGTCCAGTTTGACTTTATGTAATAATTGAACAAATTTCACTTTTATGTAATAGTATACACTGTCATAATTTAGATTTTTTTTGTCCATTTTGACTTTATGTAATAATTCAATAATATCCACTTTTATGTAATAGTATACACGGTCGTAATTTGGAATTTTTGTCCATTTTGAATTAATGTAATAATTGAACAAATTCCACTTTTATGTAATAGTATACATTGTCGTAATTTAGAATTTTTGTCCATTTTGAATTCATGTAATAATTGAACAAATTCCACTTTTATGTAATAGTATACACTGTCGTAATTTGGAATTTTTGTCCATTTTGACTTCATGTAATAATTGAACAAATTCCACTTTTACGTAATAGTATACACTGTCGTCATTTTTAATTTGTGTCCAGTTTGACGTCATGTAATAATTGAACAAATTCCACTTTTAAGTAATAGTATACAATGTCGTAATTAATTTTTTTTGTCTATTTTGAGAAAACAACAAATGATGTAATAATTGAATAAATTCCGTTTTTATGTAATAGTATACACTGTCGTAATTTTGAATTCATGTAATAATTCAATAAATTCCACTTTTATGTAATAGTATACACTGTCGTAGTTTTGAATTGTTGTCCATTTTGACTTTATGTAATTGAATAAATTCCACTTTTATGTAATTGTATCCACTGTCGTAATTTTGAATTAATGTAATAATTGGATAATTCCACTTTTATGTAATAGTATACACTGTCGAAATTTTGAATTTTTGCCCATTTTGACTTAATGTAATAATTTAATAATTTCCACTTTCATGTAATAGTATACACTGTCGTAATTTACAATTTTTGTCCATTTTGAATTCATGTAATAATTGAATCATTTCCACTTTTACTGTACCTACCCCACTTACGTACCACCTTTGAGTATGATTTAAGTGCATCCTCAGTGCTCAATAGCAAGTTTTTTTTAAATCTCACCACCAAACTTGACATTGTAAGTTCTTGCTGTTTAATATTTTTAGTTGCCCATATTAAATGGCATAAAAATGTATGTTTTTCCCCCCTACATTCTACACTCAGTAGTTCAACTTTATAGCTCAAAATAGATGATTCAATAGTTAGTTCAAATAGAGTCTGACAAAATAGAAATGTTTTTATAAATAGAGGATTTTTTAAAGACTAAATGCCGATCCAAATACATCATTCATCTCATATCAGTGTCCTTCAGCTTCTTATTAAAGCATTTTTTGATGTTGCATGGAGTGACAGAAATCTCTTGGATTTCATCAAAAAGATCTTCATGTGTGTTCTAAAGTCTTACGGGTTATTAAATGACAGAATTTCTATTTTTGAGTGAAATATCCCCTTAAGACATTTCTCCTTGTTTAGAATATTTTTGGTCCTATTGTTGAAAGCTGTTTTTGTCATGTGGGCATTGTGTGCCATTGATGCCCTGAGGACCAGGCATTGGTGTGACATCTATTTACGCACTCAATCTTCTCAGGAGGACATTATCTGAGCCGACAGCCGTCTATTTCATAGGCAGCTTGAGCTTTGGGACTGAATAAACACTGTAGATGGGTTCAGAATTGGTCAGGACCTGTAATGTCAGGAGGCCAAGCTAATGCAAACCTGCCCGGTTTTCTACATCTGGCATGACGTTGAATCTCTACAGCTTTGTGAGAGCTTCTCTCCGACTCTCGTCTGCGCCACACTTACCATGGGATTTGCTTATTATTCATTAGAAAGATTAATTTCTATTGCACGCAACAGGTGCGACTGCTAACGTTAATTGTTTTGGCAGCGTCGCAGGCTCATAATGGATCAATATTTGTCATTGGGCAGGATTCCAGTGTTGAGATTACAAGCGTCGGCACTGGGAGAATTACAGACTCTGAGGAGCGACGAACACATTGAAAACGATTGTTAATGTACTGCATGAGTGGCTGCAGTCCAACAACCTGTGGCCCAGTAATGTCTGTGTGAACAAACTAGTGAATTAGTGAACAGTAACAAACATCCGTCAAATTGCTGCTGGTTGCCAGAGCAGAAATGAGCAGTTACTGAGACGTTCAGGTGGTTTATAGGCGGTTTCTTACAGTCTGAAGTGAATAGAGTCCTGCACCCTCAAGTCACATTGTGATATCTTGATATGGCTCATTGTTTTATGTATATATCAGCATTATATTCTCTCTAGATGCACTGCAAATAATGTTCTTCCTCTGTTTTTCTTTAAAACAAGATACATTTACTTGAGATGTAAAATAGTAAAATGTTACTTCATTAAAAGTCATTAATTCCTCACCCTCATGTTGTTCCCAACTCACAAGACCTTCGTTCATCTTCAGAACACAAATTAAGATATTTTTGATGAAATCCGAGAGCTCTGACCCCTCCATAGACAGCAATTTAATTAACACTTTAAAGGTCCAGAAAGGTAGTAAAGACATTGTTAAAATAGTCCATGTGACTCCAGTGGTTCAACCTTAATGTTATGAAGCGACGAGAATGCTTTTTGTGCACAAAAACAAAACAAAAATAATGACTTTATTCAACAATTTATTCTCGTCTGTGTCAGTCTCCTACAGCGTTTACGCAGGCTAACTCTTGCGTCATCATCACACACGTGTGTCGTGGTGCTCACGTGAACAGCTTCGGCCAATGGTAAGCTCTGACGTAAATTGGAAGTGCTGCACTGTATTTACTACGTCAACAGCATAAAAGGCTGTCACAGACCTAAAGAAATTGTTAAATAAAGTCGCTATTTTTGTTTGTCAGAGAGCTCTCGGATTTCATCAAATATTATCTTAATTTGTGTTCTGAAGTCTTTTGGTGCGTTCACACCAGATGCGAATGAAGCGCTAAGCGCGAGTGATTTACACGTAAAGTCAATGCAAAGACGCGTTCTACACATTCTGCGGTGCGAATGATGCAGGCGTATTGCGCAAGTTGAAAAATCTGAACTTTGGCGGATATTCGCGGCGCGTTAACCAATCAGGAGCTTGCTCTAGTAGTGACAACAATGAGGAAAAAAATCATATGTGGATACCCGGAGCTGTACAATACATCTTCGTACTTTATAGAAACAGGAATAAAAAGGATCTTGCTTGGAAGAAAGTGAGTGAGGAGGTCGGACAGTCTGGTAAGTTGTAAAAAGCGCTCTTTACTCAATTTGAGCTATATATATATATATTATGTGATATTTAGACCCCAATTATGTGATATTTAGACCGTCTCGGTTACGTGTGGTAACCCTCGTTCCCTGAAGGAGGAACGTCGGACGTACCAACGAATTGGGATCACTTCTGGGAGCCCCTATCAGCTTCGAGCTATATAGAACCGGCCAATGAACAATTGGCGTGCGAGATTTGCATCTCGCGCTCCGCCCCGCAAAAAATGTCCCGCCCGGGAAATTCACACAGGGAGAGTCAAAGCTGCTATTCCGCAAGACCCACTCAGCTGACTGTATTGGATAACGCCAAGACGATGGCATCCACTATCCAGTGGGCCATCCTCTGCTTGGAGACAGCCTTTCCCTTCTGCTGTCCTCCATAACAGACGAAGAGCTGCTCTGAGGTCCTGAAGCTTTGCGTTCTGTCCACGTAAGTCCGGAGAGTACGAACGGGACAGAGAAAAGCTAGGGCTGGGTCTGCCTCCTCCGAAGGCAGCGCTTGCAGGCTCACCACTTGGTCCCGGAAGGGAGTAGTGGGAACTTTGGGCACATATCGGCTGGAGGGACCGGCTCTATCGCGTCCTTCGCCAGTAGGACCCCAGGGGTGGCAGGGACTTGCCAAGGGAAAGACACCTGCTCACTGCGGAGGCTTACGGTGGAAATACACATGTGGGGGTCACCGGAGGGGAACCATGCACACGGGGCACCTGGCCGGACACGAGGGTATACACGCAGGTATCGGCGTAAGCAGTGCTGGAGGGACTCTTGGCGAGAAGAGCACCAGGTGACGAAGAGGTTCCACTTCAACGCATAGGCATGCCGAGTGGACTCTGCCCTAGCGGAAGTGATGGTAGTGACCACCACAGGTGGCAGGCTACTCAAACCTGCCGCGTCCCATCCAGGGGCCACATGTGGAGGTTCCACAGATCCGGGCGCGGGTGCTATAGGGTGCCCGTCTCTGAGTGAGGAGGTCTCAGAGGAATAGGCCAGGGAGGGGCTGTCGCAAGGAGTACTAGTTCGGGGAACCAGGTCCGGTCGTGCCAATACGGGGCGACCAGAAGAACCTGCTCCTTGACCTCCCTGATCTTGCACAAAAGCTGTGCGAGTAGGCTCACTGGGGGAAACGCATATTTGCGTAGGGCCCACGGCCAGCTGTGCGCCAGAGCATCCGTGCCGAGCGGGAACAGAACAGGACAGGGAATAGAACAGGCTGCAGTGGGAAGAGTCGTGGGAGGCAACAGATCTATCTGTGCATCCCCGAACTGTTCCAAAATCAGCTGGACCGACTGGGGATGGAGTGTCCATTCTCCCGGAAGTGGCTGAAACCGTGAGCTCGTCAGCTGCACGGTTCAGGACTCCCGGAATATGAACAGCACGAAGGGACCTCAGGCGCTTCTGACTCCATAGAACGAGATGGCGGGCGAGTTGAGACATACGGCGGAGCGTAGACCACCCTGGTGGTTGATGTACGCTACAACGGCCGTCTTGTCTGTCCTGACTAGTACATGTTGACCCTTCAGCAATGCCCGGAAGCGGTGCAGGGCGAACCGTACTGCCAGCAACTCGAGGCAATTGACATGCAAGAGATGTTGGGGTTCTGTCCAGGAGCCCGCGGCTGCTTGTCCATTGCACATGGCACCCCAGCCCATGGCAGAAGCATCCGTCGATATGACAACATGCCTGGAAACTCGTTCTAAGGGCATACCGGCCCGTAGAAAACTGAGGTTCGACCACGGGGTGAGAGTCTGTCGGCAGGCCCGAGTCACTTGTACCCGGAGCGTGCTAGACCGCCATGCCCATCTCGGGACTCGATCGCGAAGCCAATGCTGAAGCTATCTCATATGAAGCAATCCGAACGGGGCTAATGCGGCTACAGAAGCCATATGCCCCAGGAGCCTCTGAAAAAACTTCAGTGGTACCGCACTCTTGCTCTCGAATTAACAAAGGCAAGTCAGCAGAGACTGTGCGAGCGCGCACTGGTAAGCAGCACGCACCTGGCGAACGAGTCGGAAACCACACTGAGAAAAGAGATCCTCTGCACGGGGCAGAGTCGCTCTTCTACCAGTCGACCCGAAGGCCCAGACGGGCTAAGTGCCGGAGCACTTGGACTCTGTGTCCGCACACCTGCGTACGAGAGTGACCCAGTATGAGCCAGTCATCGAAGTAGTTCAGGATGCGAACCCCGTGCTGCATGAGTGGCGCAAGGGCTGCCCCGATAGACTACGTAGAGTCACGAGGGGACAGAGCTGCCCGAATGGGAGGACTGCGTACTGAATGTCCGCCCCTCGAAGCAAACCGTAGGAACGGTCCGCGTCGAGGAAGGAGACATGGAAGTAAGCATCCTTCAGGTCGATCGCTGCAACCAATCTACCGGCCTGTGAAGGGATTGGTTTAGGACGGGCAGGTCCAGGATTGGCCGTAACCCACCGGTTTCCTAGGGTACAATGAAGTAAGGGCTGAGGAAGTTCATTTCGGCTGGAGGGACAGGCTCGATCGCACCCTTCGCCAGTAGGGTGGCAACCTCCGCACGCATGACTGGGGCCTTCTATTGGGCCCCAGCATGGAGCGCGGACTCCCCGGAAGAGGGGAGGAGCCTGTGCGAACTGAATCGCGTAGCCGAGCCTGATGGCCTTCGCGACCCAACGGACAGCCCCTGAAGCTGTAGCCAGGCTCCAGGAACTGACCAACGGGGTCGCTCCAACCACAGACGTACCTGGCAGCGTGACTGGCCCGGACGTGGGAGGCGCAGCGTCCCGTTGTGGGGGCACAGTCAGCAGCTGCGTCCTGACAGAGGAGACCAGGGAAGGACGCACGTTCCACTGAGGTCTGCTCTGAGAGGAGGCTGGTGACAGAAAGGGACGAGAGCGGCGCGGCCCGGGGGGTGGCACACACTGCCATCACCGGTCTCTGGGACCTCAGAGATGGGGACACCAGTTCTTTCCAAGTGCCGCCAGCCCGGGGGCCAGCAGCAGAAGGTTTTTCCACCGGGGGAAGGAGAGGCCCTGCTACCATCCCCTGGAAAGAACTGTGACCCATCTCTGGGTTGTCCGCCTCCAGCCTGGCATTTAACCAGGCTGGGGAGTGGACTGGGCGACATCCTGCAACCACCTCCACGGCGCGGCCCGGTGAAGGCTGCTGCTGGGGCCGGGCAGGAGGAGGGAGGGCGTCCTCGGCGGCGAGCGGACTAAGGCGACTGAGCCGGCGGCTGGGTGCAGCAGCTAGCCGCCAGGGCAGTACGTGTTACAGCCTCAGTCTGCTCTGGGGCAGCCGAGAACCGTTGGGCGCAGTTCTCAGCAGCACCGCCGAAGAGGCCAGCCTGGGATATGGGCGAGTTAAGGAGGCGGGCTCACTCAACCCCCCCACATTACCAGGTAAGGCCAGGTGATTCTCCCGGACCACAGCTGTGGACATCGCCCGACCGAGGGAGCGTGTGGCCACCTTCACCACCCAGAGGGCGGGATCAGTGGCGGCACGCAGCTCATAGAATAGCCCTGGGTCAGCTCCACCCTTGTGCATGTGCAAAGGGGCGGCGGCCTGCCCCGTAGCTCTGCAGGACCACGCCACCGAAGTAGACGAGCCCACAGGCTTAGGGAGGGTGCTTAGGACAGCCACACCACGTCAAAGCCCTCTGTGGACACCGTAGTGTGCAACAGAGTGTTCAACAGTGGGGGGGGCCCCAGTGTACCCTAGGACGCGGCCCCATCAAGGGCAGAGAAAGCGGAGGAGGCCACCAAACGGTCGCGGGAAGCACAGGGACTTCCGGGACCGCGTGATCACCTCATGCACCTCGGGAGCGAAAGGCATTGGGGACGGGGCCCAACAGCTGTCGGGTGCTGCCCCCAAAAACCGATCGCGCAACCACGAGCACTCGTGACAGGGCGGAGTTCCACACCAGCGCGAGGCTCGCGGCTGCCCGAGATAACATGGCTGTCAACTCTAGGTCGGATCAGGCAGCGCTGGCACACCCGAAGGCGGAGCACAACCTAATCGTCATCCCCAAAGGACTCTAGCCCACCTTGGGATGCGGTCTCATGTACTTAACAGACACGCGCATGCAGCGGCCATTGTAAGTCCACAAGACCGAAAGTGCACATGAAGTGTGCCATTTGGGACAGGGCCAACGGATCAAGTCCAGACCGAACTTCCCGAACTCAAATGTTGTAGGCGGGGCTAAGTTCGGCTGGCATCCAGGCTAGGAGTTTGCATCAATGAATGTTATTTTCCTGTTTATTAATGTAAAGCTGTTGTGTATTGTAAGTAAAAATGAAAAATGGTCCATTGTTAGAACATGACACGACGCCAAGTGTTCACAAGCAGAATATTTTACACCATAAATTTTCAACACTGGGGATAAAAATCACCTCTCAACGTCTCACCTGGGACCGAATGAGGTCTGAGCACAGCAGTTTAAACACACATCGCGTAACTCGTTCAGTTACTGAGTCAATCTGCATGTCTTTTATACCTCATATAGAGACTGTGTAATTCTTTTGTATTCATGAATTTCCACAGCAGTGTTAAGCTGCATTTGGGAAGTAAACACACATGGACACATACAGCAGGCTGACATGAAACTAGCAGTGTCCTGCAGTGTGACGTGCTATTTTTAATTATTATATGATTATGCATGCAGCGTTTATGAGTTAAATTAATTGAGAGGCCAAATGGAATCATTTGTTACACCTCAGGAATATTTCAAATAACCCAGTGTATCGACTGAGACAATTCAAACACAATTATTTGTCCAATTTAACAAGTAATCCATAGAGCTCACTCTGAAAGTCTATGGACCCATCCCCAGAAAAGGCCCATGAGAGCAAGGAAGTGCTCTCTGGTTACAGGACACCTAGAAACTGATAAAGATTACGACTCAAAGGAATGTGCTTTCTGAAAAAGACAAATAAACCATCTTAAATCCATATAGCCTATATATGACCACTTAAGAAATATATAAACATATGTCCATCTCAAGACTTGTTTTTATAGGGTTTGGTCTATGTATTAATACAATCTCTGTTGGATTTATGTTTCTGAATTGCATACTATGGTTAACAAAAATCATGGGTATGGCATGTTTTACGAAGTTGTAATCTAAAGATCTGAATGATTGTGTATAGGATATGTCGATGCCTGTGCAACATATTAGTATTACAAGAACCTTTAACAGTTCCTTCAGCAGCAACCAATTGGCAAAGGATCTGCTTGAGACAAAGGATCGTAAAACGGTCCCTCCGAAAGCCTGAATACGATTGGCTCTGTGACTGAAGAGGCGGTGACCTCTTGCACACCTTTTTAAGGAGCGAGGCAATCTCTCCTCTCTCTCTTCTTTTTCTGCTTCACGGACACCACATGCTGTGTCTGTGGGCTCTTACCCAGCAGGGTGCCCACATGGCAGGCCTCAACACACACCGAAGGCCTCACAAGGCCATGGAGCAGAAGGCCCAAACTCTGCATGCCATGTGCAACTTCCTCCACAGATTCGAAGCAACCATGCAAGCTCATCATTTCTTCTTCATCCAATACAGAAGAACTTGATCGCCACAGCAAAGCCATCGGACGGAACCAACAAACTTTCTCCTGCGATTTCACCTAGGACGGTCTTCTACAGCTCAGGCTAAATGCAATAAAGTACGAAACAGAAATCGCTGTGTAGTTAGTAAAACTGTATACTCTTTGTTCAGACAAAGAAGTTAATTAATGATGGTTCTTCACAAAGGTTCTAGACTTTCTATATAACTTCATCCATCTGTTCTGACTCTTTCCCCTCCGACCACTTTAACCTTACCTCTTATCATGTATGTATCGTGTTATGTATCTATTATGTCCGTATGTTTAATGTTAGTTTTAGTCTTGTTCCGTGATTTAGTTATGAAAGTTTGTGCACAATATATGTTTGGTCCTGACTTCCTGCCTGAAAACAAACTGTCCCTTAAATGATCGATCTTGCTAATGCGCTCTAAGCGCTTAGATAAATTCAAAGAAATAATTATTTTTCTGTGGCCATAAAAAATATCATTTTCTAAAAATTAAATGAATAATCAATACTGAACGTTCTTAGGACGTTCTTAAGAACTGATTGTAATGTAAATGTAGCTACATCAAGTTAATCTAGTTAACTGATTCAAATATTCATAATTAATCATAATGAATAATCATAATGAGTTATGAATAATTAGTAATATTTCCCCTCAGAGCTAATTCGCTACACCAGTGAAGGAAAAGATGGTGAAAAACTACCAGTAACATGATGTAAAATATTACATTTTGTTTGCAAATACAAACTTAAATAAAAAAGTAATACTTTTATTTAACAAGGATGCATTAAATGTATCTAAAGTGACAGTAAATAATTTTTTTATGTTACAAAAGGTTCTATTTCATATAAATGCTGTTATTTTGAACTATATATTCATCAAAGAATCCTGAAAAAAATATATATATATAATATGAAGAAGCTGTTTTCATCTTTGAAAATGAAGGATCTGAAGGATCATGTGACACTGAATACTGAAAAAAATAAGCTTTGATCACAGGAATAAAAAATATAATTTTTATAAAACAAAAATATTATAAAATATATAATTATAAAAGATAAAATATAATATGAATTTGATCTAATATATATAAAAATTATATAATAATATATAGAATAAACAGCAGAGTGTATATGTAAATATATAAATATATAATATAAATAAATATATAATATATATAAAAAAATATGATAATTTTCAATGATTAAAATTGTTATATTATGGATCATGTGGACACTGAAGACTGAAAAAACTCTGCTTTGATCCAGTGTTAATTTTGTTGACGAATAATTTGTGTAAATTTTCGTCAACAACCTTTCTCCACTGACGAAAACGAGACAATAACTAAATGAAACCAGTTTTGGATGACAAAAACTATGATGAAAACCTACTGTAATTTTCGTCAACGAATAAAAAAGAGAGGAAAATGTTAGGGAGGGACGATTAGGGAAGAGATCCAGTCAGAACTTATTTCCTGTAGATGAGCACATTTGAGTTGTAACGTGCGGATCTAACGGCGGGAAAACTCTCCATTGGCTTACGAGCATGAAAAACCAAACTCTGGTCTGGCCAATCACATCGTGTATAGAGTCGGTGGGCGGGCTTAACATAATGACGGCAGAGTTGTGACGGTTCCTCGTGCTACTCGTAAACAAAGCAGCTGGCGAACAGCGGTCTTTCCAATCGGCTTTGGCCGCGACTCTGGAAGACTTGGAGTTAAGCTTTTCTTTGAGAAAGATGTGTTTAGTGTTTTGCCGACCGGATACGGCAAAAGTTTAATCCATCAACTAGCTCTGCTTCACCTTCTTCGTTGCTCTGGTTGGTTGTAGCGCTATCCTATTGCGTGCAGAGGGAATCTGAAAGACAAACGTTTATCCCGCCCCTCGGATTGAGCCCTGCCAATGGTGAGATCCCAGACCCAACATCTTGATGTGGGTCTCGCTTGTCAGGCTACTTCACAGCGGCTCAATCAATGAATAACACACATTTATGACAGGTTATTGATTATGAACTAATGCTGATGAATAATGACAATGTTTACTTTACCACGTTTATATAGTAATATATTTTAGACGGTTGTAACGATGCATATTTTATCTCTCATCTGAACTTAAATGAGCACCTGCAACTGCAATAGTAAGGCATTTCAAAATAAGAGTCCCGGTGTATTTCCAGCTTGTTTGTAATTAAAAGTCACGCATTATATATATATACGTTTTTGGTTACACAGTAAACTATATTTAATTTATTTCCCATTTAATTCATACTCAGGAGGAAAGACTAAGAACAGTATTTGACACATAGTATTCAATAAATTACATTTAAATAAATGTAGGGCTGCCACTAATTACTATTTTTATATCGATTAATCTATCAACTAATTTATCGATTAATCGATTAATCTATCAACTAATTTATCACAATCATTTTCAACACTTTTACTTAAAAACATTTCATTTAACTTGAAACTTTGGCATTCAGTAGTACTATAAAAAAGTATCAATGTAAACAAGCCCTTGACAAAATGTAAAAGAGTAAAAATGTAAAAAGGTACAAATTTGTAAACCAACATAACAAAAAAGAGAATATCAGCAAATACTTTTTTATATAGAATAGTGTTGTCACGATACCAAAATTATGACTGAGATGTTTGCAACAATCACATTATTATCAATCATGTTAACACTAGCCACTATTCTGAACAGGTTGGGATGACCGAAATCTTATTTCATGATACGAGTAATTTAATATTTTTTAAATGTAATTTTATAATTACAATATAAATATTTAATTTAATTGTATCTGTTTTTTTTAAATAATCCACAATGTAAATTACAAACAATATGACAAAAACAGTGCTTTATTTTCAGCTACAGTAGCTCTATTTAACAGTAGCATTCAATAAAGAAATTAAACAATCAAATGTAAAAACAAAAATGCATAGTCTGCATAGTCACTCTGTAAATTAACTATACACTGATTCTTAATACATATATTAAAGTTATTCAGTCAAGCAAGGGCTGATTTTCTATTTTCTTTTGTTGTTTGATTAACAAGTCCAGCCCTTTAAGAGCTGCACGGACCAAGTTTATTGTAACACATCCAATTTCTCACTCAACTCTGTATACGTTCACTACAGACATACCCGAATGTGTGTACCTGAATACTCGCCAGGACGTGCATTTTTACATATTTTTGACCATTCAAACCCAATAATCCACGAAACTGACGTCGCAATCTGTCTGAGTGAAAGGCGCGTGCGCGCTTCAGGTCAGAGTCCGGCAGCACGATCACGTCCCGCCCGCGCCACACTTTATAGCGTTTCTGTTGCTTTCTTTGTCCTGAGCTGCACATATATATTTGACTGTTCTGCTTCCATTGTTTAGTGAACGGTGGAAGCCGAGCTCACACACACGTCCTCACTCCTGCTGTCACACATCGACGCATTTTAAGAAATACTGCTTTTATTAGAGTGCTGTCATTTTTAAAGTACCGGTACTAATACAATTTCATATCGTACCCAATTTACCCAGTCAAATAAAAATATTTACATTGACTAATTAACAGCGTTGACGCAGTCGATTGTATCGACCAATTGCGACAGGCCTAAATAAATGTTTATTAAAATAAAAAAAAAAAAAAAAAAAAACTTATTTGAAGCTTTAGCTTAACCTGATATACTAACTAAAACAGAAATACAAAATTATAAAAACTATATAGATGTTTTTTTTTTTTTAAACTAACAAAAAAAGTGAATTGAGCTCTTTTGTGTATTTTTGCGCTTGAACGGTCAAAAACACAATTATGTCAGAGTGTCAGTTTTGGCATGTATTCAAATAACAGTCGGTTATGTAACGCTTTAATGCTTAATTAATGCATTACAGTTGAACTAAACTTATAACATTTTAGTCAACTAAAACAATTCAGATGGCTAAAATATGACTAAAACTAAATACAAATTTGCTGTCAAAATTAACACTGCTTTGATCACATACTTTTTTAATAAACATAATATAAAAATACATAATTATAAAATATAATATGAATTTGATATAATATGTATTAAAATTATATAAGAATATATCAAATGAACAGTAGTGTGTATGTCAATTTTAACCTGATATCTCAATCAAAAAAAAAGATTTTGTGTCTGTAAATTAAAAACCCATCAAGCATCATGTCACATAAGTACCGTCATCAGGTTGTTCTTTCCATTCCTCCAGATCCAATGACGGGATGTTCCCGCAGAAGAGAAAGTCCTCCGGGTAAGTCTCTACTCTGAACGGATCAACAGGAACCTCCGTCACTCCGCTGTTGTCACAGATGACACGAGACAGAGAGTGCCTTTGTAGTTCCTGTCTTTGTTTTGGGGAAAAGACACCGGGATGTTCCCACCAGAATCTGAATCACACCAAAAATATCAACATTTTGATTGATGCGATTTGTTATTCTTATCATTTTGACAAGAACTCAGACAAGTTAAAGGAATCATTTGACAAAAAAACATCTCTTGTGCTACACCCAAGTAAAATAAGGGTTTGGAATGACATCGAGAAAAGCAAAGCTTGTTTTAAACATCTAACCTCTGTCATTTGTACTAGTCAAAACAGAACTGCATGACTATTTATTGAATAACGGCACTATTGTTTCCAGCTGAACTGAATTCATGTCATAACTGATGAACTTTAGAGAGTTATTGAACTGAATTGAGCCGAATAATGACACTATAGAGCACAGCAGTCAGGTTCTGGAAGTAAAAACTGTCAATTTTTTCTCCATAGGGAAATATTTTAACTTAACTTATAAACCTTTAAAGACAGCCCTACTGTGAGCTACGAGGTTGTGAATCCATGGTATTTGCTTCCATTGACTACATTACCCATGATGCTGTACAGAAAATTCAAAAATACTTCCAGAACCAAAGGTGCTAAAAAAAATGGATAGGCAATGTTGGACTCTTGTATTCCCCGCTAACAAAAATATGTTCTAAGAACGTTTTCCTAACGTTCCCATTAAGTTATGAAAACTTTTTTTCTGAACGTTAAAAACATCCAGTTCCCTTTCAGTCGGCCACGTTCGACGTACGACGGTTGTACCGACGAATTGGGATCACTTCAGAGAGCCCCTATCAGTTTCGAGATATAGAGAACGGGCCAATGGGCCATTGGCGTGCGAGATTTGCATCTCGCGCTCCGCCCCGCACCGCGGGTATAAACAGGAAGCGAGAGCAACGCACTGACGTCATTCACTTCGGAGCTAAACGGCGTTGATGAAAAACAGACTGACTGCTTTCAGCAAGAAAAAAACAGATTTAGAGAGAAGAGGGACGCTCGTGTTGGCGATTACGGCACAGAACAGCGTGACCGTGTGCTCACCGCTGCACCAAACAAAATGGAAGCTTTAGCATAAGTTCTGCCAGGAAGACTTAATTGTCACATCACGTCAACTTTATCTATCCAATCACATTCTAATACCTGGGTATAAAAGAGCGGTACTTACGCATGTCTGAGTTCGCAGATGCTGACGCTCCATTTCACCGCCATCCTCCCCACCACCTCCAAGTCAAATCCTTCCCTACATCCACCCCACCACCACCAGGATGGTCCCTTCCATACCTCACGGGGGGGGGTCGGCTGCGCCTCTGCCTTCGTCTTCAGGCAGGATATGCAGAGTCTGGACCCTCAGATTGCGAGCTACGGACGGGGCCTATGCCAATGTACTTTATTGCTTGCTGGGTTGTTAATAAATGGATAATTGTCACAGTATTTATTCTCCCGAGTCTTTCTGGCAGAACTGCTGTTCTCACAGCAAACCTGCAAATTTTGACAGTTCGGTGAGAGCAGATACAGGCTGCACTATCCCCTGTATTCTGCCGCGGTCTTCCCTGGGTGCTTCAGTACATCTGAAAGAGCGTTTTCCTCACAAAAAGAGCAACACGGGTGTGACACTGCGTCTTTTTCAAGATGTCATTCCACCCATACGTTTCTGGATGCGGTCGTTCCCTCTCGCCGCTAACAGTCACAATCGTTGTCTCACGTGCCTAGGCATTCAGTACGCTGAGGCAGCTTTTGTGGATAGTTCATGTTCTCACTGCGGGAACATGACTATCTCGGCGCTTAGGTCGAGACTCGCCTACCTCCGGGAAGGTGGAGTCCCCCTCCCCATACCTCAATCTAGAGCTATCGCCCAAGATAGACCTACTTCCGGACCGACGGATGGCCGGGGTGACCTGAGGATCACGTTAAGGGCAAACCCGCCGAGCGTACCTCCACAGGCCCCTGAACCCTCACAAGTGCCGCAGCCGGTGGTGCTTTCCGGAGGAAACTGTAAGAGTGGACTCCTGCAGATTGAACCAACTGCAGGAGTCCACTCTTACAGATGGTGCCGAAACCCGGGATCCCTGGCAGTTAATTTTCTGAAATTTACTTTGATCTGTGTAAGAATGAGGAAATTTTTCACAGTTGATCTTGTGAATGGATTAAAGCTGACTTTCTGACCAAGGAATGGGTAAGGCTGTTTTCATTGTTTAATGGTTGAAGGAATTGCATGAAACAGAAATTAGAAGGTTTTAAAAAGCTTCAATAGTCCCATTACTGTACAATCCGTGAATATTCAGATATCTCCTCGGGATGGAAGGGAAGTATTGTTTGCTTTATGGAGTGAAAAAGTTGAGCCTACCTTGTCCAAACTCAAGAAAGAGTATATTGGAATTAAAAGTTCAGATGAAATGTTCAAATATTGGGAATTAAATGGCAAATACCAAAAGAAATCAAAACATGATGAAATAATTGAGGCTTTAAACTTCATAAGTTGTAAAAGGCTACGTGATGTGACAACACATCTATTTTCAAGTATAGATGCAAAATGTAAAGAAGTGGATTCTAAAAATGAAGAAGCAGAAAAGTCTGAGGCAAAGATTCAAGATCTTCAAACACAGCTAGATAAACTACTAGCTGCGCAGTTAGCCCTGACTGAAAAGTGTAAAAAACACAAGGAGATCATTTCAGATCTCAAGGCTAAGCTAAATGCTAAAAAGTGAATGCCTCCCAGAACGCTTAAAAGCGATGGGACTAAAAAGCATGTTCACTTCTTAGATGAAGTGACTTGCTCTAATGAATCTGAAGCGTTTAGTTCAGAAAATGCACAAGAAAGTGTGCCTATTTCAGTTCTTAAGGTGATGCAGCACCGGAATAGCACCGAGTCATGTACCAGTATGCATGGTGTGCAAGCATTCGAGAGTCATGAATATCCTCAAACTCCAGGAGAACATAGCAGACAACCCAATGGCAAAGAGAACAGGTTTTGCAGTTCCTGTCAGAAAATATGGCCCACTGGATAGTAGATGCCATCGTCTTGGCGTATGAATCCCAAGACGTGCCCTGCCCGCTCAGGGTTAGAGCCCACTCCACCAGGGGTGTAGCTTCTTCCTGGGCGCTGACTCGTGACGCCTTGCTGACAGATATTTGTAGAGCTGCGGGCTGGGCGACACCGAACACGTTCGCTAGGTTTTATAGCCTACGTGTAGAACCGGTTGCTTCTCGTGTGCTCGCTTCCCATTGTCAGCAACACTGAAGTGCCCGTTCTAGTGTCGGCTTTCTGCGCCATTCCCTTCCCCATGGAACAGATACGTGCGCTTATTTTCTCCAGTCGAGTTCCCCAGGAAATGGCGAACCCTGTTGAGTCCTCCTCAACCCGCGGCATTCGGATGTGGCAGAGCGTCCGACGCCAGGTCTGGCACTTGTATGCATTGGTGGAACTTGTGTCAGGCTGGGTTCCGTATGTTGCGACCTCTACGGCGTTCCCATACGTGTATTCTCCACGGTACAGCTCCCTACGGCGAGCTTGTGTCTTTCCCACGGCAGAGTTCCTCTGTCGTCTCAGTACGGTGTTGTTCCCCCGCCTGCAACAGGCCGGGGCCACCCCTGGGACTTCCGTATGTTGCACTGCCCTTGGCCAGTCCATACGTGTATTCTCCACATGGTAACTCCCTCCGGGCATGATGTGGCTTCCGCAGTGTCCCTCCGGGCACGCTTATCTAATGGTCTGCTAAGTGGGTCTTGCGGAACAGCAGTGGGACTCTCCCTGCATGAATTTCCCCGCCCGCTTCAGAACGGGGTCTGAGGGGCTCTTGCTGGGTGCTGGAAGTGGTAGTAACTGTGGCGTTTTCCAAAGGGATCCCAATTCGTCGGTACAACCGACGTACGTCGAACGTGACCGTCTGAAAGGGAACGTCTCGGTTATGTATGGTAACCCTCATTCCCTGAAGGATGGAACGGAAACGTACGTCCAGTCGCCACAGTTCCTTACCATCACTGCATGGCCGAGTCACTAGCTCGGTTCCTCAGTGAAAAACGTCAGTGTGTTGCTCTCGCTTCCTGTTTATACCCGCGGAGCGGGGCGAAGCGCGAGATGCAAATATCTCGAAGCTGATAGGGGCTCTCTGAAGTGATCCCAATTCGTCGGTACAACTGACGTACATCTCTACTCCCTCCTTCAGGGAATGAGGGTTACCATACGTAACCGAGACGTTTTTTTAACGTCTTAACTTTCTTTTGTTTATGTGAACGTTAAGGAAATATTCCATTTCATCAAAATTTCAAATTCCATTTTATTTAAACTAACACAAATATATTTTAAGAACGATTGCCATTAAGTTTTTTTTTACATTTTCATTACATTTTTTTACATTTTTAACATGCCAGTTTTTTTTTTACATTATCTGAACATTCAGAAACAATTAGTAACAATTAGAGAACGTTCTCTGTTAGCTGGGTTTCACAGCAGAATTTGCCTTAAATTTGATGTAGTTTGCATTGAATGTTATTTTCCTGTTTATTAATGTGAAGCTGCTTTCAATCTGTATTGTATAAAGCGCTATGGAAGTAAAGCTGACTTGACTAGTGACTATATTGTGGTGATGGCAGAAACGCTGCTCAACTACAGCTAACCTGCAGTCTCTGCAAACACAACTTAAAGCTCACCTGTCACCTTCCCTCAGCTTCTTCATCTGTTTTCCGATCAAGCATGTGAAGAGCGGTCCGGTCCTGGCGCCAGACAGTGGCCGCTCCAGCAACCCTCCCAGCCACACATCGATGTTGTTCGGATGTCCATACACATCCATTACTTTCCCTGCCAAAACATCGTTCCCGACCACCTCGGCGAGATCCGATATGGTTTCAACTCTGTCAAATCCACAGAAAACCCTCCAGTCATTGTAACCTGTAGGAGAAAAGCCGGTCGACTTTAAGGCTTTTAAGTAGGGATTTTAAGGCTTTTTGTCAGGGGGGAAAATAAATAAAGTGTGTAATAATTCCTGCAATCTTGTATTATTCCTGACACTGTTTTGATGTAAAGTAAATGGAGTCGAAGATAGAATTAAGCAGATAGTCTACTAATACTTTAATGAGAGTTAGTTGAGGACACTAAATATTCAACTATATTACTGAGCCGCCCGCATTGTCACTATATGATAATTGAAATGAGCTGGATGACATCACTGTTTTCTACAGAGCGGCTGTACAGTTGCATTATTTTCCTGTTTAACACTGTGAAGCTGCTTTGAAACAATCATTGTAAAAAGAGGAAAAAAAGCATTGCAAAAAGCACTATATAAATAAAGGTGACTTGACTTAACATGAAATTGGGTCATTCTACATCAACTCAACCAGAGGTCCTCGGCTAAGCATTTTGATTTTGATAATTATTTTTCTGGTGAAAGAAAGACATGAAGAATTACAAAATATTAGATGTCATGAATGTTTATTGACTGAGTAATCCGCTGTTTTGTAGAGGAGGGTCAAAATGACAATTTTCACCTGAGATTTGGAGCCAAATTAGAGGGGTGTAAAAATGACTTTAGAAAGATGGCAGTATCATAATTCTAATTCTACACAGAGATTGGTAGCTCTATTAGTGAAAGCTGTTGACTTTAGTAATCTTTGCTGCATTATATGCCAATGGTGACAGTTCAAAAATGGGAAACAAGCACTTCTTGTGTATTTTTCCCCAAGTTTGCATGCCTGTAACTCAAGAAGTGTTAAAGATCTCTTAATATCCTTTAAGATTCTGTTTTTTAACAAACTTTTCTTTTGGTATCTTCATTTTAAAGACTCTAAATGCTTCAGTCGCAGAGATATGGAGATCTTAATGCGGCTCCATGAGTAAATTGGTCAATTGTACACATTTTCAGTGGCCAAAACCCAAATCCAAAGTTTGCGTGCTTGTAACTCTAAAAGTCTTAAAGATATCTTAAAGGGATAGTTCACCCAAAAATGAAAATTCTGTCATCATTTACTCACCCTCAAGTTGTCCTAAACCTGTATGAGTTTCTTTGTTCTGCTGAACACAAAAGAAGATATTTTGAAGAATGTTTGTAACAAAGCAAAGAGAGCAACCATTGACTACCATAGTATTTTTTCCCTACTATGGTGGTTGCTCTATCTGCTTGGTTACAAACATTCTTCAAAATATCTTCTTTTCTGTTCAGCAGAACAAAGAAACTCATACAGGTTTGGAACAACTTGAGGGTGAGTAAATGAAGACAGAATTTGAACTATCCCTTTAATATCCTTCTAGATTCTCATTCTTAATAAAATTGTCTTTAGGAATATTCATTTTTAAGGCCCTATATGGTTCAATCCCATAGATATGGGCGTCTCAATGTGACTCCATCTTGAATTTTACCAATTTTCAATGGCCAAAAACCAAATGTGTCACTTTTCAAACACCTGATACTTAATGTGTTTAAAGAGGAAGAACAAATAATACTGAAAATAGAAAGGTATCTTGTTTCCGTCTATCAAAATAATTGGATACAACACACCTCTCTAAAAACTAAACGAAAATGAGAAATTTAGCCTTGGCAACTAGCTGAAAGCTTAATTTTATGTCAGTAATTAAAGTGTTTTTATGGTTTTACAGTTTTTCTCAATTACTAAAACACTAAAAACCCATTGGCTGAACAAAGTTCTCCGTTGCCTGAACTCATTTAGCTAATTGTGCAGTCTGTTGTCAATACCTTAAACCATTTCACATGGTAAAACACAATTTGCAGATCTCACTTAGACTTTTCAGCAAAACTCTAAACACATTCTGCACTCTAATGCAATGTCATCCATACTGGTAAACACAAGTGGCAACAATCAAATACAAATAAAGAACAAATGCTATTGATTGAACACAACCACTCAAAATTGATTTACAGTTTTTCTCAATTGTTTACACACAAATTCTGGTACTTGAGACACAATGACCACAACATGTAACTCATTCACCAACCCCCTGAACCAATTCTGCTAAACTACAAGCACAGTTCCTGCTTTACACTCAAATTGCAGTTCTAAAACACACTTTTTTCAAAACACTACACACAATTCTCTGCTTTTGGCACAATTTTCATGCAGAAAATATCTTGTTTTCACAAGGAACACACTGCCATTCAAATATGCACACTGACTCATCACAAGGGCAAACACCCGTCACACAGTTTTACAATTAGCAATCAGAACTTTAGCATAAAAGGGCAACAGGTGAGCTCTTTTGTTTTGGAGCAATGGATGCCAACATTGGAAACAGAGGCAGAGCTAGAGGAGTGAGAGTAAGAGGAGGAGGACGGGGACGAGGACGAGGACGAGGAAGGCCAAGGACCGTAATCTCTGATGAGATCCGAGCCACTTTGGTTGATCATGTGGTCAACCATGGTCTAACAATGAGGGAGGCTGGGCAAAGAGTACAGCCACATTTGAGCAGGTACACTGTAGCATCCATCATCCGGACTTTCCGAAATGAGAATAGGTAAGAAATCTACTCTCACTAGAAAATTGCAGTTCTGCATATCAATACAGTACTCAATGAGTACAGTAGTACAGTATTGCCTGTGGACTGTTCCGTAGGACTGTAAAAATACTGTAAAGTATGTTTCAAGTATTTAGGAAATGTATACCTACTTTGTATTTAAAGTATTTTACTATTTGTTTGGCAGAACTAAAAGATTACCAACACAAGGTGGTCGGGAACGTGTTCTGTCTCTTGAACAGGAAACTGAAATCATGAACATGGTCCTAGAAAACAACGCCATAACATTACGGCAAATACAAAGAAAAATAATAGAAAACAATGACATGTTTCAAAATATTGATAGGGTAAGCTTATCAACACTGGACCGTGTCTTGCGCAGAAATCATCTCCGGATGAAGCAGGTCTACAGGGTGCCATTTGAACGCAATTCAGAAAGAGTCAAAGAATTGCGATATAACTATGTGCAAGTTAGTCCCACAATTGATGCATACTCTCAACACTGTATACAGTAAGTTATACATATTTCAATATTGTAATAATAATGATTGTGCTTCACAATAGTGACCACTCCATGTCTATTTCTGATATTGTCATGTGTGTTTCAGAGAGTCCTTGAGCTAGAGGTGGCTGCAGTGGAGCACCAGTTCATCTTCATTGATGAGGTTGGGTTCAACCTCACAAAAAGACGAAAGAGGGGAAGGAATATCATCGGCCAGCGTGCCATTGTTGAAGTCCCTGGCCAGCGCGGAGGGAACATCACAATGTGTGCAGCGATTACCCACCACGGCGTCATCCATCACCATGTTACCCTTGGCCCCTACAACACCGCCCATCTGATCACATTCCTTGACACCCTACACAACACACTCATTCCACCAGATCAGGTAGATGGCCCAGAGCAGCTCAGGTACTTTGTCATTTGGGACAACGTAAGTATCCACAGGGCTGCTCTGGTTCGTAACTGGTTCACTGCCCACCCACGCTTTTTAGTTGTTTATCTCCCTCCATATTCTCCATTCCTCAATCCTATTGAGGAATTTTTTTCTGCCTGGAGATGGAAAGTGTATGACCGAAATCCACAAACGCGTATACCTCTTCTCCAAGCTATGGAGGACGCATGTGGAGATATAGCAGCTGATGCTTTTCATGGCTGGAATCGCCACGCTAGGCAATATTTCCCCCGCTGCTTGGCCAGGGAAAACATTGCTTGTGATGTGGATGAGGTGCTGCGGCCAGACCGCAACAGAAGAGAGGATGCAGCATAGTTTTTTTTTTTTTTTTTACTGTAACTGTATACAGTAAATTCTTCTGTTGTTTTGTATGTAGTGTATGTGCAACTTTGTGTTGGTTGGGAATGGGATGTACACTGTGTACATTGTTTTTGCAGGAAAAATAAAATAAAATTTTACAATGTATTGGTGTGTTCTGAGTATAAAAACAATTTTCTCAAATATTTTACAACACACTCGTTTGTACTGTCTGAACCAAAAAAAGGCCTAAGTCATTATGATGAATGGAGAAGTGTTTTACATTCATCATAGTGTTTTACATTGAGCACATCAGTGTTCAGCTGGTTCTTATAAATGTCTATACATATGATGGTTTGTGTGTGTTATTTGAAAACAAAATCCCATTTTGAGAAGAAATAACATTGTTTTGAATGTAAAGTTTCATTTTGCAGGAGAATTGAGGGGTTTTGCCCATTGTGTGTGTTTTTTTGTATTATTTGTGTGTAGAGTTCTGAGAATATGAGGCATGCTTTCAGAAAATGTGTGTAAACAATTTAGAAAAACTGTAACCTGTTTCAAATGATGTGCTACAACCAATATAAGCCAGTTCAGAGAGCAAACAGGTTGTTGAAGGTGGGAAGGATAAAGTCTGAGAATGGATAGAAGAAACGATGTACGAGGACGAGTGCGTATGCGTGGTGGGCGACGAGGAGGAAGAGAAGGATGAGGGCAAGAAAGAGGAGAAGGAGAGTAGTAATTTGATCAATTTTGAGCTACTATGATAGAACATGTTTTCGTTCATCAAAAGACAATGACGGAAAATATGAAATTTGCTTTGAGATTAAACATTTACTCCTCCCTAGAAACTATATGTTTTGAACAGTGTTTTCTATTTTTTGGTGTATTGTTTACTGACTGCTTGATAGTGTTTATCATTTTGATCACTTTCTTTATGATTTGAGAGCAGTGTTTGATTTTGAACACAGGTAAAACTGTTATGAGGTGAAAGTTTCCGAGTCAGAGGTTTTCTAAATAGTGCTTGAGGATGAGGTTTTGTGTTGAATGTTTTCAGAAAATGGAGCAAGGTTTCAGAAATTGTGTTCTAGCAATTGAGAAAAACTGTAACTATAAGTCAAGTGGGGACCACACGGTTTCGTCTCTGCTCTTTGCAGATGACGTTGTCGTGTTGGCCCCTTCTAACCAGGACCTCCAGCATGCACTGGGACGGTTTGCAGCCGAGTGTGAAGCGGCTGGGATGGGGATCAGCACCTCCAAATCCGTGGCCATGGTCCTCAGTCGGAAAAGGGTGGCGTGCCCACTTCAGGTTGGTGGAGAGTTCCTGCCCCAAGTGGAGGAGTTCAAGTATCTAGGGGTCTTGTTCACGAGTGAGGGGAGGATGGAACGGGAGATTGACAGACGGATCGGTGCAGCTTCTGCAGTAATGCGGTCGATGTACCGGTCTGTCGTGGTGAAGAAAGAGCTAAGCCGTAAGGCGAAGCTCTCGATTTACCGGTCAATCTACGTTCCTACTCTCACCTATGGTCATGAGCTTTGGGTCATGACCGAAAGGACAAGATCCCGGATACAGGCGGCCGAAATGAGCTTTCTCCGCAGGGTGGCTGGGCACTCCCTTAGAGATAGGGTGAGAAGCTCAGTCACTCGGGAGGAACTCGGAGTAGAGCCGCTGCTCCTCCACATCGAGAGGGGACAGCTGAGGTGGCTCGGGCATCTGTTCCGGATGCCTCCTGAACGCCTTCCTGGGAAGGTGTTTCGGGCATGTCCAACCGGGAGGAGGCCCTGGGGAAGACCAAGGACACTCTGGAGGGACTATGTCTCCCGGCTGGCCTTGGAACGCCTCGGTGTCCCCCCGGAAGAGCTAGAGGAAGTGTCTAGGGAGAGGGAAGTCTGGGCATCTCTGCTTAGACTGCTGCCCCCGCGACCCGGCCCCGGATAAAGCGGAAGTGTGTGTGTGTGTCTGCAGCACAGAAAACAGTGCGCATGTCTTTTTTGCAATCAAATGGTTAAAAATCACAATAAAATGCGCACACAGTAACCGATAAGCGGAATCGAAATGCGCGTTTCTTATCGAATTACCGGTTCTGGGCAATTTAGAACTGGATCTAAAATGGAACCGGTTCTCGATACCCATCCCGAGTCATCATCCAGTTCAGTTCTTGTCCAATAGCATCATTGCAGTCAAGTCAATAATATTGCCAAATATTAAGGGTCATGCGGATGTAGTCACCTGGTAAGCCGTGATCTCGTCCCCGCTGCAGGTTCAGAGCTGCCAGATCCAAAGTCTCTGGGATGTTGAGAACCACGAGTCTTTCCGTCAGTTCTTCTGTCATCAGATGGTCCTGGTTCTGCAGGGCAGCCGGCCGGCCCAGAAGACCCCGCAGGACCGGATCCAGTCCGCCTTTAGAGCACAAAACATGCCATGAAACACTGACCGTCCAAGACAGACAGTCAAACCATTTTTGCTCATATTCGCAAGTGTGTGGATTACTGGGGAACAACTAAATCAAGCATACTATGTTAGTTCAGGCAGAACACTTGTCAAGCTCCGCTATCAGCTGTTTGGAAAAAATCCAACTCCGCCCCTATCAGCTGATCCGATTCCTATGCACTCAATTGGCAACTCTCAAACAGGGCGCCTTACTTAAGCGTAGCTTCACGTCAATCTGCCTGCTTGGCCGCTTCTGCTGCACGCTGCTTTGCAACCCACCTCCTCCCCAGCTCCTCCTTAAACTGTGATTAACTTAATCATTCTTGTCATTCTGTTGCCATTGATGCATGCTCTGTTCTCATTGGGGATTTACTCTGCCCTCCCAGATTAAAATGGGAGGTTGTCCCCAGAAGCTGCTGCTGTTCCCAGTCTTAGCTTTTCATGGAGCTCGTGAAAAGGATGGGGAATTTAGAACAGAGCCATTTCGCAAAATATGCCAATAAAAAGTTGACTAAAAGTTTGTCTATGGTGTTTTTGACTGAACTTAATTTCCCTTGTAAATATGAATACCAAATTGAATATCTGATGTAAAATGGAGCTGAGAAACGTTTTGGTTAAAATTCTTGTCCCGTTTTCCCAGTTTTGTCTTATTTTCTATTCTGATCGTTCCCGTTTTGGTTAAGTTTCCTCCCCATGTTTGGGTTTATTTGTGCTGTTGTCAAGTTGTTTTCTATAAATCAGGATGTATATATTTTTAAAAAAATTTAAAATCTAAAATTACTATAAAATCAAAGCCATATGTCTAACCAAGTTGTGTTCCAAATTTGAAGTTGATATCACAAAAATTGAAGTTCCCATGAGATTTTGTTTAGGCGCTATACCAAAAATAGCCACCGGGTGTCATCCACATTCCATTGATTGTTTTTTTAATGCATTTTCCTGTAAATTTCTGTCCAAATGTCACTTCCATCACAGAACAGACTCAGACCTTTCCGACGATATGCGTTTTGTCAAGATTAGAAAAGATTTTGATTATAAAGTAGTTAAAATAAATGTTGTAATATGAAACATGACACCGCCCACTAGGGGAGGAGCTCGCTAGAATAATTTAAAGTACCGTTTCCATGGTAACACAACATCCAACTTCAAAACAGGTTGCACAGGATGAATTTAGAGTTCGTAAG
Organism: Romanogobio albipinnatus; assembly: GCA_023566225.1. NCBI lineage: Eukaryota > Metazoa > Chordata > Actinopteri > Cypriniformes > Gobionidae > Romanogobio > Romanogobio albipinnatus. Next base: position 50,818,934 of record CM042249.1, read on the forward strand.
CTTTCGAATGATACCTAATTGTGTGGTATCAAACACACACACGCACTCACATATAAATGCACACACACTCACACACACATAAATGCACACACACACATAAATGCGCACACATACACATGCACAAAACACTCACACAAACACACACACACACACACACACAAACGCACACACACACAAACGCACACACACACACACACACACACACACACACACACATAAACGCACACACATTCACAGACACACACACATTAACGCACATGCACACACAAACACTCACGCGCACACACACACACACACACACACACACACACACACACACACACAAAAAGGCACACACAAACACTCGCACACACACACACACACATACACACAATCACACAAACTTGCACACACTCACACATACACAGGCACACACACTTATACACAACACACAGAGGTACACACACTCACGCACACATAAACACACTCACATATAAACGAACACACTCACACACACATAAATGCACACACACACATAAATGCACACACATACACATGCACAAAACACTCACACAAACACTCACACACATACAAAAGCACACACATGCACACATAAACGCACACACATTCACAGACACGCACACACACAAACGCACACACACACACGCACACATAAACGCACATGCACACACAAACACTCACGCACGCACACACACACACACACACACATAAACGCACACACAAACACTCGCACACACACACACACACATACAAACAATCACACAAACTCGCACACACCCACACATACACAGGCACACACACTTATACACATTTATGATAATTACTAAAATATATGATACGGAAAAAAAAGCGATCAAAAAAGAGCACCAGGCATCCCGCCAGCAGGACGGTGACAGTTAAGGGGTTAACACTTTCAGATGCTCATTCATGTTTATTTTGCGCTGTATTAAGGCGGAAGAGAAGATCCATCCGTTCATGTGCCGGTTCTCTTGAGCTGAGCTGAGCCAGAGCGATCTCACGACACAGCGCCAAAACAGTATTCATGTTTTTGAATTTCATAATAAAATGGATGCAATTTAAAATGTCTGAGACTTTGTTTCATATCAATAGCAACAAAGCACAAAGATAATTGTGATTTATTGGATGGGAGGCACGCTACAATGATCCGTTCATTCATCTGAAAACAGGATGACTAATCGATGCTTGGGATTTAAGAATCGATATTGGTTCGTAAAAATGAGAGTCGATTAAAATCGAGAAATCACTATTTTTTACCCAGCCCTAGTAAAGATCCTCTAGATGTGCAACTGATTTGAACTTCAAAGGAAACATTCAGTTAGAAACCAAATGAGAGGCATTATTCAGTGATTCATTAATGAGTCTGCCAGTTGCATCAGTAATAATTTAATAGTGACATATTCAATATTTCTGTCCCTTGCCTGGACATCTGCGCATGAATCAGCTCTATAATGAAGTCAGCCTTCCCTGAAACTCTTTTACTTCTTTCTTATCAACATGAGATGCATTTCAATATTTTGCAAGAGTGAAAAGAGCATCTGGCAGCAGCAGCAGCAGCAGCAGCAGCACACACACACAAACTCACACACTTGCACACACACTCTCGCTCACACGCTCAATCATGCACACACAGACAGAGGCACACACACTTACACACTCTCTCACACACTCGCACAGACATACACATGATCACACAAACTCGCACACTCACACATACACACAATCATACTTACACAAACATACACACATGCGCAAACACACACACACACACACACACACACACTCACACAAACACGCACACACATGCACACTCTTTCTCTCACACACACAGGCACACACTTATACTCACGCACACATACACACACATATACAAACACACTCTCAGACATACACACAATCACACAAACTCGCACACACTCACACATACACAGGCACACACACTTATACACAACACACTCACACAAACACTCACGCACACAAACACACACACACACGCACTCACATATAAACGCACACACACTCACACACACATAAATGCACACACACACATAAATGCACACATACACATGCACAAAACACTCACACAAACACTCACACACACACACACACACAAACGCACACACACACACATACACACACACACATAAACGCACACACATTCACAGACACGCACACATAAACGCACATGCACACACAAACACTCACGCACGCACACACACACACACACACACACACACATACACACAATCACACAAACTTGCACACACTCACACATACACAGGCACACACACTTATACACAACACACAGAGGTACACACACTTACACACACTCACACAAACACTCATGCACACATACACACACTCACATATAAACGAACACACTCACACACACATAAATTCACACACACACATAAATGCACACACATACACATGCACAAAACACTCACACACATACAAAAGCACACACATGCACACATAAACGCACACACATTCACAGGCACGCACACACACAAACGCACACACACACACACACGCAAACATAAATGCACATGCACACACAAACACTCACGCACACACACACACACACACACACACACACACACATACAAACAATCACACAAACTCGCACACACTCACACATACACAGGCACACACACTTATACACAACACACACACAGGTACACACATTTACACACACTCACACAAACACTCACGCACACATACACACACACACACACACACTCACATATAAACGCACACACACTCACACACATATAAATGCATACACACACATAAATGCACACACATAAATGCACACACATACACATGCACAAAACACTCACACAAACACTCACACACAAACGCACACGCACACATAAACGCACACACATTCACAGACATGCACACACACATACACACTCTCACACACACACACACGCACACATAAACGCACATGCACACACAAACACAAACACTCACGCACACGCACACACACACACACACACACACACACACACACACACACACACACACACAGTTCAAGCTCTTACCAGGATGAAATTTTCAAAAAAAAAAAAAATTAATACGTTTTTGCTTTACTTTCTTTTGCAGTTAAACTATCTAAACATTGTGAATTTACTTGAGAAGCAACACTGCATTTTATCTTACTTACCGGTACTTTTGTCACTTGTTTTACTGTACTATATACAATTAAAAACAAGTGAAAAAATACACTATATCAATAGCTACTTATAGATAAAACCCCTAAAAACAAGTCTTAATATATTATGCAGTGTTGCTTCTCAAATGATGCATCTTGTTTTATGGATTTTTAGATATATTTTACTTTGAAAGCAAGGCACTGGGCACTTGCAGTGTACGTGGAGAGTTCTGGATCAGAATAAACTACACAGCGATGAGCAAAAGTCTGGCTAGATTAGAATGAAAAGAGCAGGAAGAGCCGTCGCACCTTCTTTTATTAGTCTCCAAGGGCTGAAGAAAGTCTGATGAAGACTCAAAGAAGGGAAGCGCTCGTGTTCCTGGAAGCTCTGGTTGAGTCTCCGGAGTGCCGGTGAGATGGTCACGTGACCGAAGCGGAAGGCAGCCGTGGCGAACACGTTTGACACAGAAGGATTCACAGAGTCGTTATAGCCCTCGTACGGACCGATATACTCGTCAAACGCTTCCCGCCCAATGATTTTTGGAACGTAGTCCCTCGTGGTTATGATCTGCAAGAAGAACAATGTAAAGAGTCAGCCAGTATTACTGCCTACACGACACACAGACTCGATGCTAAGATGATGACACGATACTCAAGGAAAACATAAAACACAAGTACACAGCACACACAAACATGGGCTAAAATAGCCCATTTTAATCAGTCTGCATTCTTATTATTGATATTTTTAGTACTGAATACCATAAGAGAATTTATGATCAGCATTTCTCTCTGCCACACTGAAAAAAAAAATCTTAGTATTTTTGTCGTGTTTTCCATTACAAATACCAAAACATTTCTTATAATCAAGATACATTTACTTTAGAAGCAAATTGACTTCATATATATGAAGTCCAGGGGCGTCACTAGGCCCAGTTTAGAAGGGCTTTAGCCCCAAAATTTCCACCCAAATATGTCCTAATATAATGCACACATCCACACAGAGGCACACACACTTCCATACGCACTCTCACACATGCACACATATACGCACACACTCGCACACACAGATGCACACACATACACACTGAGGCCCACACACTTATATACACACACACATACGCGCACACACAATCATACACACACATACGCACACACACACTTATACACACATACACACTCACACAAACACTCACACACACATACATTCACACCCACGGGGGACAAATATGTCCTAATATAAATTTTATAATAAATCCACGAGTAAAAACAAGTGACAGAACTATAAAAGGGAGTGTAAATGGCAAATGAGCTAATATGTTGTCCTCTGCTGCCATCTACTGGTTATAGTGGTAATTTCAGGTCATTTTCATGTTAAAAGTGTTTGTTTTCCAGCAGGTGAAGGAAATCCTCCACTAAAGCATGGCACATTTTCTTTGAAAACTTTGTAACGTCATATTAGAAGTATATAATTATCAATGAAATATGCTTATAAACACAGCGATTTTCAAATTCCCTTTCAGTCAGTTCCCTTTCAGTCAGCACTACGAGTTACGTCAGTGACTGACGGAATGGGGGGTTTTGCTTGGAAGCCAATCACCTTTGAGTTCTACAAAACGAGCCAATGACATGACAATGCCATGGGTCTGTGGAATTTGCATAGCACGACTCCGCCCCACCTTGTGGGTATAAAAGTAGCTATGCTCACGCTGACGCAGCGCTCATGGATGAGTCATGTTTTCACTACAGGAACATGACCATTGTGATGTTTAGATCAAGACTCAATGACCTCTGAAGGGATAGAGTCCCCTCTGTCATACCCCAATCAAGTTCCTCTGCGTGAGGACCTACTTTGGCTGATGGCCAGGGTGATCTGAGAGTTATGGTGTGGGAAACCCGGCGTGTATTTCTCGGGCCACACCCCCCTCCACATTGCAAGCTGGTGAGTTTCTGATTTAGATGGCTGGTCCCTCACGTCAGGGACACAGCATTTCATTAGGGGCTTCAGTGGGTTATTTGATGTCGATTGCCGCATCACAATGCGGGCTTGAGTCCTATGGAAATGAAGGTTTGACTGTGCTGCCTCCTTAGGGAGAGCCAGCGTTGCCCGAGTCTGATCCAGAGCTCACTGCCATGCTTTCCCTGCAGCTGTGAGCGTTGGGCCGGATTGGAAGGGCCCTCCACCTCAGCCCAAGCATTCAAGGCTGGATGATTGGTTATTGGGCACGAGGCATGCTGATCGCCAGGGCCATTCTTCCCGGAGGTGCATGATGAAGTTAGCAGTTTGTGGAGGGCACATTTTACTGCCTGTAATCATTCTAGTGCTACCTCGGCCTTCACTACCCTCGACAGAGCGCAGCTGCATCCTCACAGTGCCTCCATCTGGCATGGTTAATAAAAAAAAATGCACGAGGGTGGTGCTACTGACCCAGGCTCCCAGAAACTGATGCAGGAAGTGTGCACTGCCACTGACTTCGCTCTCAGAGCGCTGAAGGTCACTACGCAGTCCCTGGGTCAGGTGATTTCCACTTTGGTGGTCCAGGAGCGTCACCTATGGCTGAACCTGGCAGATAGGAGGGAGTCTATGGCTGAACCTGGCAGATAGGAGGGAGTCTGAGTGAACCTGATCTCCCAGGCCAGCCTCTTGGGCGGCGCGGTCAAGGACTTTGCCCAGCAGTTCTCGGCCGCCCACGAGCAGTCTGAGGCGCTCAAACTAGTGCTAACCAGGTGGCCTGCTGCTGCATCTACACCGCCACCTGCTCCGCCGCCTAAGCCTGTCTGCTGCCGAGGGCACCCCCTTGTAGCTCCTGCCCCTCGGATTGCTTCATATGAGACCACTTCAGCACTGGCTTTGCGATCGAGTCCCGAGATGGGTATGGCAACCAGGCACGTTCCGGGTCCCAGTCACTCGGGCCTGCCTTCAGACCTTCACCCGGTGGTCCAACCTCACTTTTCTACGGGTCAGAGTGTCCTTAGAATGACCCCCTAAAATTGCATGACCCTGCATAAGACCCCCTAATATTGAAATCATAGAATCGCCCCAGGTGAAGTCTTATTTACTGAAAATGTATCGAAATAAAGTGAGTTTATGATTAAAAAAAGAAAAACACATTTATCTTTTACCTATGATCTGTTACGATTTTGAATTAGCTTTTTGTATATTTTAAGTTTGTTTAAATTTTAGTTTTAGTAATTTAGTAATTTTTATTAGTTTTTGCTTTAAGTATTTCTATTAAGCTTAAATATATTTTTAGCTTTAACTTCTCTGCGTATGTTGTTGAACAATTCTGCAGGTATAGCTACTTTCAATTTAATTTCATAATTTCAAGGAAATACATTTTACAACCAAACAGATAATTACGCCACAATACCACTACTACTGTAAGTTTATACATTAAATAAACTACCATTGCTTACCATTGTCATAGACACAGTTTACACGTGGCTGCAGAAATATACATTTGATTACATTTAGGAGAACAGACGGAAGATCCATCGATGTGTTTGTGTTCAGATGTTCAGTGGCATCATCAGCGCAAGCACATGTGAAGAGTTTTCACTCTTTCTCCTGTCAGTGGTTCCCTTTACATGCCTTTGAACTCTGCAGGTTCACATGATTTTTTAATAATCCAAATGTAGCTGTATATGTAATTATTTCACAAAGCAAAGGACATGCAATGATACTGGGGCTACAGTTGAAATGCCAAGAATAATGCTCAGCCCTTTTGTCGGATGGATGATAAGGATGGATGATATGGATGGATGGATGGATGGATGGATGGATGGATGGATGGATGGATGGATGGATGGATGGATGGATGGATGGATGGATGGATGGATGGATGGATGGATGGATGGATGGATGGATGGATGGATGGATGGATGGATGGATGGATGGATGGATGGATGGATGGATGGATGGATGGATGGATGGATGGATGATCGATAAGAATGGATGGATGAATGATCGATAAGAATGGATGGATGGATGATCAATAAGGATGGATGGATGACAGATAAGGATGAATAGATAATAGATAATGATGGATGGATGGATGGATGGATGGATGGATGATAGATAGATAAGAATGAATGGATGGTAGATAAGGATGGATGGATGGATGAATGATAGATAAGGATGGATATAAGGATGATAAAGATGGATGATAGATAAGGATGAATGGATGGATGATAGATAAGGATGGATGGAAGGATGATAAAGATGGATGGATAGATTAGGATGGATGGATGATAGATAAGAAAGGATGGATGTATGATAGATAAGGATGGATGGAAGGATGATAAAGATGGATGGATGGATGGATGGATGTATGATAGATAAGGAAGGATGGATGGATGGATGATAGATGGAAGGATGGATGGATGATAGATAAGGAAGGATGGATGGATGATAGATGGAAGGATGGATGGATGATAGATAAGGAAGGATGGATGGATGATAGATAAGGATGGATGGATGATAGATAAGGAAGGATGGATGATAGATAAGGAAGAATGGATGGATGATAGATAAGGAAGGATGGATGGATGATAGATAAGGAAGGATGGATGATAGATAAGGAAGAATGGATGGATGATAGATAAGGAAGGATGGATGGATGATAGATAAGGAAGGATGGATGATAGATAAGGAAGAATGGATGGATGATAGATAAGGAAGGATGGATGGATGATAGATAAGGATGGATGGATGATAGATAAGGATGAATGGAAGGATGATAAGGATGGATGGATGGATGGATGAAAGATAAGGATGGATGGACGGATGATCGATAAGGAAGGATGGATGGATGATAGATAAGGATGGATGGATGGATGATAGATAAGGAAGGATGGATGATAAGGATGGATGATAGATAAGGATGGATAGAAGGATGATAAGGATGGATGGATGGATAGATAAGGATGGATAGATGATAGATAAGGAAGGATGGATGGATGGATGATAGATAAGGAAGGATGGATGGATGATAGATAAGGATGGATGGAAGGATGATAAAGATGGATGGTTAGATAAGGATGGACGGATGATCGATAAGGAAGGATGGATGGATGATAGATAAGGAAGTATGGATGATAGGGATGGATGATAGATAAGGATGGATGGATGGATGGATGGATAGATAAGGAAGGATGGATGGATGATAGATAAGGAAGGATGATAGATTAGGATAGATAGACAGACAGACAGACAGACAGACAGACAGACAGACAGACAGACAGACAGACAGACAGACAGACAGACAGACAGACAGACAGATAGATAGATAGATAGATAGATAGATAGATAGATAGATAGATAGATAGATAGATAGATAGATAGATAGATAGATAGATAGATAGATAGATAGATAGATAGATAGATAGATAGATAGATAGATAGATAGATAGATAGATAGATAGACAGATGCACATTAATGAAGCGAGCGGAGCATCTGCTCTGTAATGCGAGCGGGACTCGTCTATGGGGGAGGTTGTGCAGCACAAACTCTGCTGTGTGAGAGGGCCGTTTGGGACATCCTGTGCCTGGAGATAAGATGAGATCGTTCGGCTCTTTCTCCCTGTGAAACGCCTCAAAAATTCATCCAGTCTTATCGCTGTTTATGAAAACAGTCCAGCATTTCACCACAGAGATGTTGCGGCGGGGTTTCAGAAGCACGTCTGACTGACGGCTGGCCCTCCACAGAGGGGACGGATAGATCAAAACCCTGTCCATAAAGCCGTAATACAGCAGCTTCGACTGGAAACTGTTTTCACTGGTTGTGTGAAGTCGGGCCCTGCGGGACTTTGTTAAAACACTGCACTCCGTTTGATGTGAGCCGTTTCCGTGGCTTCAGCACTGCTTTAGAGTCACTTTCTCTGCCACTTTAATTTATGGGGCCCGGGCAGCATTCAACCTTAGAGATGCTTGTGAGAGCGATCAAATGTCTCTTTGATTCGGCGAGGGCCGCTTTGAGAGGAGGAGGGTTTTACATCCACGGCTCAAGGCCTTTAATCCCTGAATTTCTCCTCTGCCCAGCGTGGCGGATCTGTTTTGCTGTCTGTTCGCCACAGAAATCCAGCGATGCCGCCACATTCATCAGGTTCATCATTTAACTGCATTCAAAGAGTCATCTATACTGTAACGCCTGATAACTGATCAAACGCACCCCCTTATAATCAACCGGTGTGTGAACACCTTAATGATAATGAGACGCATATTAAAATGAACATTATTCTGATCTTGTGTGAGCTGTAGCTGAACTGCCCCTTTATTTAATGCAATGACATACAGTGTTTGTGTGTGTGTGTGTGTGTGTTTGTGATTTATGAGGACACAAATTAATATAATGACACAGGTATTACACTGGTATTATGATGTAAACATGAAATATGAGGACATTTCATATGTAGGCTTCGGGGTAGGGGTAGTGAGTATGTGTGTGTGTGTGTGTTGGATAGGTTTAGGGGTAGGTGTAGTGAGTATGCGTGAGTGTGTTGGATAGGTTTCGGGGTAGGGGTAGTGAGTATGTGTGTGTGTGTTGGATAGGCTTCGGGGTAGGGGTAGAGTGTGTGTGTGTGTGTGTTGGATAGGTTTCGGGGTAGGGGTAGAGTGTGTGTGTGTGTGTGTTGGGTAGGTTTCAGGGGTAGGGGAAGAGTGTGTGTGTGTGTGTTGGGTAGGTTTCGGGGTAGAGTGTGTGTATGTGTGTTGAGTAGGTTTCGGGGTAGTGTGTGTGTGTGTTGAGTAGGGCTTCGGGGTAGGGGTAGAGTGTGTGTGTGTGTGTATGTGTTGGGTAGGTTTCGGGGTAGGGGTAGTGAGTATGTGTGTGTGTGTTGGATAGGTTTCGGGGTAGGGGTAGAGTGTGTGTGTGTGTGTTGGATAGGTTTCGGGGTAGGGGTAGAGTGTGTGTGTGTGTTGGGTAGGTTTCGGGGTAGAGTGTGTGTGGGTGTGTGTGTTGAGTAGGTTTTGGGGTAGTGTGTGTGTGTGTTGGGTAGGTTTCGGGGTAGAGTGTGTGTGGGTGTGTGTGTTGAGTAGGTTTTGGGGTAGTATGTGTGTGTGTTGGGTAGGTTTCGGGGTAGAGAGTGTGTGTGTGTTGAGTAGGTTTCGGGGTAGAGTGTGTGTGGGTGTGTGTGTTGGGTAGGTTTTGGGGTAGTGTGTGTGTGTGTTGGGTAGGTTTCGGGGTAGAGTGTGTGTGTGTGTGTTGGATAGGCTTCGGGGTAATGAGTATGTGTGTGTGTGTTGGATAGGCTTCGGGGTAGGGGTAGTGAGTATGTGTGTGTGTGTGTTGGATAGGTTTCGGGGTAGGGGTAGTGAGTATGTGTGTGTGTGTTGGATAGGCTTCGGGGTAGGGGTAGTGAGTATGTGTGTGTGTGTTAGATAGGTTTCGGGGTAGGGGTAGAGTGTGTGTGTGTGTGTGTTGGGTAGGTTTCAGGGGTAGGGGAAGAGTGTGTGTGTGTGTTGGGTAGGTTTCGGGGTAGAGTGTGTGTATGTGTGTTGAGTAGGTTTCGGGGTAGTGTGTGTGTGTGTGTTGAGTAGGTTTCGGGGTAGTGTGTGTGTGTGTGTTGAGTAGGTTTCGGGGTAGGGGTAGAGTGTGTGTGTGTGTGTATGTGTTGGGTAGGTTTCGGGGTAGGGGTAGAGTGTGTGTGTGTGTGTGTTGGATAGGTTTCGGGGTAGGGGTAGAGTGTGTGTGTGTTGGATAGGTTTCGGGGTAGGGGTAGAGTGTGTGTGTGTGTTGGGTAGGTTTCGGGGTAGAGTGTGTGTGGGTGTGTGTGTTGAGTAGGTTTTGGGGTAGTGTGTGTGTGTGTTGGGTAGGTTTCGGGGTAGAGTGTGTGTGGGTGTGTGTGTTGAGTAGGTTTTGGGGTAGTGTGTGTGTGTGTTGGGTAGGTTTCGGGGTAGAGTGTGTGTGTTGGGTAGGTTTCGGGGTAGAGTGTGTGTGGGTGTGTGTGTTGGGTAGGTTTCGGGGTAGAGTGTGTGTGGGTGTGTGTGTTGAGTAGGTTTCAGGGTAGGGGTAGAGTGAGTGTGTGTGTGTGTGTCAAGTATATACTGATTTGATTGCAAAAATTAATTATATCATCTGCCATTTATTTTCAGAGATATTGACCCCCTTATAGCTTCAATGCAGCTTTAGATTTTATTTTATGTTTTATACAGATTTGATTTAACTTGATATACTAAATTTTTTTACTAAAATTGAAATTAATTAAATTATAAAATTAATAAAATATGTAGATGTTTAAAACAAAAACAAAAACGAATTAATAATAATAAATAGTAATAATAATAATAATAAAGCATGTTTTTGTTATACATGTTTAAAAAATGAATTAATAATATGAATAATAACTAATAATAGTAATAATAATAATAATAATAATAATAATAATAATATGTTTTTGTTGGACATGTTTAAAAACAAATTACTAATATTAATAATACATAATGTTTTTGTTAAAAACAAATTATTAATAATAATAATAATAAATAGTAATATAATAATAATGTTTTGTAGCATGCTTAAAAAAACAAACAAATTAATAATAATAATAATAATAATAATAACAACAACAATAATAATAATAATACATTTTTATTTAAACATGTTAAAAAATGAATAAAAACTACAAAAATATAAAAGTACGGTAAATATGTAAAAAGAAAAAGGAATTAATATTAATAATAAATAATAATGTTTTTGTTAAAAAACAAATGAATAATAATAAATAGTAGTAATAATAATAATAATAATACTTTTGTTTTTGTAACATGCTTAATGAACATAAAAAAACTAAAATCAAAAACACAACAAAATGACTAAACCTTTAAATGAAACCAGAAAACACACAGGTAAAATAAAAACAAACTCAACATATTAATATGAGCCATTATAGTATGTCTGACGGATACTAAAGCATCACTGCTCTGAATCATCAGACACGAGCCGATCTCAGCGCTGCACTAATATAAAGGAGTTTTCAACCCCTGAAGCTCGACACGTTTCTGAAACTGAAGATAAGACTTTAATTGGACACAAGAGAAAAATAGCATATGTGACAGTGAGCAACACTTTAACCGCCGTCACTGTACGGTTATATAAATAAACTCCCTCAGATCCGGATCACTGTGGGAACTGAACAGTGACCGTATGAGAGGGGTCACTTCTTATAGGAATTGTATAGGACACAATCTGTTGAAGTTCATTTCACGCAACTCTAATGGTTGGTGCTTCAAACACAGTTAACCAGACGTCAAGGACGGCGTCTTTAAAGGTGCAGCTTTTTGAATGTTTATGTACTAAGTATTGATTCTGTTGCATTGGTCTTTACAACTCACAAATGATGCACGTACACTACAGATAATAAACCGCCTTCAGTCGAATCTGATTTCTATTCAGCACAGGTGAGAACATTCATCCAGACTCACAAGTGACAGTGTGTCTCAGTCCTGACGACTTCTCTCTTCTGCTCTTAATGTGTGACTTTAGGTCAGCGGAGACAATGACACCCAAAAATTGCGGACGTTCAAAATCAGTAATTGCCCATCAGAGGTCACGATTGTCAGGCGGAAGCAATTCACGGAATACGTTTAGCATAAATTTACACATGAAGTCAAAGTTTCATTGTGTTAAAGAAATTATTTTTGTTATAGTAATGGAAGCTTTAGCGTAAGTTCTGCCAGGAAGACTTAATTGTCATGTCACTTTAATTTTATCTATCCAATCACATGCTAAATACCTGGGTATAAAAGATCGGTACTTACACATGTCTGAGTTCGCAGATGCTGACGCTCCAATTCAGTTGTCGATCCGGGCGTTCCGTAGCGGTCGATCGTTGGTCCTATGATAACTAATAATGTTCATACAGTAGCGTTCTAAGTCCACGTCAGCCTATCATTCTGTTCAATGGGTTACCGCAGTAACAGACGCAAGTGCTTCACTAACAAAAGCAAGTCTCACGTCAGACTCAGATCAATCGCTTTCATGGAGGACTATCTGGGCATGTTATCAAAGACACGGCTGCGGTTTTCATCACCATTCTGGCGACATCACTACATCAGCATTTATCACCGTGATATGCATATGGTTATGCATTCCGATGGCGATTGGGTGTAGTATCTTACTCTTTTCAACTTTGTCGCAAGCATGTCCGTATAGAGCACACACATGCATCGTGTGAGACGCGCACAGGTGTCTGCCGGTCTGCTTGTGCAACGTGATCGCTCGTTGTGACTCGCTTGTGTCCATAGTGCTCGTAAATGATTCGCATGACACCGGTTACAGGTATATATAGTATTTTGTTAGAAAAACTGAAACAGAACAGATATGCACAGCATATTTACTCTATCATTCTCCCTACGAATGCAAGGAAACAACACAGGTTTTTAAAGCAATATGCACCTTTTTAATCGGGGCTTCATGTTGAACTGAAGTTAAGCTGAAATCGCGATTGGTTCAGTGTTATCAGATCGCTGAAATTCAATAAAAAAAATAAATAAATAAAATAAAATAAAAAATAAAAACTATGCTGAGCAAATTAGCATATTTAGGTACAGGACCGACATCAGTGCTTTCTGTTCTTATTCAATGGCGTTAGATTCATCTTCCAAGCGCTGTGAGTTCGTCACATACGCAATTTAACTGACATAACAGTTTCAAGCTTAGAAGTGTTTGGCCTGCATCCAGCAGAGTACATATTTGCTCAAACATATGGGGTGCCAAGTGTTGGAATGGCTTCCTTTCGTGAGTCGTTATGGCTTCCTTCCCTATGAGGAAGAACTGCAGCGTTCTGTGCTCACATTAAGGTGCTTTGCTTATTGTATTATAAAAATGTTTACAGTGTGCAAAATAACATGTGTTCATGTTTCGTGTTTAAAAAAAAAAAACAGTATTTTTAACACAATTTACTTATCTGTACACCGCTGTTTTTACTGTCCTGAAAACGGCTGATGACTTCCTTTATTCTATGAAGTCCCTCCTTCAGAAATACGTAACGAGTTCTGATTGTGCCAGCGCTTCCCGTGTTGTGATTTGACAGCAGCTTAGCGCACGTGGCACGGTCCTGTGTTGTGATTCGACAGCAGCTTAGCGCATGGGGAAAGGTCACGCCTCTTAACGGGAGATATATGCGCTTAATGATCTCTACAGCGTCCCTGGGAAAGCCAAACAAAGGTGATTTGACTCCGGGATGGAAATAACAGCGTCTCGACGACATGGCGACAAACAGTCAAACGCAGCACTTCCTTTTCTCCACGCGACACGTCCTCTTCTCCACGTGGGACAGCAACAAGACCACGCCCCCTTTTTTGCGCGTAGTCTTGTGCGCGGAGGTTAGTCTGTTCTACTGTTCTACTGACGTAATTAAAGAAGGAAGTACCAGGATGTAGTCCAAGCCGGCCGTTCGCTGTAGGCTTTGAAAGGGAACTTCTGTTAAATAAAATATCTCGCTTGGCATTGAACTTTGAGCTTTATAATTTTACAGGTATTATTTATGCTCTAACAGCAACATTACACACTAACTAAAGTTTGAACAATGGGATCACAAAGAAGGGGACCTTTAAATTGGTTAATCAAAACAAACACGTCATATATATTAGTAATTGTGTGCATTTGTCTTCGCTTTACTCCAGTTAATTTGACTCTATTCGTTTTTTATTCAGCTACTGATATCTGGATACCTCTTATATTTCGAGAAACTTGGATTGTAGCGTTACGTCTTGATCATTCCGGCTAGGCCGCCATGGCTACATTATGATAAAACAAATGTGTATCTTGCTTGTACTCTCAGCACCATATGTCGGGTAAGGTTTGCATACAAAACAAGGTTTGACTTGACATTCGATAGCAGCACTAAATTGATTCAGTACTCAATCTGACCCGTTACATAAAGATTGCATCGTACAGCATCTAAATCACAATTATTGATTTGAAAACAATTATTCAAATCTTTTATGAATACAGTGAGCAGAGTGCACTCCCTTTATAAACGCATGAAACTGTCAAATGCTTCAGTTCAGAAACTCCAGCGGAAACTGCTGTGGTCAATCTGACTACACCGAATCATGAATCTATTGCATGTTCTACTATTCATTGGTAGAGCGTATGCGCTGGAAGGCAGAGTTGGCAGTGATAAGCTCTGGGCCATTCAATCCTGATTGAGTGTTGTGTGGCGCGCCAATTGGGGATTGCATTCGAGTGCTCAACAGACTTTACATTACATTTGTGCATTTGGCGGACGCTTTTGTCCGGGGCACCTTCAGTTGCATTCAGGGTGCACATTTGGTGTTTTCCGGGTCTTGCTTTTCCTGGGAGTCGAGCTGTGGCTCGCCGTTGCTGGTGCCGCGCTCTGCTGTTTGAGCTACTGAAAAGACATGTCTGTGATCAGCTACACTTGCATCGGATCCTATTGTGACTAACAAAATATACAAGGGAGTAAATAGTGTTGACTGTTGACACAGTCTGCACATGCGCATTGATTCCTGGCTGCACCGCAAATGGCAAGGTCTCTCGCAGTAAGCTTTTTCTCTTCACTAAAGCTGGCACACGGTGCACTTATAGTCATTGTGTTTTGTTGTTTTCAGACTGCGATCCTGATGCTAACCTGTGGGATCTCAGTGCATTACAGCAGCCTGTATGTTAATCAGACGCACAAGGACTTGTCCGGAGTTTTACATCAATCCATTCACGTAGCGAAATCATTCAGGCCAAAATTTTATCATGGCGTTGGGGAACAAGTCAAACTAACTATTAAAGACATCAGATTTCATTCTAGGGTCAAAGGAATTTTTTAGGATTGCGATATTGTTCTCATATTGCCAAACGTGTCCCAAAAAAAAAAAAAAAAAAAAATCATCACACAGTATTATCCTGGCTTAGGTTATCAAATGATGAATCTCGTTTTGATCTCTTTCATAGGTTCGGTAGCTGTGTCGGGTCCTATATAGCTAGTTATGGTTTTATTAGCTAGTAAAGCTTAACCTTATAAAACATTCTTTTTTCTTTTGCAAGGGCATCGTCCGGTGTTCTCAATCACATGCACATGTTATGTATTCGTCATACTGTTCTGGTTTAATTTCTTTTGGGGGTTCTCTCAGCAGGTTGACGGTTAGATGGTGTTCTATCAAGATGTGAGCGGGAGCTACGCCCAGGGGTTTAGAATCCTCCTAACTGCAGATGGAAAGAGATGTGATTTCCAACTCACCTGTGCATGGGCCATTCTTTCAGATTGGTGTTGCTACGAAATAGCTCAACGCACGGAGTTGGCATCCATGAATGTGGGATTCCATGATGGTCAATATGGTTTTCTTCAGCAATGCTCAAGCCATCAGGCATGTTCAGTAAACTCTCCCATAATTCCAAAGGTAAAACTAAGATTACCTACTCGTCTTAACAAACATCAGGTAAATTCAAAGCTTTTAAGGTTGATCTTCCACTTCCACCGATATTCTGCTAGAAGCCATGTTATCAGCCTTTCGGTCATGTGTCCAGGGAAATTCACTTTAGAAAGTGTCTTTCCTATTCTGATCTTCACTTCTCACTCAATTTCTTTACTCTTTTACTTAAGCATTCTAGAATGACTCTAAAGGTTCTGGTATCACATTAACAATTCTAAGATGAAGAATCTCTGTCCCTGCACTTCCACGGTAAATATCTTCACGTTCGTCCTAAGACTTCCGACCACTCCCCCCTATTTATTTTATCTATTGGAGCACCTCTCTCTAAGGACTGGTTTCAGACCCACTTTTAAACTGACCTTAAAAGCTGCAGTCTACCTCCTTCTCTTCGTAATGGACTTTCCTACAGCTACGACCGTGGAACTTCTAGGCCAGCATTCAAGCTAAGGGGGAGACCGTGTTCTTCTGCATTCGAGTTCTATATAAGACCAATTCTAAAATCATCCTTGAAGCTCAGCAAGCTCTCCAGTAATGGTTCAGGTAAATTCCTATGCAACTACTGGTGGTGGTTTATTAATATAAAAAATAAAAAATAAAAAACAGACCGTGTGGCCCTGCAGCCTTGTCTCTGTGGTCTAACAGACCGTGTGGCCCTGCGGCCTTGTCTCTGTGGTCTAACAGACCGTGTGGCCCTGCGGCCTTGTCTCTGTGGTCTAACAGACCGTGTGGCCCTGCGGCCTTGTCTCTGTGGTCTAACAGACCGTGTGGCCTGGCGGCCTTGTCTCTGTGGTCTATCAGGCCGTGTGGCCCTGCGGCCTTGTCTCTGTGGCCCTGCGGCCTTGTCTCTGTGGTCTAACAGACCGTGTGGCCTGGCGGCCTTGTCTCTGTGGTCTATCAGGCCGTGTGGCCCTGCGGCCTTGTCTCTGTGGCCCTGCGGCCTTGTCTCTGTGGCCCTGCGGCCTTGTCTCTGTGGTCTAACAGACCGTGTGGCCCGGCGGCCTTGTCTCTGTGGTCTATCAGGCCTTATGGCCCGGCGGCCTTGTCTCTGTGGCCCTGCGGCCTTGTCTCTGTGGTCTAACAGACCGCGCGGCCCTGCGGCCTTGTTTCTGTGGTCTAGCAGACCGCGCGGCCCTGCGGCCTTGTCTCTGTGGTCTACCAGACCGTGTGGCCCGGCGGCCTTGTCTCTGTGGTCTAGCAGACCGTGTGGCCCGGCGGCCTTGTCTCTGTGGTCTATCAGGCCGTGTGGCCCTGCGGCCTTGTCTCTGTGGCCCTGCGGCCTTGTCTTTGTGGCCCTGCGGCCTTGTCTCTGTGGTCTAACAGACCGTGTGGCCCGGCGGCCTTGTCTCTGTGGTCTATCAGGCCTTGTGGCCCGGCGGCCTTGTCTCTGTGGCCCTGCGGCCTTGTCTTTTGTGGCCCTGCGGCCTTGTCTCTGTGGTCTAACAGACCGCGCGGCCCTGCGGCCTTGTTTCTGTGGTCTAGCAGACCGCGCGGCCCTGCGGCCTTGTCTCTGTGGTCTACCAGACCGTGTGGCCCGGCGGCCTTGTCTCTGTGGTCTATCAGGCCGTGTGGCCCTGCGGCCTTGTCTCTGTGGCCCTGCGGCCTTGTCTCTGTGGTCTAACAGACCGTGTGGCCCGGCGGCCTTGTCTCTGTGGTCTATCAGGCCTTGTGGCCCGGCGGCCTTGTCTCTGTGGTCTAGCAGACCGTGTGGCCCGGCGGCCTTGTCTCTGTGGTCTATCAGGCCGTGTGGCCCTGCGGCCTTGTCTCTGTGGCCCTGCGGCCTTGTCTTTGTGGCCCTGCGGCCTTGTCTCTGTGGTCTAACAGACCGCGCGGCCCTGCGGCCTTGTTTCCGTGGTCTAGCAGACCGTGCGGCCCTGCGGCCTTGTCTCTGTGGCCCTGCGGCCTCTGGTTTATACGCGTTTCATAAAAAAAAATATATAAAAAAAAAAAAAAAATAATAATAATATAAAAAAAAAAAATAATAATAATAATAATAATAATAAAAAAAAAAAAAAAGCCATCAGCAGGCGGTGTTCCATGTTCACGCTTAATATGTTAACTCTTGTTTTTCTTCTTTGTAGGAACTCCAGGATACAAGACCGATGGGTCTATTTTATTTACCATTTTTGGAGGATAGGATAGGCTCCGTCCAGGTGGAAGTATTCTTCCACTTATTCTTGGGGGTCGGCTGCGCCTCTGCCTTCGTCTTCAGGCAGGATATGCAGAGTCCGGACCCTAAGATTGCGAGCTACGGACGGGGCCTATGCCAATATACTTTATTGCTTGCTGGGTTGTTAATAAATGGATAATTGTCACAGTATTTATTCTCCCGAGTCTTTCTGGCAGAAATGGAAGCTTTAGCGTAAGTTCTGCCAGGAAGACTTAATTGTCATGTCACTTTAATTTTATCTATCCAATCACATGCTAAATACCTGGGTATAAAAGATCGGTACTTACACATGTCTGAGTTCGCAGATGCTGACGCTCCAATTCACCGCCATCCTCCCCACCACCTCCAAGTCAAATCCTTCCCTACATCCACCCCACCACCACCAGGATGGTCCCTTCCATACCTCACGGGGGGGTCGGCTGCGCCTCTGCCTTCGTCTTCAGGCAGGATATGCAGAGTCCGGACCCTAAGATTGCGAGCTACGGACGGGGCCTATGCCAATATACTTTATTGCTTGCTGGGTTGTTAATAAATGGATAATTGTCACAGTATTTATTCTCCCGAGTCTTTCTGGCAGAACTGCAAGTAGGAGGCATTTCCCCTCTGGACAGGACGTTTTAAAATTCAATCGAACTGAAAAACAGCCCTCTTTGTGTGATATTGATTAACTACATCAAATGATATAAACATTTTACATAATAATCTAGCATTCTCACACAAATATTAGTCTTCATCTGGTCGTTTAAAGGTGCACTATGTAACTTTTCCGTCCGCTAGAGGTCATCTGTTCAAAACAAAGGCGTAGTTTGATGACGCCACGTTTGAGCGCAGAATCTTGGGACATGTGGTCTTCACCTCACAGCCGCTGGGAAAAGAATCGGGATTGGACTCGGGCAGAAATCATGTTCATGGATGCAATTATTAAAGGGTAACTAAACTATAAACCAACTTTTTTTAGTTAATGATCTGCAAGGCTGGGGCTTTATTAATGCTGTTTACTGATTCGAGTAAATGTTTTGACATTTGGGTAAAAAGTGTTTTAATTCTATAAAATATGGTGTAAAATCGTCTGAGTGCTGCCCTCTAATGGTGCGTTCACACCGGACGCGATTCGCGCGAGTTATTTACATGTTAAGTCAATGCAGAGACGCGAAATGGCATTCTGCGGCGCGATTCGCGCGAATGAGGCGGCGAGATTCGCGCGATTGAGGCGGCACGAATTGAGCGTTTTGAACGCGCGAATCGCTCAAGTTGAAAAATCTGAACTTTGGCGGATATTTCGCGCCGCGTTAACCAATCATGAGCTTGCTCTAGTAGTGACGCATTTACAAGTGGAGGTCATCCAGGCGCAGCTCCTGGAGGAGTTGATGAAACTCACCGAGCTGGGTGCGCTTCTGGAGGATCTGATGGACCCAGACACGGCGCCGAACGAGTCTACACCGCTTTTCAGCCTTCCACAGCAAATAAAGCGCAGCTACCCTCTCAACAAAATCTGTGTCAGCCATTTCACAACGAGACTGGAGCAGAAAAAAAGAGCCAGAGCCAGCGGCAAATGTGAGAAGGACTAGCCGAGGAAAGGCGGGTCTCGCCGGGTAAACGAGCGCGGAATGTCCCTGATCGCCTGGATCTCACAACTCCGAAAACGGCAGATAAAATGCTCAAATAGGCACTCTTTTTATAAATTAACCACAGATTTGAGCTTTAAACAACTATATTATCGCCTGAAAAAGTCTTTAAACTACGTTTTGTCACACATTAATAGTAGTATTTTTTACAAAAAAGACGTCAAGTGACCGAGACGAGCTGGCTCATATAGGCTCATATAGGGCAGAAGCCCCTCCCATTCTCACACAAATATTAGTCTTCATCTGGTCGTTTAAAGGTGCACTATGTAACTTTTCCGTCCGCTAGAGGTCATCTGTTCAAAACAAAGGCGTAGTTTGATGACGCCACGTTTGAGCGCAGAATCTTGGGACATGTGGTCTTCACCTCACAGCCGCTGGGAAAGAATCGGGATAGGACTCGGGCAGAAATCATGTTCATGGATGCAATTAATAAAGGGTAACTAAACCCTAAACCAACTTTTTTTAGTTAATGATCTGCAAGGCTGGGGCTTTATTAATGCTGTTTACTGATTCGAGTAAATGTTTTGACATTTGGGTAAAAAGTGTTTTAATTCTATAAAATATGGTGTAAAATTGTCTGAGTGCTGCCCTCTAATGGTGCGTTCACACCGGACGCGATTCGCGCGAGTGATTTACATGTTAAGTCAATGCAGAGACGCGAAATGGCATTCTGCAGCGCGATTTACTACGTTTTGTCACACATTAATAGTAGTATTTTTTACAAAAAAGACGTCAAGTGACCGAGACGAGCCGGCTCATATAGGCTCATATAGGGCAGAAGCCCCTCCCATGATGCGAATTCGCGTCTGTTGTGTAGTTGTCACACGTGAATTTCACGCGCGATTCGCTCGAATTTCACGCATGAAAGAAGCGATTAAACTCAAAATGTTAAAGCGTCCACCTTCGCGTGATCAGCGCAAATTATTAGCGCGAATCGCGTTCGGTGTGAACGCCACATTAAGGTTGAACGGTGGCGACTGCAGTTGAATTTTCCTATTGGACGCTGTAGGTCATCGTGACGTAGGATGGCTCTTCCAACGGCTCACTAGCCACGCCCCTGGCATGAGCTCGCCACGCCCTCAGAAATGTTTTCCCCAATCACATGATGAGAACGGCTTCACTCCAGTATGAACTCTCATGTTACATGAAGTAGAAACATTATGAATGAAACTCACTTGACACATGCTTTAACATTGTAATGAAGAAAATGCGGTTAAATAATGCAGTTGTCAGTACACGTCAGGATTTTCTTGCGATATTATTGCCGCCCGTCATGTGTACAGATCAGTTTCATACATGAGACGCACTTTCAAACCCTGACACGCAAGTGGTTGCCGCGGTAACGAACAACAATACCGTAACGTGCTGGCATATATAGTCTTTTATTTGAGGAAATCTATTTATAATAGGCTATTAGGTTTGAACTTATTGGTCCTGCGTTGCTTATTGATTCAGTTCATTTGAATGAAAATACATCGGATGTATATCAGATATCTGATCTATTTTTAGTGGCATTCAGTATAAGGAAAGGATTTGATTGTCCATAGATTAGGTCAGTTCTCTTGCGCTGCTGCTTCACTAGCATCGTCGGCATCGGGAGTTAAAGGACAACTCCGGTGAAAAATGAACCTAGGGGTAATTAACACATGGTTACCGAGTAGATCGCTCTCTGGGATGCGTTTTCATGAAAATCGAATGTAAAGAGTTTTATCTCTAAAAACTTTAAGCTTTAAGCTTATAACGCTAGTATATGGGGCACAGAATAAGTAAAATTAAATCGCTAGTTAATACCACTAACAAGGCTCAAAATAGCCTCACACTAACACGGTAGCATAATGAGGGTCCCTACATGCAAACCGAAGCATTGAGAACTTTGTAAGTGTACAAACAGTTTAATAAGAAGATACTTTAGAAAGATAGTACATTACGCGTATACAGACAGGAGCCATCTTGGAAAACAGTCTCGACAAGTCGAGCCACAGTTGAATAATCCGCCTTCTCTTTAGTGTGTATCATTTGGAAGCACTAGTCTCTGTTGCGTTCAGTGCTTTCTTCCAGAAACAACGGACCATATGTGATTCCAAGTCACAGTTCATCACTTAGCACAGCGTCCGTGGCTCGACTTGTCGAGACTGTTTTTTTACCGTGTTAGTGTGAGGCTATTTTGAGCCTTGTTAGTGGTATTAACTAGCGATTTAATTTTACTGATTCCGTGCCCCATATACTAGCGTTATAAGCTAATCTGTTTTTAGAGATAAAACTCTATACATTCGATTTTCATGAAAACGCATCCCAGAGAGCGATCTACTCGGTAACCATTTGTTAATTACCCCTAGGTTCATTTTTCACCGGAGTTGTCCTTTAATGCAGTTTGAGCCAGCGGCTCGCATTGATAAGGCTCCGGGTCTGTGTCTACAGACAATTCACCCTCCTCCACTTCATGTAAAGGTGGCGGAGAATGACCGCTCTGTTGCAAAGCTACTGGCGTCACTCCAGTCATTCTCCATCTTTGCGACTCGTGAGTCTGACAGCTGTCAATCAATCCTTCACTGCGGGTCTCAGGTGCACACCCTCCGCTCAGTCCCGCCCTCGGTTTGTCCCCTCTGTCTCCGCTGGGCTCTGCCCACTTTTCCAGCATTTTTCAAATATTGCCAGTGGGTGGAGTTAAGCTCTGAGCTGGGGTTTAGTTACCCTTTAATAAGATGAACGCAACACACGCCTCGCGAGCAGCGGGACTTTTATTATGCCACAGTCGCCGGCGCCACTTCCGCTCCTCCGCTCATGAGTGTGAGGTAACGCCGCTCTGTTTATCATATTAGACACATCTGAGTGTGTTGATGATGTTCTGACGTGACTCTGTGCGTTCTCTCAGCGGCTGCTATGACACTTGTTCACACTGCAGTGAGAGGAAAGCGTTTCCGCAAAATAAAACCGGAAACCGAGGGGAACGCAGATATGATGTTATCGACAGGCGACTCCCTCACACGTCCCGGTTCCTCGGGTAAAATAGCAATTTTATCACGATCTACAAATAGTTGGAAACATTTGTAATATTGTAAGTACTCAACTGAACAAAATATATAACACTGGCCTAGTGGTTTTTGGATATTTGACTGCAAAAATGTAACATATTGCAGCTTTAAGTAGTTTTTCACAGTGTAGAGTGTCTGTTACCTGATGCAGCGCCCCAATGATTTTGCGCGTCTCCTGGTAGATGACCTCTGACCCCCAGTGAGGGTTGAGTCGTGTCAAGTGTTTGGCCAGCCGGTTGTGTTCTCTCACCCAGAGCGTGTGGAGGACAGACAGGGGCAGGATCTCATTTACCCTGCTGTCACCCGCCGCGAAACACTCGACCCTCTCCAACCCGGGATCCTGGAGGCACGCGGACGGCCGGACAGAGACGAAGGGCAAGTACGGCCGGCCCTCATCCGTGTGTTTACTATTGACAGCCAGCAGACCTTCAGAGCTGGAGAGGTTTCGGAGGGTTTTCTGGAGGTCCGCTGAATGGCCGTAGACGGTTGATGCGTCTATGAAGGACGTGACTGAATTAATCTGCTGTCGCTGTGGAGTGTGATGGGCGTCTGTCTGACCGCTTATACAGGCGGGTGAAGAACGGAAAAACGGAAGACAGCTTTTATTTCTGGACAGCTTATCATCCTTGGGAATCTGTGTGTGTAAGAGAGTATACATTACTTGTGTATACACAGTAAAAAAAACTGTCACAGTCTCTCATGGGAACTTCCATTTTTGTGATATCAAATTGAAATTTGGAACACAACTTGATTAGACATATGGCTTTGAATTTTTTGTAATTTTAGAGGCAAATTTATTTTGTAAAATAAAAAATATTTAGTACAGTACAATTCAGCGCTCGGGCCAGTGGTTCAAATTTGTACTTGCCCTGCCAACATTTTTACTGGCCCCACCACAAAAAAACTAATAAATAAAATAAAATATATTCTATCTCCGCTCTTGACAGCGCCGCCCATCCCATAGAGATAGTCACTCCGCCAATCATGACAAGTTGTTTGCATCACACGCTGTTTTCATTGCCTGCTTGATCAGTAACGGTCTCTCTATGTAGCGCTTTATAAAAGACAGCTGACATTTTACACGTTTATTTCCTTCATTGGCAAGAGCTATGTCAGAGAGAGAGAGTTTCTGGTGGTCAATAAAGAAGGAAATTGAATATTAGTAGCCTATTGTTGCTGTCAATGGCGAATCCATCATGGCGGTGGAAATGTTTAATCGCAGGTTAAATTCGAATCCCTGATTTGTTAATCTGGGTTTAAAAGTAAGTGGTGCAACACAACTCGATTTAAAATAAAGCCTAGATCAACAAATCCTAGATTAGCTCTAAACTGAGTTTAATTTAGTCCTTGTTGGTGCAACCCACCCTATGTTTACGATGATACTCGACAAGACCGGCATTGTGACATCATTTTGTGTGAATATTCGGGCACTGTGAGACGCGTGGGTGCGCTCAAGAACCAAACTGAGAGATGGGGGAACTTTCTCGTCGATGTGCACTTGAATATTTAAATAGGCAAGGCTTACAAATGCGAACATGATCAACTTCAGTGACAATGCAGCACTGGCCCGAGCGGGCATGTAACAGGTCCTTGTGTCTTTCACGCTGACCCCGTCCCATCGGGCAGTCCTTATTGTCGAGCCATGCATTTCATTTGCAGTAAATTTAAACTTCTATAACTTTTTCATTTTTGTTTGGATTTTCACATCTATTCTCAAAAAGGGGTTCAATAGTAGTAATAATAGTTGGATGTTTAAGTAATTTCAACTGAAGTTTTCAATTGCTTGTTTTGATTAGTTAAAGCATTTCATAACTTATTGATCATATTTTTTTTCTAAACCAGTTTGCTCAGATTAAAGCATTATTGTACATTCGTGAAATGAAAGTGTAAAGTCTTAACAATATCAGCAAATTCAAGTGATGATTGATCAATGTTGATCATCCTCATTTAAGTCAAATAATAGTCTTTTTTGGCTGGGCGATATTTCGAATATTCATGATGGTGATTAAAATCATGCAATATTCACAATGTTGCTTATATGTTTTTATATGTGCTTTCTAGCCTGATTTATCAATCAATCAATGATATTACAAAGCACCTGAAAATAGGCTAACTTCCGTCAACATAACCAACGTCACAACCTGCTTGCACAGAGAGAGCGCTGGGGACTATTTTCAGGCGGTGTGTAATATCATTGCGCCGCGGCACTCATGGGACGGCTCAAAGCTCTTGATTATTACGCAGGAATGAAAGTATAGTTCCTAGCATATCAGTCTAGAAAATCACAACTTTTCATTTTCTGTCAGTCTTAGTACATGATGTAACTATACTAGTGCTGGGGAAAAAATTAACTAATTAATCGCATTTTTTCCCTTTAATTAATCGTGATTAATCACAAGTTTTTAATATTTTGATATTGTATTAATTTCAGTTACTCTCCAAATTAATGTAGAAAGAATTTAAAGACGGCATATAGACAGTGTTGTAATGGCATCTTTTTATGAATGAAGGCCAGTATCACTGATAATGTCTCTATGAAACATTAATGACGTTACATTACAGTATAACTGAAAGCTGCCAATCTCAACATTTATTAGGCTTTAAAAAAACAAACTTTACATAAACCCATTATAATAAATTTTATTTTTACCTGTGGCCTTCCCTGTTAGACATTTCCAGAAATGTAATAGTTATCAAACACCTTTCTTAACTGCATAAATAATAAATGAAATATAGATTAATCATCCTTAAAGATACACTTTTCTCTGTTCCCGTTGTTCTTTGATGAACATTAATGACAGGCATCATCAGTGCTCCTGTCACTTTAAGAACGGCCGCTGACGAACATGACGCGGATCTGACGCGCTGTCCCGCGCATCTCATTTCCTCACAACTCTTAACTCATTTAAGACCCTAATATGAGAATACTCAACATTCTCTGTGTTGTTGTTATTGTTTATTCAAGAGCAAAAGAGAACTCGATGTGAGCAGGAGACTGACGCGAGTCTGTCTGTGTGTCGAGTGTGTGTGTGTGTGTGTCAGAGTGTCCCTCGATTAGCTGACATGAGACGCAGCCACACAGACAGGACACTGACACACACACACACACACAGGACCAGTGTTGTCAAGTCCGCGGTTTTCCCGCGGAATTGGGCTACTTCATCACTGTTGCCGCGGGCTGTTTTTCATGTCCGCGGTTTGAAGCGACCCCAATTATGTGATATTTAGCCCTGGGAATGCGAATTTTAATAGGCAACCATGCCATAAAAACACATATTTTACCCCCAAATGTAATTTTTTTACCGAGGAAGCCCCCCTGAAACGCGATGGGCTTGTTTTGAGTAGCAATTGGGCGGGTTTTGTTGTGAAAACCCGGCAACCCTGCACAGGACATTGACATACAGCGCATTCTCTTGTGTCTTGTCACGCTTGGAAGCATTTACATGAATAGGAGCGTGATCATGTAACGCTAGGCAAAAATGGATATAAAAACGGACGCGTTAAATATTTTTAATGCGTTAAGCTGAAAAAATTAATCGCCTGCGTTAACGCGTTAATTTGCCCAGCCCTAAACTACACACATCATAACATGTAAATAGGAAAATGTTGGCGTTATTTTGTCACTTATTGAGCAGTCGGCTAGCTGGAGCCATTTACCTCCAGTCTTTGTGCTAAGCTAGGCTAGCGGTGGTGCGTCAGACAGAGTTATGGCACGGAGATGAGAATGGGATGTGTGGACTTATCTAACTCTGGGGATACGGTGAATAAGATGAAGTCCTAAAAAGTCGTTGTGTTCCTTTAATTTCAAGCCCTACTTGCAAAGATGGGCATTTTGAAACATATGTATGTATAAATAACCGTTCGCGCCAAATATAATGTCAAAATTCATGCCCTCTGAGAAGCGGATGTGTCTGCGTCTCTCAGACAGCGGTCAGAAACGGTCTCTCGCGTGCAAGTGGAGAAATGAGTCCTGCTGACCGCGATTCAAAGGCTTAAAATTACATTCACAGTGGCTACCAACTCATCAGATCTAGACGAATCACAATAATGACCCATTTTTTATCAAAAACGGAGAATTTCGCCGAAAGGTGACAAGTTTGCACCCCTGTTTTTTCTGTGTTTTTTCAGTTTCTGTGTCCGATGGAGGAGGAGGAGGAGGAGGAGGAGGAGGAGGAGGAGGAGGAGGAGGAGGAGGAGGAGGAGGAGGAGGAGGAGGAGGAGGAGGAGGAAGAAGAAGAAGAAGAAGAAGAAGAAGAAGAAGAAGAAGAAGAAGAAGAAGAAGAAGAAGAAGAAGAAGAAGAAGAAGAAGAAGAAGAAGAAGAAGAAGAAGAAGAAGAAGAAGAAGGTCACACAGATTGTAAATGAGTGCACAAATGACAGAGTATTAATTACTGGCTGAACTGTATTCCTCATATGAATCTATTCATGTGCAACGTTTCAATGAGAACTAAATCGATGCAGTATGCTTCTGAATATGCATACAGATCAATATAGAGCTGAAACTAAAAAGCATATTTGCACAGACTCTACAGAGTTTATATCATTTAATTGACACTTCCATGTTATATTACCTCGCTGCCTTATAGCTGTCAACATTGAACATTGAAAATAAGGGAGATTTCCCGGAATCCATCCACAAAATAAGGGATTTTTTTTTTTACACGATTCTTACCCACAAACTTTAAAAAAAAAGCACTTATCATTAACAGTCTAAAGAGTTTATAACTACACAATATATTTTGTTTTTGGCCGTCAGCGTCCTGATCCATCATCGCACATCACACTCATCTACTCTACTCTCCTTGAAGTTCACCTCCCGCCCGCCGCTGCAACTGTCTTCTTCGATAGTAGCCTAAGCCCAACCTTTTTTCAGTCATGGCACCCTTTGAAAATGTTCTCCATTTTGTGGCACCCCCTCGCATACGATACGCTAGGGGTGTAATGGTACAGATTGCTCACGGTTCGGTTTGTATCACGGTTTTAGGTTCACCGTTTCGGTACGGTTCAGTATTTGCTATGTTCAGGGAAAAAAGGACTACTGTAAAATAAAAGTAAAGAAAATAATAAGAACAAATCATTTAAATACAAGCAGCAGCCCAAATAAATACTATTGAGCAAAGATACTAATAAAATAAACCATGGGCGTCGGAACCATTGTATGTGGGTGGGACAAGACCCATCCACTTTTTACGATCAATGATATTGGACCCACTCACTTTTATCGTCTCTAACATTTAGCACATGTCTGTTTACCTACTCCTAATCGATAAACACTTATTATTAAACACATGTTAGACGCTTTATTTCCACTTTTCTAATATTTTCTTAATTTTTATTGAAAATAAATGCCTTTCCGATTTGATATGTGATGGGAAAACGGAGAAGATTGAGTTAAGCAAAAGCCAGACTCGAACCACAGGTCGATTTGTGTCAGTACTAGATGCCGTGTGTCTTACCCCTACACTACTGCCACTCTCAATGATATGGCGATTTCCGTAATTTTGTCTTTCCGAACTATACGTTTAGCAAGTACAGCGGTAAATTTATAAGGAACCACCCACATTTTTTTGCTTCCGATGCCCATGAAATAAACTATGCTTTTCAGGTTTCTCAGCTACGACTAACATTAGTTTTCAGGTACAGAAATTGATCATTGCCTGTTTGACTGTATAAATGAAAGATTTATCCTATTAAGCTTACAAAAGCTATTAAATCAAGAGCAGTGAGTGATGTCCTTGTCTTTTGTTGTTTGGCATTAAACAGACAACAGTAAAGGCTACTCCCCCTTTAAGACCTAAAGCTCGGATATGCGTCGTCTTTCTCGACTGTATAAAGTTTACTTAAGGCATATACAGACTATGTCTGCTAGAATACTCATCAAGATGGACATGTTGACATACTTTTTGCGTGAGTTTGTCCGTTCAAGAGCAAGACTTGAAAGAGAACTCTGTGAGACGTGTGCGCGCTTTCGGATAAGTGCACAGAGACGTCTCATTCGGGTCTTCTGGCACTACACCCGGGTGATGACGGCGAACATGACTGGTCATATTCGAACATACAGCATGCAATGAACAAAGTTTACAAAGAGAGAATTATTTGAAAAATTTGAACAAAAAATATATATATTTTAAGGACTTTTACACGGCACCCCTGCTCTCGTCAGACGGCACCCTGGTTGGGAAACACTGGCCTAAGCTACTGTCTGTGTACCGCCCCCTGCTTGACTGGAGGTCTAGCAACCCAAGTGCAATCCACTTCACAGACACAGATAGTGCTGAGTTAACCAGTCCTTCCAGAAAAATGCGGCTTTTTTTTGTGATTGTTGCGGGCAAAAATCCTTGATTATGAGGCATGTTTTCTTAAAAAATGCGATGAAAAATGCGGGAAAACGCAGGAAATTCCGGGATATTAATGCAATTTTATGCTATGAAATTGCAGGAACTTGCAAAAACTGTGGTTTGATGAAAAAGAGAAAAAAAGCACTACATCACAGAAAGTGCTGGGAATATTTAAGTTCCCATCTTGTTTTATTGAAGACCTTAATAAACACACGGCTCAAATTTACAAAACATTGAGTCAAACAAGTTCTGTAGCTTTACAAAAGGAATATGCTACAACTTCTGAAAAATGAATAAATAACTTTTACAGAGGTAGCTTTACAAAACAGACATTTGAGTGCTTCCAATGCACAAAGTGCAATCTCTTAAAGGGTTAGTTCATCCAAAAATTTAAATTCTGTCATTAATGACGTCCCCTCATGTCGTTGGACACCCGTAAGACCTCCGGACACAAATGAAGATATTTTAGTTGAATTCCGATGGCTCAAAAAGGCCTCCATTGGCACAATGTACACTCTCAAGACCCATAAAAGTCCATCTCACTACAGTGCAGGTTCTACAATAACTTTATGAAGAGACGATAATAGTTATTGTGCGCAAAAAAAACAAAATAACGACTTATATAGTGATGACCGATTTCAAAACACAGCATCATGATGCTATGAATCAGCGAGTCGACTCACGATTCGGATCGCGTGTCAAACTGCTGAAATACGTGACTTTGGCGATCCGAACCGCTGAATCGACTCATTGATTCATAACACTCCGAACCGCTGAATCGACTCACTGATTCATAACGCTTCAAAGCTTCATGATGCTGTGTTTTGAAATCGGTCAACACACCAGGAAACTGCTTTGCGCGTCTTTTGCTGTTATTTTTGTTGGCAAATGGGAATTTGCGCTTCATCATGGTTTCACCGATATCTATGGTTTCTCCACGGGGGTTTGTAGCTTTTCGATGACGTTCTTGTCGGGTAATTACGTCACTTCAAAACGTTCCCATGGCAATAGGGGGAAATGGCGGCTCTTGTGTGAAGTAAACAAACATTTTTCAACTTTCTGCTAATATATATATATGACTTTTTTTGCAACGAAAATGCGGGGATTATGAAATCATGCTAGCCCTGCATATTTTGCACGCGGAAATAGGCAATTTATGCGGCGAAAGTGCGGCGTATTTGAAAAAATGCGGCCCCGCATAAATATGCGGACTTTGGCTGATTATGCGTTAAATCACGCGATCGCATAATCGCGTTTTTCTGGAGGGACTGGTTAACACAATCAGAGCGTAAAAATACGGGATATTTTACGGGAAAATACTAAAACGGGAAGACAGCGGGAAACGAACTAAAATACGCGAGAAACCCGGAAAAAACGGGAGGGTTGACAGCTTGGACGTGTTGCTAACTTGTTCCCTACAAAGTGCACATACAACATCCATTCTGCTTTGTGATGCATCGCAATAATGAAGGTGACAGTTAAACGTCCCTCTTACGAAATCTCAATGAATAAAATCCAGTTTCGCTTTGCGTTTTTCTCATTATGGAAGCAAAATGCAATGTCATTTCATGTTGAATAAACAATTAAATGAATAATGAAACAGAGCCTCCTGAGCTTTGGAAGAGCAAAAACACGCTCCTTTAGGGATGGACTCACAAATTGATCGCAAATCTTTTTATTTTCTGTCTGTCATTTACGGGGCGGACGCCGAGAGCGGCCGGTCTATATGAAGCTCTGGGTATTTAGTATGCGGTATGCAGTGTGTGGCTCAGGGTGGGCAGGAATAAAATGCTATTTTGTATATCTATGGAAGTGTCCTCCTTGCCTCTGGCTGGGGACAGTGAGATTAGTTACAAACCAGCACAAACTCCCCACAATTTTATGAGCATTTCGAGCCCCGGAGGATCCAGAACGGCCAACAAAAAAGATTCTGCGTGACCCCCATTTTCAATGGCGTGTGAGGTTCGCCGGAGATAAAGAAGTAATCAATGAGATATATTTTCGTTTTAATTATAGGGCTCAGCCACATTCCCCGATTCATCTTCGTTGTTCCGAACCAACAGTCCTGAACTGTCAAATATATTCCCACCTCTGACTCATCGGAGGCCATCAGACAAAGCGAGCGCTAGACAATGACGTCGCCCCTGAGGAAACGCATGGCATTTTATCTGTTTAAACGAAATGAACTTCTGTCAATGAATTCTAAAAATGAGAACAGACACATACTCCTTGACACTGGATGTCAAAGCCAGAGATAATTCTAATGAAATGTCTGGGGGAATGTCTTATCCAGTCAACAGCAGAAAACTAGCTGCAGGTGACTCTCATATGAAAATAGATGTTGCTCATGATTAATAATAAACAACACCAGAGACAGTATGAGCAAGAGACGGACGGAGAGAGCAATCGCTGAATATGCTGGCTGAAGAGTAGAAGCCCCGCCCTTAAAGGGGTGATGAACTGAGAAATCAACTTTCCCTTGAGCTTTTGATATATCAAAGGTCATGGTAAAAGAAGAATATCCTGTACGTTTCAGAGCTGAAAACTTCCTTGTTAGTCAAAGAAAAGCTTTTATTGACACCAGGCACAGAAAACGAGAGCTCTCAGAATATGCGGATCAGGACCAAGACTCAGCCTCTACAGATAAATGTGCTTCTGTAGCCCCGCCCACCGACTCGTGAGCTAAGGATCGTCCCTGCATAAGCTTCCTTCTGAACACACACTTATGTGAGTAGGCTAAAACATGTTTTTTGTGTGTGTGTGTGTGTCCGCGCGAGGGAGTGAGGGGGTGTGTGTGTCCGCGCGAGTGATTGTGTGTGTGTCCGCACGAGTGAGTGTGTGTGTGCGTGTCCGCGCGAGTGAGAGTATCATTTATGTGGCGACATTTACCGGGAGTGAGCCAACCTTTGAAACGAAAACTCACAGATGAAAAGGGGGATGAGTTAAATAAAAAGAGAAAGTTTTGTGAGAAATGGAGATAATGTCGCCGGTTCTGTTCATAATTTTTATGGACAGAATTTCTAGGCGCAGCCAAGGGCCGGAGGGTGTCAGGTTTGGGGACCACACGGTTTCGTCTCTGCTCTTTGCGGATGACGTTGTCGTGTTGGCCCCTTCTAACCAGGACCTTCAGCATGCACTGGGACGGTTTGCAGCCGAGTGTGAAGCGGCTGGGATGGGGATCAGCACCTCCAAATCCGAGGCCATGGTCCTCAGTCGGAAAAGGGTGGCTTGCCCACTTCAGGTTGGTGGAGAGTTCCTGCCCCAAGTGGAGGAGTTCAAGTATCTAGGGGTCTTGTTCACGAGTGAGGGGAGGATGGAACGGGAGATTGACAGACGGATCGGTGCAGCTTCTGCAGTAATGCGGTCGATGTACCGGTCTGTCGTGGTGAAGAAAGAGCTAAGCCGTAAGGCGAAGCTCTCGATTTACCGGTCAATCTACGTTCCTACTCTCACCTATGGTCATGAGCTTTTGGGTCATGAATGAAAGGACAAGATCCCGGATACAGGCGGCCGAAATGAGCTTTCTCCGCAGGGTGGCTGGGCGCTCCCTTAGAGATAGGGTGAGAAGCTCAGTCACTCGGGAGGAACTCGGAGTAGAGCCGCTGCTCCTCCACATCGAGAGGGGACAGCTGAGGTGGCTCGGGCATCTGTTCCGGATGCCTCCTGAACGCCTTCCCGGGAAGGTGTTTCGGGCATGTCCAACCGGGAGGAGGCCCCGGGGAAGACCAAGGACATGCTGGAGGGACTATGTCTCCCGGCTGGCCTTGGAACGCCTCGGTGTCCCCCCGGAAGAGCTAGAGGAAGTGTCTAGGGAGAGGGAAGTCTGGGCATCTCTGCTTAGACTGCTGCCCCCGCAACCCGGCCCCGGATAAAGCGGAAGAAGATGGATGGATGGATGGAGATAATGGAGTTTCAAGAGGCGGGCTACAATATGATTCTGACGCTGTCGTGATGAGTTGTTCGGTGTGTCGCGGTAGAGAGTGAGCAGTGGGATGAGTTTTAAGTTAATTAGATTAAGCATCTGATAGTTTTACAAAACCTTCAAATGTACTGTTATGAGCACTAGTTTCATGTTCACATCTATGTCTTACCATTTGTTGCTCTGTTTTTGCTTCTATGTACTCTTCTTCATTGTATCTAACATGTTTCATTTGTCTTCATTGTGTGCCTACTTGTTTGACATTTGTACATGTACAGAACTTTTGGTCAACTACAGTTTCTATAAGTGCTTTACAAATAAAGTTGATTACATTTTGATCAATATATAGATTTTTTTTATTATACATTTCAAATTTTGCTCTAGACAATTTTTTATGTTTGTATTCAACATAATACCTTACTATCTCAATTAAATGTACTGAAATTAATGTATATGTGACAAAAAAAGGCTGTTTATTATTCTGGCCGGTAAAAAATATGCTTGGCTGGTGGATTTTTTCATCTACCAGTCCCTGTGGCAGGTCGGCCAAAAAGTTAATTTCGGACCCTGGCTGTGTTTAATAATTGTATTTTCATACTTTATAAATGATCAATTTATCATTTCTAAATGAAGTATTACATTATTTACAAACCAGTTGTCAGTGGTTCATCAGATCATTTATAAAGTGTAAGTAAAGGGTTAATAAACTATCTAAATGTACATTTATACATCTTATTATTTAGACATATAGTAATAGTTGCTCAGTGTGTTAATAAATGCTTTATTAACATGTATTCATACTGTAATTCATGATTCATTCAGGTAGTTATAAAACATTTAGTAGTTGTCAGTTAACTATTTCTGTGAGCTCATCTAAAGTGAGGACTATTTATGCCTCGTGAAGCTTTTACAGAGGAGATTTAAAGGCTCAGTTCTCTTCTGCACGGCTGTTCTCTGGTACTGTTTTGACACTGCAAAATATTTTATTATATTATTATTGTTTTATCTCAATTTTATTTGTTGTATTTTGGCACTCCTGTAATCCAGTGTGATCCACTGGTACATTTTTATTCAGCAATGTTCACACTTTACAAAAACAAAAAATACCTTTTATTTGCTTTCCCCCCTTCATTTTCTAGTTTAACTAATTACAAAATAAAACAATTGATATAAACTTAACCCTTTAACTGTCACCCCCCTTTTTGAGAATACACATGAAATGCACTATCCAAACTTAAAGGGCTATAATTCAAGAATGCTTTGGAATATAGACCAAAGTTTGGTCTTGTTTTAAAGACGACACTCTGCAGATTATTGCTGAAGTGAAAGCAAAATATGAAAGTATGAAAGAGTTATGGAAGTTTAAATTTACTGTAAATGAAAAATACTGTACTAAATATTTTTTCATTCATATAAAATATATATCTTACAAAAAAGAATTTACTCTAAAATTACTATAAAATCAAAGCCATATGTCTAACCAATTTGTGTTCCAAATTTGAAGTTGATATCACAAAAATTGAAGTCCCCATGAGATTTTGTTTAGGTGCTGTACCAAAAATAGCCACCGGGTGTCATTCAAATTCCATTTATTGTTATTTTGATGCATTTTCTTTAAATTTCTGTCCAAATATCACTTCCATCACCAAATATGGACCCTTGAGACTCAGACCTTTCCGACAATATGTGTTTTGTCAAGATTGGAAAAGATTTTGAATATAAAGTAGTTAAAATAATTGTTGTAATATGAAACATGACACCGCCCACTAGGGGAGGAGCCTGCTAGAATAACTTAGAGTAACGTTTCCATGGTAACACAATGTCCGATGTCAAAGCGGTTTTCACGGGATGAATTTTGAGTCTGTAAGCTTTCAAATGATACCTAATTTATGATTATTACTTAAATATATGATACGAAAAAAAAAGGCGATCAAAAAAAAAGAGCACCAGGCGACGGTGACAGTTAAGAGGTTAACTTACTTAGTACATTGAACTTAAAATACTATGTGTAATTGATATTTCAAATCATTTGAAGTCAAATGACTAAACTTATCATTTTAAGGCAGCACAAGCGCTTGTTTTTAAGTTGAAACAACTTTTTTTTCCTTCTTTTTTTTTAGTGAACGACTGTCATTGATGTGAAAAACGTTGTTTTCAAGCCTGAGCTTCAGAAGCAAACCTATGAAAACAATTAATTAATCTTTTTGTGAATTGACATAACTTCTTAGCTTGGCTGTAGTTGAAATGATTCTTGTATCTTAGGAAGCTACAGCTTCAGAGTGGCTTCCTCAACACTGACTTGCATGACTAAAAATGTTGTAGAGCGGATCTTGAGCGGTTACCTGCATCGGGAAACAGGGGTTGGCATTGCTGCAGGTGTGCAGACAGTCCAGTCCCTCAGAGAACGCGGTTTGGCTGGAGCTCTGAGGTGTGAAGGAGATATCATGGTCGATGTATTGGCCCCAGTCCACCAGCATCTGGGAATAAGCCGTATCCTCCAGGATGGCCGTGCTGGAGCCACGCATGATTCTGTTACTGACTTCTCGAACCTTAAAATAAAGAAAAGGAATCAAAAGAGACCAGATGCATATTCTCCCTCAGCCGTCATTCTGATAATCATTTTTACACGCAAACGCTAAAATCAGACATAACCTGGTTTCACATTTTATGAAGGTGCTTTCCTGTGCGAAACTCACTGCCACAATGATTTAAAGTCAGACGAATTCACCTTCAAGTCTGTGATAATTCATGTCTGGAGGATAAACGCTGCAGGATGGGTTACAAGCTGAAGGTTAAAATGTAATGTTTAGGGGTTTGTGCAGATGATTAACCTTGGAAATCCCGACATATTAAATAATAGTCTGAAAATCTTTTAAACGGAACAGTTTATTAAAACTTTAGACAAAAAAATTGACTTAGTTAGAATATGGAGGGGAGAAAAAACAGCTCAATTTTATTTATAGGCTCAAACTGAGCAAAAATATGAAATTTGGATATGGCCAAATTATATGATGTAATTCCAACATAAATATCAGTCGTCACTCTATATCTGCTAATAATATGTCTAAATAAGAGGATGTTTAAATGTTTAGTTGTATGATGACATTTACATTTATGCATTTAGCAGACGCTTTTATCCAAAGCAACTTACAACTTGGGGATACATGAAGCGATTGGTCATGAAGAATCGAGAAGCGCAATAAGAGCCTGAAATCCTGAGACCGTGTACATTGCTCAGTGTAGCACAGGCTAGAGTAGGGATGGAAAAAGAAAGAGGAAGAGGAGAGGATTTCTTTTTTTTTTTTATGAGATTAGGTGCTCACGGAAGAGCTGAGTTTTAAGTTGACTTTTGAATGTTGTCAATGATTCTGCGTTTCGGATGGCGTTAGGAAGATCGTTCCACCAGCTGGGAACGTTGAATGTAAATGTTCTGGAAAGGGATTTTTTTCCCCTCTGTGATGGTTCCTTTGCTGAGCGAAGGCTTCTGGTGGGGGTGTGGATTTGTAGAATGGAGTCAAAGTAAGCAGGAGATGAGCGCGTGGTGGCTCTGTATGCAAGCGTCAGCGCCTTAAACTTGATGCGAGCAGCGAGTGGTAGCCAGTGCAGGGAGATGAAGAGAGGTGTGACGTGGGTCCTTTTGGGCTCATTGAAGACAAGACGTGCTGCTGCATTCTGGATCATTCGAAGTGTTTGGATCGCACAAGAGGGGAGTCCAACCAGAAGCGCATTGCAGTAGTCAAGTCTAGAAATAACCAGGGCCTGGACAAGAAGCTGTGTTGCATGCTCTGTTAGGAACGGTCTAATCTTCCTGATGTTGTGGAGCGCAAACCGGCATGAGCGAGCTGTCTTAGAAATGTGTTCTCTGAAGGACAGCTGGTCATCAAATGTTACTCCAAGATTTCTGACTGACTTTGATGGGGAAATCAAGGATGTACCTAACTGGATGGTGAAGTCATGTTGTATGGTGGGACTGGCGGGGAAGATGAGAAACTCAGTCTTTGCCAGGTTGAGCTGCAGGTGATGATTTCTCATCCATGCAGAGATGTCAGCCAGACAGCTGGAGATTCGTGCAGCTACTGTGGGGTCGTCTGGGTGAAATGAAAGGTAGAGCTGAGTGTCATCAGCATAGCAGTGGTATGAGAAGCCATGTGCCTGAATGATGGGTCCCAATGAGGTAGTGTAGATAGAGAAGAGGAGAGGACCAAGCACCGAGCCCTGGGGAACCCCAGTGGTCAGTTGATGTGCTTGGGATTCCTCTCCTCTCCAGGCAACCTTGAAAGACCTACCTGTGAGATAGGACTCAAACCAAAGGAGCGGAGTCCCTGTGATGCCCAGTGATGAGAGGGTGGACAGAAGAATCTGATGATTGACCGTGTCAAAGGCCGCAGATAGATCGAGCAGGACGAGGACTGATGATTTGGAGTCAAGTGATGATTTGGAGTCAAAATAATAGTAGATGAAAGCTCTGTAGTTTTTAGACATATAATGCGAATACAACGATGATTGACAGATGAACAGATAAACCTTCCTCAAAAGCCTGATGATCATATTTCACGCACATTTGAAGATGATTTTTCTAAACAGTGATGTATGAATAATCAAATAAACCAAAGTTGCTTCAGTCCAGTAAGTCAAGTCAGCTTTATTTCTGTAGCTCTTCCCACGACACAGATGCTTCAAAGCAGCTTCACACTGACCAGAGGAAATTCATTTAGTTTTAGATGAAAAGCTAAAGTACGTTTTTGATTGATTCATTTCTGTTGTAAAAACTGATTTCAAAATGTAAAAACGCATGTAAAAAATATATATATTGCACAAAATGAAAACAATAATGTAAATAGTATTACTATAAGTGTGAAACAAAATTAAAAGCACATTTAAAAAAAAAAAAACAAGCATGATTTCATCTCTTAAATGTCTTAAAGTGTGTGTTGTCATAATTTAGACTTTTTAAAATCTAATTTCATGTATAGGATTATTATTCAAGTCATATTTTTTACTTCAAATCCAACTGTTCATCTCAAAGTGACATATGAAAAATCATATTTTCAACATTTTATCTTATAATTATGACTTAGCAAGTCGTATTTTTGACTTTTTATCTCACTATTATGACTTTTAAAATCATATTTTTGACTTTTTATCTATTAATGAGGACAATTAAAATCATATTTTTGACTTTTTATCTTATAATTATGACTTAGCATGTCGTATTTTTGACTTATCTCCCTATTTTGAATTTTAAAATCATATTTTTGACTTTTTATCTAGTAATGAGGACAATTAAAATCATATTTTTGACTTTTTATCTAATAATGAGGACATTTAAAATCATATTTTCAACATTTTATCTTATAATTTTGCTTAGCATGTCGTATTTTCGACTTTATCTCACTATTATGACTTTTAAAATCATATTTTTGACTTTTTATCTAGTAATGAGGACATTTAAAATCATATTTTTGACTTTTTATCTTATAATTATGACTTAGCATGTCGTATTTTTGACTTATCTCCCTATTATGACTTTTAAAATCATATTTTTGACTTTTTATCTAATAATGAGGACATTTAAAATCATATTTTCAACATTTTATCTTATAATTATGACTTAGCATGTCATATTTTCGACTTTATCTCACTATTATGACTTTTAAAATCATATTTTTGACTTTTTATCTAATAATGAGGACATTTAAAATCATATTTTTAAAATTGTATCTTATAATTATGACTTAGCATGTCATATTTTCGACTTTATCTCACTGTCTTTTAAAATCATATTTTTGA
The DNA here is from genome assembly GCA_023566225.1 of Romanogobio albipinnatus. Classification (NCBI taxonomy): domain Eukaryota; kingdom Metazoa; phylum Chordata; class Actinopteri; order Cypriniformes; family Gobionidae; genus Romanogobio; species Romanogobio albipinnatus. The sequence goes on from CM042249.1 coordinate 50,858,367, forward strand.
CTTTTTATCTAATAAGGAGGACAATTAAAATCATATTTTTGACTTTTTTATCTTATAATTATGACTTAGCATGTCGTATTTTTGACTTATCTCCCTATTATGACTTTTAAAATCATATTTTTGACTTTTTATCTAGTAATGAGGACAATTAAAATCATATTTTTGACTTTTTATCTAATAATGAGGACATTTAAAATCATATTTTCAACATTTTATCTTATAATTATGACTTAGCATGTCATATTTTCGACTTTATCTCACTATTATGACTTTTAAAATCATATTTTTGACTTTTTATCTAATAATGAGGACATTTAAAATCATATTTTTAAAATTGTATCTTATAATTATGACTTAGCATGTCGTATTTTCGACTTTATCTCACTGTCTTTTAAAATCATATTTTTGACTTTTTATCTAATAAGGAGGACAATTAAAATCATATTTTCAACATTTGTTGATCTTAAAAAATGACTAATAATATCAAAGTTATTCTTATGTTTGCTTTATAAAAACCATCAGCAAAAAGACATGAACCATGAGCTGAAGGTGAACATTTTTACAATTACACTAAAAGGCCTTTTACTTACTAAAAAATTATAAACTATCAATCAGACGACAGAAAGTAGATAATGTTGATAATTTAGAGGCCTTAGAAATTTGCCAATGAAGATGTGTTCGGAGTTTTGCCGACCGGATACGGCGAAAGTTTAATCTATCAACTAGCTCTGCTTCACCTTCTTCGTTGCTCTGGTTGGTTGTAGCGCTATCCTATTGCATGCAGAGGGAATCTGAAAGACAAACGTTTATCCCGCCCCTCGGATTGAGCCCTGCCAATGGTGAGTTCCCAGACCCAACATCTTGATGTGGGTCTCGCTTGTCAGGCTACTTCACAGCGGCTCAATCAATGAATAACACACATTTATGACAGGTTATTGATTATGAACTAATGCTGATGAATAATGACAATGTTTACTTTACCACGTTTATATAGTAATATATTTTAGACGGTTGTAACGATGCATATTTTATCTCTCATCTGAACTTAAATGAGCAGCTGCAACTGCAATAGTAAGGCATTTCAAAATAAGAGTCCCGGTGTATTTCGAGCTTGTTTGTAATTAAAAGTCACGCATTATATATATATACGTTTTTGGTCACACAATAAACTGTATTTAATTTATTTCCCATTTAATTCATACTCAGGAGGAAAGACTAAGAACAGTATTTGACACATAGTATTCAATAAATTACATTTAAATAAATGTAGGGCTGCCACTAATGACTATTTTTATATTTACATTTACATTTACATTTAGTCATTTAGCAGACGCTTTTATCCAAAGCGACTTACAAATGAGAGCAATAGAAGCAGCTAGAACAGTCAAGGGCAACAGTATGTAACAGTATGTATCGATTAATCTATCGATATATCGATATATATCGATATATAAATTATATCGATTAATCTATCGACTAATTTATCACAATAATTTTCAACACTTTTACTTAAAAACATTTAATTTAACTTGAAACTTTGGCATTCAGTAGTACTATAAAAAAAAGGATAAATGTAAACAAGCCCTTGACAAAATGTAAAAGAGTAAAAATTTGTAAACCAACATAACAAAAAAAGAGAATATCAGCAAATACTTTTTATATAGAATAGTGTTGTCACGATACCAAAATTATGACTTCTGGTTTGTCAGGCTAGATACAATAGGCTTCATAGGGTAAAAAAAAACAAAAAAAACACAACCTTTCATTACCCTAACTATAGTAAAAAAATAAATAATAATCTAAACACTGGGGTGGGACAAAATATCAATACAGCAATATATCGTTGTGCTTCTCCATGCGATACGAGAATTGATACTCTGGCGCCAAATATTGATATTTTAGCATAGATTAGCATTTGTATACTTTTTAACCTATATTGCTCATCTTGCGCTGCTCTGCGACTCACCACGGATTGCGTAATCACGTCGGAAAGGTCACGCTAGACATAGGTGGAAGTACCGCCCCAAGCGAACATGCGAAGACTAATACAAACGGCCTTTACCAAAAAAACAAAATCGTCCGACATCTTGGTTTCACCGTTTTTTGCTGAAGGCCATTTGTATTGTGTCTTCACATGTGCGTTTTGTAAACACAGGGTCTAGCGTAGTGTTAATTTCGTCAGACGAGACGAGACTAAATATGTTCGTCAACGACCTTTTTTTCCATGACGAAGACGAGACGATGACGAGACTGCACCAATGTCCAAAAACGCAAACAAAAGACTAAATTAACATGCATTATTGTTGACAAAAAAGGACGAGACTAAAATGTTTTGCATAAAATAAAAACTAAGATAAAATCTCCCTTAATTTTCGTCTACAATCGTCTCTACTTTTTCTTAATGAGATGAATATTCAGCTGTTCAAAATATTCCGAAAGAGTTTGCGCTGTTGCTCGAGTAGGCTACAGGTCTCTCTCATGGTGCGTTCACACCGGACGCGATTCGCGCGAGTGATTTACATGTTAAGTCAATGCAGAGACGCGAAATGGCATTCTGCGGCGCGATTCGTGTGAATGAGGCGGCGAGATTCGCGCGATCCGCGCGATTGAGCGTTTTGAACGCACAAATCTCACTAATCACGCGATTCGCGCGAATCGCTCAAGTTGAAATCTGAACTCTGGCGGATATTTCGCGCCGCGCTAACCAATCACGAGCTTGGTCTAGTAGTGACGCATTTACAAGCGGAGGCAGAAATCCGAACAACAATGGAGGACAAGATAATCGTGGCCGTATGTGGATACCCGGAGCTGTATGATACATCATCCAGGAACAGGAATAAAAGGAATAAAGGAATAAAAAGGATCTTGCTTGGAAGAAAGTGAGTTATTGTGAGCCATTTCACAACGAGACAGGAGCAGAAAACAAGAGCCAGAGCCAGCGGCAAATGTGAGAAGGACTAGCCGAGGAAAGGCGGGTCTCCCCGGGTAAACGAGCGTGGAATGTCACTGATCGCCTGGATCTCACAACTCCGAAAACGCCAGATAAAATGCTCAAATAGGCACTCTTTTTATAAATTAACCACAGATTTGAGCTTTAAACAACTATATTATCGCCTGAAAAAGTCTTTAAACTACGTTTTGTCACACATTAATAGTAGTATTTTTTACAAAAAAGACGTCAAGTGACCGAGACGAACTGGCTCATATAGGCTCATATAGAAGCCCCTCCCATGACGCGAATTCACGTCTGTTGTGTAGTTGTCACACGCGAATTTCACACGCGGTTCGCGCGAATTTCACGCGCGAATGAAGCGAGTAAACTCAAAATGTTCAAGCGTCCACCTTCGCGCGAGCAGCGTGAATTATTCGCGCGAATCGCGTCCGGTGTGAACGCCACATCAGACTTCTCCTGTTGTGCCAGCCTGTCATCTCGCGGCGGCGCGCGTGGTCACGTGGTTCCCGGAGCGCTCAATACTTCTAGCGCTGTGTCAATACATTTGAATGGCTTAAGCCGCGTAAGTTACACAACAGCTTCACTTTACAGGTGTTTGCAGCAAGTTTTGGTAAACAGTACAGCATAGTGTGCATTGATTATTACGTCAGCCACATTTACAGTATCATTTTATTATGGAGAGTGGTAGAGATGCAACATTTTTAACATTAATATTAATGTTTTTCTTGTATTTAGCCCTCAGGTATTCCTTACTAATTAAGTCACACTTATACTCATTGATGGTCAAATGTGACCATACACCTTCACTATTTTTAAAATAAATAGCCTATATTTTAATTCAATAATATTTATTTAATATTTTGAGGATATCGTTTGGTACTAAATACTATTTGTGCAATACTTATGGTCCATTAATGACCACTTAAAATATTTTTCTTCTAATATTTGTATTATTTATATTACAATTAGTGTATTAATTAAGTTTAAAATAGAGAATTCCACTGCAAAGAGGCAAATTAGAGCCATTTTGTGGCTGGAAAAATAAAACATTTCACTTGTAATGCCATTACCCACTGGGTGCCTGTATGGCTCTTTAATAAATATACATGTAGTCTAGCTGCTCAAAAAAGTATTGCAGATCATAACTGCTTACTTATTTGTGAAATTTTGAAATGTTAATAATAGTGAATAGTAAAGAATGCAAGCAAATATAATATAACCCTAAAAAAATGTAAAATAGGGCTAAAAGGCAAACTTATTTTTCCTTATATGTACAGTAGGCTATATACATATGAATTCATACTGAATCAAGATCGAAATCAATATTTGTGCCCATCGTCTCATAAGCTAATGCTGATTTTACGCATCTACGCTGTAAATCAACCAGTTAGCTGTGGTGTTGTGGCACATACATTATGCAGGTTATATATATTTTATGTAACTTATTTTGCCACAAAATATATTGAGTTGTCTTTTGACTAAAACTAGACTAAAATGACGAGACTTTTAGTCGACTAAAACTTGACTTAGATACCTTTAGTTTTCCTTTGACTAAAACTAGACTAAAATGACGAGACTTTTAGTCGACTAAAACTTGACTTAGATACCTTTAGTTATCTTTTGACTAAAACTAGACTAAAATGACGAGACTTTTAGTCGACTAAAACTTGACTTAGATACCTTTAGTTATCTTTTGACTAAAACTAGACTAAAATGACGAGACTTTTAGTCGACTAAAACTTGACTTAGATACCTTTAGTTTTCCTTTGACTAAAACTAGACTAAAATGACGAGACTTTTAGTCGACTAAAACTTGACTAAGATACCTTTAGTTGTCTTTTGACTAAAACTAGACTAAAATGACGAGACTTTTAGTCGACTAAAACTTGACTTAGATACCTTTAGTTTTCCTTTGACTAAAACTAGACTAAAATGACGAGACTTTTAGTCGACTAAAACTTGACTTAGATACCTTTAGTTATCTTTTGACTAAAACTAGACTAAAATGACGAGACTTTTAGTCGACTAAAACTTGACTAAGATACCTTTAGTTTTCCTTTGACTAAAACTAGACTAAAATGACGAGACTTTTAGTCGACTAAAACTTGACTTAGATACCTTTAGTTTTCCTTTGACTAAAACTAGACTAAAATGACGAGACTTTTAGTCGACTAAAACTTGACTAAGATACCTTTAGTTATCTTTTGACTAAAACTAGACTAAAATGACGAGACTTTTAGTCGACTAAAACTTGACTAAGATACCTTTAGTTGTCTTTTGACTAAAACTACACTAAAATGACGAGACTTTTAGTCGACTAAAACTTGACTAAGATAGCTTGAGTTTTCCTTTGACTAAAACTAGACTAAAATGACGAGACTTTTAGTCGACTAAAACTTGACTAAGATACCTTTAGTTATCTTTTGACTAAAACTAGACTAAAATGACGAGACTTTTAGTCGACTAAAACTTGACTAAGATACCTTTAGTTATCTTTTGACTAAAACTAGACTAAAATGACGAGACTTTTAGTCGACTAAAACTTGACTAAGATACCTTTAGTTGTCTTTTGACTAAAACTAGACTAAAATGACGAGACTTTTAGTCGACTAAAACTTGACTAAGATACCTTTAGTTGTCTTTTGACTAAAACTAGACTAAAATGACGAGACTTTTAGTCGACTAAAACTTGACTAAGATACCTTTAGTTATCTTTTGACTAAAACTACACTAAAATGACGAGACTTTTAGTCGACTAAAACTTGACTAAGATAGCTTGAGTTTTCCTTTGACTAAAACTAGACTAAAATGACGAGACTTTTAGTCGACTAAAACTTGACTAAGATACCTTTAGTTATCTTTTGACTAAAACTAGACTAAAATGACGAGACTTTTAGTCGACTAAAACTTGACTAAGATACCTTTAGTTATCTTTTGACTAAAACTAGACTAAAATGACGAGACTTTTAGTCGACTAAAACTTGACTAAGATACCTTTAGTTGTCTTTTGACTAAAACTAGACTAAAATGACGAGACTTTTAGTCGACTAAAACTTGACTAAGATACCTTTAGTTGTCTTTTGACTAAAACTAGACTAAAATGACGAGACTTTTAGTCGACTAAAACTTGACTAAGATACCTTTAGTTATCTTTTGACTAAAACTAGACTAAAATGACGAGACTTTTAGTCGACTAAAACTTGACTAAGATACCTTTAGTTATCTTTTGACTAAAACTACACTAAAATGACGAGACTTTTAGTCGACTAAAACTTGACTAAGATACCTTTAGTTATCTTTTGACTAAAACTAGACTAAAATGACGAGACTTTTAGTCGACTAAAACTTGACTAAGATACCTTTAGTTGTCTTTTGACTAAAACTAGACTAAAATGACGAGACTTTTAGTCGACTAAAACTTGACTAAGATACCTTGAGTTGTCTTTTGACTAAAACTAGACTAAAATGACGAGACTTTTAGTCGACTAAAACTTGACTAAGATACCTTTAGTTATCTTTTGATTAAAACTAGACTAAAATGACGAGACTTTTAGTCGACTAAAACTTGACTAAGATACCTTTAGTTATCTTTTGACTAAAACTAGACTAAAATGACGAGACTTTTAGTCGACTAAAACTTGACTAAGATACCTTTAGTTATCTTTTGACTAAAACTAGACTAAAATGACGAGACTTTTAGTCGACTAAAACTTGACTAAGATACCTTTAGTTATCTTTTGACTAAAACTAGACTAAAATGACGAGACTTTTAGTCGACTAAAACTTGACTAAGATACCTTTAGTTGTCTTTTGACTAAAACTAGACTAAAATGACGAGACTTTTAGTCGACTAAAACTTGACTAAGAGACTTTGAGTTGTCTTTTGACTAAAACTAGACTAAAATGACGAGACTTTTAGTCGACTAAAACTTGACTAAGATACCTTGAGTTGTCTTTTGACTAAAACTAGACTAAAATGACGAGACTTTTAGTCGACTAAAACTTGACTAAGATACCTTTAGTTGTCTTTTGACTAAAACTAGACTAAAATGACGAGACTTTTAGTCGACTAAAACTTGACTAAGATACCTTGAGTTTTCCTTTGACTAAAACTAGACTAAAATGACGAGACTTTTAGTCGACTAAAACTTGACTAAGAGACTTTGAGTTGTCTTTTGACTAAAACTAGACTAAAATGACGAGACTTTTAGTCAACTAAAACTTGACTAAGATACCTTGAGTTGTCTTTTGACTAAAACTAGACTAAAATGACTAGATTTTTAGTCGACTAAAACTTGACTAAGATACCTTGAGTTGTCTTTTGACTAAAACTAGACTAAAATGACGAGACTTTTAGTCGACTAAAACTTGACTAAGATACCTTTAGTTATCTTTTGACTAAAACTAGACTAAAATGACGAGACTTTTAGTCGACTAAAACTTGACTAAGATACCTTTAGTTGTCTTTTGACTAAAACTACACTAAAATGACGAGACTTTTAGTCGACTAAAACTTGACTAAGATAGCTTGAGTTTTCCTTTGACTAAAACTAGACTAAAATGACGAGACTTTTAGTCGACTAAAACTTGACTAAGATACCTTTAGTTATCTTTTGACTAAAACTAGACTAAAATGACGAGACTTTTAGTCGACTAAAACTTGACTAAGATACCTTTAGTTATCTTTTGACTAAAACTAGACTAAAATGACGAGACTTTTAGTCGACTAAAACTTGACTAAGATACCTTTAGTTGTCTTTTGACTAAAACTAGACTAAAATGACGAGACTTTTAGTCGACTAAAACTTGACTAAGATACCTTTAGTTGTCTTTTGACTAAAACTAGACTAAAATGACGAGACTTTTAGTCGACTAAAACTTGACTAAGATACCTTTAGTTATCTTTTGACTAAAACTAGACTAAAATGACGAGACTTTTAGTCGACTAAAACTTGACTAAGATACCTTTAGTTATCTTTTGACTAAAACTAGACTAAAATGACGAGACTTTTAGTCGACTAAAACTTGACTAAGATACCTTTAGTTGTCTTTTGACTAAAACTAGACTAAAATGACGAGACTTTTAGTCGACTAAAACTTGACTAAGATACCTTTAGTTGTCTTTTGACTAAAACTAGACTAAAATGACGAGACTTTTAGTCGACTAAAACTTGACTAAGATACCTTTAGTTATCTTTTGACTAAAACTAGACTAAAATGACGAGACTTTTAGTCGACTAAAACTTGACTAAGATACATTTAGTTGTCTTTTGACTAAAACTAGACTAAAATGACAGACTTTTAGTCGACTAAAACTTGACTAAGATACCTTGAGTTGTCTTTTGACTAAAGCTAGACTAAAATGACGAGACTTTTAGTCGACTAAAACTTGACTAAGATACCTTTAGTTGTCTTTTGACTAAAACTAGACTAAAATGACGAGACTTTTAGTCGACTAAAACTTGACTAAGATACCTTGAGTTGTCTTTTGACTAAAACTAGACTAAAATGACGAGACTTTTAGTCGACTAAAACTTGACTAAGATACCTTTAGTTATCTTTTGATTAAAACTAGACTAAAATGACGAGACTTTTAGTCGACTAAAACTTGACTAAGATACCTTTAGTTATCTTTTGACTAAAACTAGACTAAAATGACGAGACTTTTAGTCGACTAAAACTTGACTAAGATACCTTTAGTTATCTTTTGACTAAAACTAGACTAAAATGACGAGACTTTTAGTCGACTAAAACTTGACTAAGATACCTTTAGTTATCTTTTGACTAAAACTAGACTAAAATGACGAGACTTTTAGTCGACTAAAACTTGACTAAGATACCTTTAGTTGTCTTTTGACTAAAACTAGACTAAAATGACGAGACTTTTAGTCGACTAAAACTTGACTAAGAGACTTTGAGTTGTCTTTTGACTAAAACTAGACTAAAATGACGAGACTTTTAGTCGACTAAAACTTGACTAAGATACCTTGAGTTGTCTTTTGACTAAAACTAGACTAAAATGACGAGACTTTTAGTCGACTAAAACTTGACTAAGATACCTTTAGTTGTCTTTTGACTAAAACTAGACTAAAATGACGAGACTTTTAGTCGACTAAAACTTGACTAAGATACCTTGAGTTTTCCTTTGACTAAAACTAGACTAAAATGACGAGACTTTTAGTCGACTAAAACTTGACTAAGAGACTTTGAGTTGTCTTTTGACTAAAACTAGACTAAAATGACGAGACTTTTAGTCAACTAAAACTTGACTAAGATACCTTGAGTTGTCTTTTGACTAAAACTAGACTAAAATGACTAGATTTTTAGTCGACTAAAACTTGACTAAGATACCTTGAGTTGTCTTTTGACTAAAACTAGACTAAAATGACGAGACTTTTAGTCGACTAAAACTTGACTAAGATACCTTGAGTTTTCCTTTGACTAAAACTAGACTAAAATTACGAGACTTTTAGTCGACTAAAACTTGACTAAGATACCTTGAGTTGTCTTTTGACTAAAACTAGACTAAAATGACGAGACTTTTAGTCGACTAAAACTTGACTAAGATACCTTTAGTTGTCTTTTGACTAAAACTAGACTAAAATGACGAGACTTTTAGTCGACTAAAACTTGACTAAGATACCTTTAGTTATCTTTTGACTAAAACTAGACTAAAATGACGAGACTTTTAGTCGACTAAAACTTGACTAAGATACCTTTAGTTGTCTTTTGACTAAAACTAGACTAAAATGACGAGACTTTTAGTCGATTAAAACTTGACTAAGATACCTTTAGTTGTCTTTTGACTAAAACTAGACTAAAATGACGAGACTTTTAGTCGACTAAAACTTGACTAAGATACCTTTAGTTGTCTTTTGACTAAAGCTAGACTAAAATGACGAGACTTTTAGTCGACTAAAACTTGACTAACAAAAATATATGTGAATGACTAAATATGACTAAAACTAACAAGGACATTTGGCACAAGACTAAATTAAAAATAGGTGACAAAATTAACACTAGTCTAGCGTGACCTTTCCGACGTGATTGTGCAATCCGTGGTGTCGCGGCGCAAGATGAGAAATTTAGGTTAAAAAGTATAGAAATGTTTTTTTTTTCATGAAAATGGCTGATTGTTTGTCTAGATAAGACTCTATTCCTCGTCTGGGATCAGTCAGAGCCTCTGAAGCCCTTCCTTTGAAACTGCATTGATCTGGACCATTGAAGTCCATTAAGTGGAGAAAAATCCTGGAATGTTTTCCTCAAAAAACGTAATCTCTTTTCCACTGAAGAAAGAAAGACATGAACATCTTGGATGAGATGGGGGTGAGTAAAATATCAGGACATTTTCATTTTAAAGTGAACTAATCCTTTAAGACTTTCTGCTCCAATTTAAGACATTTTTAAGGCCTTAAATTGAGGAAGGTCAAAATAAGACTTTTTTAAGACCTGTGGAAACCGTTATTGGTATCGTGAGATTCCCACCCCTGCTTAACACCGTATCTTAATCGGATGCAGTTGTGCTTCAGCATATTAAAATTTTTGATTTTCTCTGATAAATAAAACGAATGCATGAAAACGAAGCCTGATCTGTTGCTGTTGTGTGTGTGGGCAGTCATGGAAATCTCATTAAACCCCTCTGCCAGAGTTTGTTTACCTGTTAAAATGTCATTAAATCCACTAGCAATTAAACCGGTATAGCTAAATTAGATGGAAGTGTTTTTGTGAGCTCTCTCTGCACAAATGTGAGATGTGACAATATGAACATTTGTCATGGCACTTCTTGCACTGAAGCGCTGCTGCCTTTGCCTCATTAAAAAAAATAGTTTCAGTGAGGCGCGATGGCAGAGATGCTCGTTTTTCTTTGAATTTGGGAAGAAGAGGTTGTGCATATTTAAAACAGTGCGCATAGCTTTGCATTTTTAATGCGGTAATAGAGCAGGGAAAGGCCAATGTGTCACAGGTAGATGTGAGATCGGGCTGTTTAATATGTAACAGTTTCTCAAGCTTATTTGGCAGACGTTCACAGAGTTTTTATTATAAATCTGCTTATATGCATGCAAAGCAAACAAGTATGCTATGATTTGATGTAGTACGTCAACATACTCTAATGCTCACTCAAACTCCCTCATCAGGCCATGTCCTGAAAATAAACAGCTTGTTCAAACATCATGATTATGACCACGAGTTCATTACTGCACAAAAACTTGTCTTGTTTTCCAGTACTAACATCTAAACATTATTAAATCAAGATACATTTACTTGAGAAGTTTATGCTTAAAACAATAAACATTATCTGCAGTAGAGTAAGCAAACTGAAACATAATTCAAAGTGAGTTTATTTTGTCTGACCTCTTCTTGTTTTCAGCAAAAACTCACTTCATTTTGATGATTTTTTCAGAAAACAAGACTTCACGTCTTAAGTAATTATAATTTTGCTTCTCAAGTAAATACATCATATGGAAGAGGATTAGGGCCTAGCAATAGGGTCAATGACAAATAAGGTTTTTAAGATAAATAATAAATGATCATTTTAAGCAAAACAGCTTTAAAATGCATTTTTATGTCCGAAAAATGTATGGTGTTGATTCATATTGGCTTTACAGCTTTTAATACAGCATTAATTCATTATTAAACAAGATTTCTGATTTTACCACACAGAAAATGTCCAAAATAATATACATTTAAATTACTTAGCACTACTGAAAACTTGTAGATGTGAATCATTGTAGTGTCTAAAATGCATATCACATGGTAAGTTCCCTTTCAATTTCTTTATGTATTGCCCTTTTAGTCCAATTCATATGAACGGACACTTTTCTATGTGTTCATACGCCCAATTATCCATAAGGAGTTTTTACGTTTTGTTTTTAACTGTAAACATTTTTTGAATACATTATATAATGGTTTACAGTTATATTTCTTCATTTTGCAATTGCAGTGGGAATTGATAGTTTTAAATGTAAATGTGTTGCCTCGTTTTTGAAGTCCATAAAAGTGCATCTATCCACCATAAAACTACTCCACACGGCTCCAGGGGTTAATAAAGGCCTTCTGAAGCGAAGTGTTGCGTTTGTGTAAGACAAATATCCATATTTAAAACTTTATAGACTAGCTTCCGGCTTAGGCCGGTCAAACAGCGCTCGTCAATGTCAAAAGGTTTGAGATGGCCAATCAAATCAAAGGAGGCGGGGCTTAACATTCACAGAAGATGAGTGCAAATTGCTAGCCTGGCTCCGCGCTCCTACGTACTTCCGCTCAATTTTCATTTCCCTTCAGTACTACGTCTGGTACTGCGGTATATTCTTAGGTTTTCTCCCGAACAATTTTTTACCGGTCCAATCAGCGAACAGAGGGAGAGGCTGAGAGCGATGGCGTTGATGTCGTGCGCTGGTTTGAGTTGTAGTTCAGTAATGGCGGCGGTGAAAGATGCGAGTGTGTGGCACCGCTGACGAATGTCCAGAAGTTAAAGCCGGAATGTGGCGAGGTGGACGAGCGAGCGAGATCGGTGTGTGTGATTGAGAATGAGACACACCGGTCTCGAGTTCTCTCATGAGGGAGCACGGAGGCATATAAGGACGAGCGACACCGGTGAAGGACGAGAGAGGACCAGGCCTGGATTTTAAGTTGTGTTTTGTTTAAGTTTTGTTATGTATGTGCGCGGCAGTCGTCCGTGAGGGGCTACCACTTTTACTTTCATTTTGTTTTTATTATTTGATTAAAAGTTGTAAACGTTAGCCAGTTCCCGCCTCCTTCTTCCCTGAACAAATTAACTTCCGTTACACAGAGCAAGAACAATCACTGCTGAGTTTTGTTGGTGGCCATGATGTTGTGGTCCGGGAAAAGTATTTTTCAGCTCGCTCCGTTAGTGGTGAAGGAGTTGCTGAAGCCGTCCGTCTCCCACCACCCACAAAAAAAAACCCAGGCTGAATTATCGACTGCTTTTGACAAACACCCAGGTCGTGTGGTAATGTAATTGCTCTCCGAATCCACATCTCTGAGTTTTCAAGAATATATCACTTCAAAATTCACTGTTTATATCCTTTTTGACCCCTGCAGAGCACCGTACGGCTGCGCTTCACTGTCATTTGAATGCATTTCTAGACTTGTATTTCTTTAAATGTGTTTACAAGAGCAATATATTTCACCACCGCTCAAAAAATAAAAGAAGAAAATCACGTAAACATTTGAATTGGGCTGTTATTTACGGCAGCATTTATTCTTATCATACCAAGCATATGCCATTTTATTTACAGCATATACAATCATGTTCTGATTGCACGAGATATGCACCACGAGAGCAGCGCGTTCCGATCACAAAACTCTCCTCTCCACCGGGAATAAATCACAATCCGAATAAACAAGGTTTTATCACTGACACTGAGGTGGTGCACAGTTAATGTGAGAATCAAAGGCGAACGCCGCATGACAAACGTCACGACCAAACGTTAGCGATTGGTTATGGCAGATCCAGAGTGGCTCTTGGCAGATCCAATAGTTTTAAACTTCAAGGGACAAGACCCACCCACTTTTTACGATCAATGATATTGGACCCACTCACTTTTATCGTCTCTAACATTCAGCACATGTCTGTTTACCTACCCCTAATCGATAAACACTTATTATTAAACACATTTTAGATGCTTTATTTACACTTTTCTAATATTTTCGTCATTTTTATTGAAAATTAATGCCTTTCCGATCTGATATGTGATGGGAAAAGGGAGAAGATTGAGCTCGGCGAAAGCCGGACTCGAACCGCGGGTCGACTTGTGTCAAAAATAGATGCTGTGTGTCCAACCCCTACACTACTGCCGCTCTCAATGATAAGGCGATTCCCGTAATTTTGTCTTTCCGAACTATACGCTTAGCAAGCAAAGTGGTATATTTGTACTTATTGGCATCTACTCCAGTAAAAAAATTCTGAGGACCCACCCACATTTTTTTTGTTTCCGACGCCCATGCTCTGTTCAAATGAAATGTACGAGAGTCTGGTAAGACCAGACTAGCAAATTGCAACCCTAATTGTAGATTTTGCTTCTGTAGCTCAAATCAGGCTGGATTTTTCCACATTGCTGACAGTGTTGTTTTATAAATTATACACCATTATAGTATTTATTCATATTTTGAATTAGCACATTTTTGTGCTTTCATCATTTTTATTAGTTTAAAAAACAGATTTCTATATGCTTAATTTATTTTTGCATATCATTTGCAGATTTCATCCAAGGTAACTCACCATTCCCATCGTCCCCTCTAGTTTTTAGGCCTAATAACATCTGGAAAAAGAACTACCAATGAAAACTAGCCTTCAGGCTAATTTGGGTGCATTTACATTCATGAATGTTGATTAATGTACACTGTTCCCTTCTGAATTTAAATAAATAAATAAATAAATCCCCCAGTGAATCATTTTATTCTGCTCCTTATTTTAGTCATTCCTTTCATGCATTGAGTGGATATGCTTGTGCAGCTCACCAGAGGAAGTTGGAAGCCGCTGTATTGGCGTCCAGCGTTCCAGCCTTTGGGTTGGTTTTCTCCATCCTCGTACTCCGCGGGGAGCCATCTGGCCAAGCCGGTGTTGGCTGCTCCCCAAAGCGGGTTCTTCCTAAATAAAACAGTATGAATGGATGGGATCTAAAATGTCTCATGAAGAATATAAGGGAACAGCCAAACAAACATGTCTATCTACTGTACTGTTGATTAAAGTGCTGCATGTTTACAGTCAATGCACAATGCAATACTCACATTATTTGCAATAATGCACTGTCCTTCCATGCATTGGATAAGGGCTGTAACTTTGCATTGCATGACCTCAAAGATTACAGGACCTGACTGATAATGGGTTTGCATACATTTCATATTTTGGCTCAATGCAATGCATAAATTCTCTCACTGAATAAAAAACAAATATTCTCTTTTTTTTTTTATCGAGTGTTATTTTTTAGTAGTCAAATAATTTTGCACTAACATTAAGCACTTTCATATACTCAACTTCAATAAAAGGCTTATTCTGCCATGTTCTCTTTTAGTTGCACTGCCTAACATTAAATTACATTTTTAAAGGTCCCGTTCTTCGTGATCCCACTGTTCAAACTTTAGTTAGTGTGTAATGTTGCTGTTAGAGCATAAATAATACCTGTAAAATTATAAAGCTCAAAGTTCAATGCCAAGCGAGATATTTTATTTAACAGAAGTTCCCTTTTAAAGCCTACAGCGAACGGCCGGCTTGGACTACATCCTGGTACTTCCTTAATTAATGACATCAGTAGAACAGACTAACCTCCGCCCACAAGAATACGCGAAAAAAGGGGGCGTGGTCTTGTTGCTGTCCCACGTGGAGAAGAGGACGGTCGTGTGGAGAAAAGGAAGTGTTGCGTTTGAGTGTGTTTGTCGCCATGTCGTCGAGACGCTGTTATTTTCATCCCGAGTCAAATCACCTTTGTTTGGCTTTCCCAGGGACGCTGTAGAGATCATTAAGCACATACATCTCCCGTTAAGAGGCGTGACCTTTCCGTGCAAGTTACGTGTGCTAAGCTGCTGTCGAATCACAACACGGGAACCGCTGGCACAATCAGAACTCGTTACGTATTTCTGAAGGAGGGACTTCATAGAACAAGGAACTCATCAGCCGTTTTTAGAACAGTGATAACAGCGGTATACAGATGAGTACATTGTGTGAAAAATACTGTGTTTTTTTACACGCGAAACATGAACACATGTTATATTGCACACTGTAAACACAATCAAAGCTTCAAAAAAACACGAAGAACTGGACCTTTAAATGTAAGATCGCTGTCATTCACTTACGGCCGCACTGTCGTTTCAGTTCATGCCTATTGAAGCTTAACTTCCATAGGAATTCATTGAAAACACTCGCTTTGCTCAGCTCCGTTATAAATGCCAGAGTGGCCGTGTGCATTTTACTTTCGGTTTAGAATTAGCAATTTAAAAGCCCCTGCCTACCGGCAGGGCCGTTTTTAGGCATAGGCGAACTAGGCGGTCGCCTAGGGCGCCATCAGCTGAAGGGGCGCCAATGAACGCATATCAGTGGTTTGTGTAAAGGGTGTCAAGGCCACCCTGAAATAGGATTGTCGCCCCCCACTGGTTCCCCTAACACTATTGGATCAGAGAACTGTCAATTACTGTCTGAATGTTGCATGTAAAGTTTGCATTTGGAGCGCTCAACACCATTAGCTCAAAGAGCTCGGTCAGAGCTTTGGCAAGGTAACGCTTTTTTTAACCACACAATAAAGCTAAATTCAAAGGCCAATTAAAAAAACAGGTACAATAAAAAGTGCACAAATCTGTATTTTGTTAGGGCCGTATTTGTGGCAGTCGAGAAATCACGCTGTGAAATGGGCAGATAGTGTAATATTGCTCGGTGTGTATTGTAGACGCAAGATATAGGCTAACCACACTCACTTTAGCATTTCATGATATCATTATATTTAGACTCTATGAAGCTTTCTTCTCTTACTTGCACCTCCAAAAGATGTGTGTTTTTGCGCTAATGCATTGTTATTCAGTGTGTAATTGTCCCATATAAAACTTCAACGGCCAATTTAAAAATAGTATAATAAAATGTGCTAATTCACAATATTTATTATCCTTTATTAAACCGCTTTGTCGAATTTAATGCATCTTTACGGGTGGTGTTGAAAGCTGAATCGATTCGTTCAGTTCTAATAGTGTCGTACAGGGCATAGCGTTGCGTTATTTAAAGGGGAAGTTCAAGCGTCAATGAGAAACAAAGACCGCACTGATTCAATATTTATTCTTGTTACTTTCATGTGACTGGAACAGCTTTTATACGTAGTTTCCAAATTGTATTTGTATATATTTGTTAATAAGGATTAAAATGAATACCAGTAATACCATGTTGCTTTTTAAGATTTGGCTGGGGGGGTGCCAATAAGGATTTCGCCTAGGGCGTCAAAATGGCTAGAAACGGCCCTGCCAGTAGGTACACGTATTCGTATCGAACCGATTCGGTACAGAGCTTCCGTTTCAGTGCACATGTGTACCGAACGGTTCCGAATGTAATCTTTAACACTTAACAGTCGGCTTGTTTTAAGTGTGGAACACTTCAATCCCAGTTCACACACAAACATATTAAGTATTCAGTCCATTTAACCACGAAACTCAAACGATAAATGCCGTTTTGGCGCTCTTTAAAGGGATAGTTCACCCAAAAATGAAAATTCTGTCAACATTTACTCACCCTCAAGTTGTTTCAAACCTGTATGAGTTTGTTTGTTCTGCTGAACACAAAAGAATAGATTTTGAAGAATGTTTGTAACAAAGCAACCATTGACGTCCCATTGGGTGATTAATTGATGACAGAGTTTTCATTTTTGGGTGAACTATCCATTTAATGTTGCGTTGATCACTGATCACAGTTCAAGCGGCCACTTGTGAACGCGATCGATCATCTCTTCCTAAAGAAAAAACATGAATGAACATCTGAAGGTATGTTGAGGACACATTACGACTTACTGTCACGTATCATATGTGGTGTAATCGCTCAATCAGTGTTTCAACGGCGGAAAGACCTCAATATCGCTGCTGTAAACTAAACAATGTCATGTAGCATCACATTTACCTCATGCAGTCATTCAGTGTTCACAGAATTTTATTCAACTCTTTCACTAAATATATGCACTATATTAGCCTATATATTCATTATATTCTACTTAACCTGTTACTGATGTCTTGATTATTTCATGTGTGTTTAAATAAACCTGTCATGGAAATGACAGACACTGTGTAGGCTATAAATGATTTCAACAACGAATTGGAGAAAAAATATTAGAAGGTAATGCAAAAACTGCCTTTTACATGTTTGTGTACTGTGTTATTTGAGTGTTGATTATTATACCAAAAAATAAATAGCAACTTGATTTAGGCTAATAGTTTGGGCTCTGTTGTTAACCTTTAATTCACGAGTTTGTGTGTCCATATAATCTTAGTGAAAGTGGTAAACAGATTTGGCTTGCTGTCTGCTATATTGCCCTAGCCTGACGTCGTCATACTCAATTCTAGTCAGAATATGAGTCTGATCTGCTCCGTTGGGCTGTGATTATGGGGCGTGTTTAAACCGAACCAGGAAAGACCTCAATTGGATAGACCTACAACCAATCAGAGCAACGGAGCGACGCATAACGTTAGTTGTCAAATGTCAACAGAACTCAACTGCACTGTGTTGCCAAGTCCGCGGGTTGAAGCAACCCCAATTATGTGATATACAGACCCAGGAATGCGAAATTTAGCAGGCAGTCCAGCCAAAATAACACATATTTTACCCCCCAAATGCCATTTTTCCCGGAGAACCCCCCCACCCGGAAAGCTATTGGGCTTGTTTTTGGCTAGTTTTGAGTAGCAGTTGGGCGAGTTTTGCTGTAAAAACTTGGCAATCCTGTCTGCACGCACGCTAGAATATTTCAAGTTAGAAGAAGAAGAAGAGTGTAAACGATCTTTGCCGGTGTTGTAATAAAGAATTTAAGGATACACAGAGTACTTACCAACACCATCATCATTTCTGAGAGAAATAGTAAAGGTGAATGCATATACGAACAAGTTCTCCGTTTAGGATTAGAACAAATTCAACCCAAGCGCCTTTGATGACGTGGATGATGACGTTACTGTTTATCATCTGTCCATCATCGTCTAAAGCCCGCCCTGACAATTTCATTGGTCCGAACAGTTTCTGTTCGGGCATAATTACTTCTCTATAGATCAAGTCCAGACCGAACTGCCCGTGCAAATATTTTTGTGGGCGGGGCTAAGTTCGTCTGGCCTCCAGGCTAATATTGCCCCCCTATAACAGGCAAAATTATACAAAAAGGAGGAGCAGGGGAGGAGGAGGGATGCTGCAAGAATTAGCAACGGGAAGAGGTAAGCTGCTGGTTTTATACCTTGGTATTAATTGGAAGATTAGTTGGGCATACTCCTCCCGAAATTACATTTTACATATAGGCTCCCTATATATTTTACAGCAATATCTTCAATAAACTTAGTTATAGTTTAATTATTTTTACGGACAGACACTTTTTTTTCAGTAAACCACTGTTGAATAAAAATAAATAAAAAGCAATTTTGTAAAACTGCTGTACCGAACCGTGACTTCAAAACCGAGGTACGTACCGAACCGTCAGTTCTGTGTACCGTTACTGTCATGTCTTCGATCTGACTTGTCGTGTTTTGTTTTGACAGTTCGCCATGTGCTCTGCTGTCATTGTGGTGTCTCCCCACCCCCTTGTTATCCCATCAGCGTTATCATTCACCGCTATCACCTGCCTCTTATCAGACTTCCTTAATTATTCCCCTATATTACCTTCTCGTGTTTGCTGTCCTGTGCCAGATTGTTTGTGTTTGTTACCTTGCGCTCCGGCCAGTGTTTCTCTTGTCTTGTCTGTGAGAAATCGAGTTTGTTTCCCGTTTTTGAGGCGCCAGTGCCTGTTAGTGTTCCTCTCTCTCTCTGCCGCCCAGACTGTTCACTCGCTGTTCCTGCCTGGATTCCTTCCGTTACCCGGCTCTGGTTTGTCTCGCTCCAGTTTCCCGTCCTCGCCCACCAGCTGTCGCTCTCTCTGCCGGCCCGCCCAACCGGGCGCTGCGATCTTCGTGGCGGTCTGCTTCTTCAGCCTACCTGAAACCGCACGGAACTGTGCTGCCAGCGCCCTCTGCTGGCTTTACTTCACGTTACTCTTTTGTTGACTATTTTTGCCCAGTTGAATGCAAAGAACTATTAATAAATTACGTTTTTGTTGTCTGCAATTGAATCTCGTCCAGATCCTTGACAGAACAATCTGGCCATGATGGATTCAGCAGACACAGACCAGGTCCGGACAGCACTCGCCCAGCAAGGTGCCCTTCTAGGCCAGCAAGTTACCCAGCTTACCACCACTTCACGGGAGGTAGAGTTTCTAACAGCTCAGGTGGCCGATCTAAACGCACGGGTTATAGAGCTCCAGCGAGGAGCCCCGGGGCCTCAACCTATCAACCCTCCTGTTCAATCTTCTCCTCACCGTGAGCCCGAACCGCATGCCAACAGCCCACCACCCTACGACGGAGATCCTAACTCCTGTCGGGCATTTTTATCTCAATGCTCTCTAGTGTTTGCCCTGCAGCCCCGCCGCTACGCCACTGAAGACTCCAGGGTGGCGTACGTCCTAACTTTGCTTACTGGAAAAGCCCGTGAATGGGGTACTGCCGTCTGGGATGCTCAAGCTCCTTTTTGTCGTTATTTTGAGGACTTCCGTGAGGAAATGATCAAATTGTTTGACCGATCGGCAAGGGGTGATGAGGCCGCTTCCAGGCTGGTGCGGCTCTCGCAGGCGGGTCGTTCCGTCACAGATTATTCTATACAGTTCCAAACCTTGGCGGCCACCTGCGATTGGAATGAGGGCGCTCTGCGCTCCAGGTTTCTAGAAGGACTGGATGACAGCATCCAGGATGAGATTGCCATCCATGAGCTGCCCCGTGACATGGATTCCTTGGTTGACCTGGCTCTTCGTATAGAAGCTCGGATCCTTCGTCGGCGCCAGCGGCGGTCCGTTAACCCATTTTGGAGGTTGGGAGAGGGTTCCCTTCCCCAAGTCACCCCCGTCCAGTCTTCACCTCTCCCCACTGATCCTGAACCCATGCAATTGGGACGTCTTCGCCTCACACCTCAGGAGAAACAGGACCGTCTGGTTCGAGGTTTATGTCTGTACTGTGGGAAAGCTGGGCACTTTGCTATCAAGTGTCCTTTAAAAGCCAAGGCCCACCAGTGAACCGGGGACTCCTGGTGGGCGCATCTCCTTGTGTTAATTCCCTTTGTTCTCGCACACTGTTGCCTGTCTCCGTCCAGCATGGGGGGGTCTCCAACTCCTGCCAGGCTCTCGTGGATTCTGGGGCTGAGGGCAATTTTCTGGACAGTGCTATCGCCAAGCAGTGGGGCATTCCAGCCATCCCTCTCTCCTCACCCATTCCGGTGTGGTCGTTAGCTGGTCAGCTTATCTCCACCATTACCCACACCACCCCTCGCGTAAGTTTAGTTGTTTCTGGCAATCACCGGGAGGATATTGAGCTGTACCTACTGAATTCCCCGGGTGCTCCTGTCATCTTGGGGCATCCGTGGCTGGTGCAGCACAACCCTCACGTGGATTGGTCTGGGAGTTCTGTGTTAGCTTGGAGTCAGTTTTGTTTAGCGTCTTGTCTTGGTGCTGCTTCTTCTGGTTCTGTGTGTCCTGTTTTTCAGGTTGAGGCAGCAGACCTGACCGGAGTCCCGGCGGAGTACCGCGACCTTCATCGGGTCTTCAGCAGGTCCCGAGCCATGTCCCTACCGCCCCACCGGCCGTATGATTGTGCTATTGACCTCCTTCCAGGCACTTCTCCGCCCAAGGGTCGGTTATATTCCCTTTCTGGTCCTGAACGAGAGGCCATGGACAGGTATATTCAGGAATCTCTCAATGCCGGTCTCATCCGCCCCTCTTCCTCTCCCGCCGGGGCAGGGTTCTTCTTCGTTGGGAAGAAGGACGGCTCCTTGCGGCCCTGCATTGACTACAGAGGTTTAAACGACATTACTGTTAAGAACAGGTACCCCCTACCTCTCATGTCGTCTGCTTTTGAGTTATTGCAGGGAGCTCAGGTCTTCACCAAGTTAGACCTCCGCAACGCGTACCATCTGGTGCGGATTCGTGAGGGGGATGAGTGGAAGACAGCGTTTAATACCCCTACGGGACACTTTGAATACCTCGTCTTACCTTTTGGTCTGACTAACGCTCCTGCTGTCTTCCAGGCCTTGGTCAATGACGTGCTGAGGGACATGGTAAACAAGTTTGTCTTTGTGTATCTGGATGATATTCTCATCTTTTCCCCTTCTCTACAGGTGCACACTCAGCACGTTCGCAGGGTCCTTCAACGGCTATTAGAGAATCAGCTCTTTGTTAAGGCAGAGAAGTGCGAGTTCCACTCCAAGTCGGTTACATTCCTGGGGTACGTCATCTCAGCTGATGGGATCAGGGCTGATTCCGCTAAGGTAAGGGCCGTAGCCGAGTGGCCAGTCCCCAACACCCGTAAGGCTCTGCAGCGGTTCCTGGGCTTCGCCAATTTTTATAGGCGCTTCATCAGGAACTTCAGTCAGGTAGCTGCACCCTTAACGGCTCTCACCTCCACCAAGGTACCTTTCAGATGGAGTAGTCAGGCTCAGGAGTCCTTTGATGCTCTTAAGTCCCGTTTCATCTCTGCTCCTGTTCTCTCTATTCCAGATCCTGATCGGCAATTCATTGTCGAGGTGGATGCCTCCGATGTTGGGGTAGGCGCGGTCCTGTCTCAGCGGAGCCATAAGGACGGGAAGGTGCATCCCTGCGCCTTCTTCTCCCATCGGCTGAGCCCAGCCGAACGTAACTATGACATAGGAAACAGGGAGCTGTTGGCAGTCAGGTTGGCCTTGGGTGAGTGGCGTCACTGGCTGGAGGGGTCGACGCAGCCCTTCCTGGTTTGGACGGATCATAAGAACCTTGAGTACGTCCGTTCGGCCAGGAGGTTAAGTTCGCGGCAGGCTCGATGGGCACTCTTCTTTGGCCGTTTTAACTTCACTCTCTCGTACCGGCCGGGTTCCAAGAATGTCAAGCCTGATGCCCTCTCTCGTCTGTTCGATGCTCCTGGGGAGGGGGCGCCGGCCGAGGCCATCCTTCCCAAGGGAGTGGTGGTTGGGTCTCTCTACTGGGACGTCGAGAGGCGAGTGGAGGAGGCCGGTCGAGGAGTGGAAGTGCCAGAGGGGTGTCCGGAGGGTCGGCTGTTTGTGCCGGTTGCGTTGCGTCTTGATGTCCTCCGGTGGGGCCACGAATCCAGGTTGGTCTGTCACCCAGGAATTCGGAGATCGCTGGCTGCCATCCGCCAGCGGTTTTGGTGGCCTTCAATGGCCCCGGATGTCAGGCAGTTTGTGTTGGCTTGCTCGACTTGTGCTCAGAACAAGAATTCTAACCGCCCGCCCGTTGGTCTGCTCCAGCCCTTGCCCATTCCCTCTCGTCCCTGGTCACACTTGGCCCTTGACTTCGTCACTGGGCTTCCACCCTCGAGAGGTAACACCGCCATCCTGACGGTAGTGGATCGTTTCTCCAAGGCGGCTCACTTCATTCCTTTGCCCAAACTCCCCACTGCCAAGGAAACTGCTCAGACTATGGTAGACCACGTTTTCCGGATTCATGGTCTTCCGGTTGATGTGGTTTCTGATAGGGGGCCACAGTTTGTTTCTAAGTTTTGGAAGGAGTTCTGTCGACAGATCGGGGCCTCTACGAGTCTGTCCTTAGGTTTTCACCCCCAGACCAACGGGCAGTGTGAGCGAGCCAATCAGGATCTCGAGAGAGCTCTCCGCTGCCTGACCTCCCAGAGTCCTAGTTCCTGGAGTCAACAGTTGTCGTGGGTAGAGTACGCCCACAACTCCCTGCCTGTAGCGTCAACAGGTATGTCCCCATTTCTGTGTTCTATTGGTTACCAACCTCCTTTGTTTCCCTCACAGGAACCCGATGCTGCGGTCCCGTCCGCCTTGGCCTTCATCCAGCGTTGCCGCCGCACATGGAGGAGGGCTGAGGGGGTCTTGGCCCAGACTTCCAGACGGACCAAGGCAGCAGCTGATCGACATCGGATTCCCTCACCTCGTTATGTGTGTGGTCAAAGAGTATGGCTATCTACCAAGGACCTGCCTCTCAGGGTCGCCTCTCGTAAATTGGCTCCCAGGTTCATTGGGCCATACCGTATCACCAAGGTTCTGAGTCCAGTGGCGATTAGGCTCAAGCTTCCCCCTTCACTTGGTCGGGTTCACCCTGTTTTTCATGTATCCAGGGTCAAGCCTGTGTTTAGGTCCCATCTTAACCCTGTTACTACTTCCCCTGCCCCCCCTCCCCCTCGCTTGGTGGATGGCTCTCCTGTTTACACTGTCAGGAGACTGTTGGATGTCAGACGCCGGGGCAGGGGCTTCCAGTATCTAGTGGACTGGGAGGGCTACGGTCCGGAGGAGAGGAGCTGGGTTCCGGCTCGGGACATCTTGGACCAGACGTTGGTCGAGGACTTCCGTCGGCGACGAGGTGAGCCCCTCCCTGGGGCGCCTGGTGGCGCTCCTGGGGGGGGGGGTACTGTCATGTCTTCGATCTGACTTGTCGTGTTTTGTTTTGACAGTTCGCCATGTGCTCTGCTGTCATTGTGGTGTCTCCCCACCCCCTTGTTATCCCATCAGCGTTATCATTCACCGCTATCACCTGCCTCTTATCAGACTTCCTTAATTATTCCCCTATATTACCTTCTCGTGTTTGCTGTCCTGTGCCAGATTGTTTGTGTTTGTTACCTTGCGCTCCGGCCAGTGTTTCTCTTGTCTTGTCTGTGAGAAATCGAGTTTGTTTCCCGTTTTTGAGGCGCCAGTGCCTGTTAGTGTTCCTCTCTCTCTCTGCCGCCCAGACTGTTCACTCGCTGTTCCTGCCTGGATTCCTTCCGTTACCCGGCTCTGGTTTGTCTCGCTCCAGTTTCCCGTCCTCGCCCACCAGCTGTCGCTCTCTCTGCCGGCCCGCCCAACCGGGCGCTGCGATCTTCGTGGCGGTCTGCTTCTTCAGCCTACCTGAAACCGCACGGAACTGTGCTGCCAGCGCCCTCTGCTGGCTTTACTTCACGTTACTCTTTTGTTGACTATTTTTGCCCAGTTGAATGCAAAGAACTATTAATAAATTACGTTTTTGTTGTCTGCAATTGAATCTCGTCCAGATCCTTGACAGTTACACCCCTACCCGCCGGTGATACCCACATTTCCACTATTGTCACATGCCGATTAACCGGTGGGAAAATTTCCTCACCGTCACATCCCTACCTGCAATAGTGTCACTATTCAGCTCAATAACAGTGTCGATGTTGCATAGTGCTAAGTTGTTGCTGGGATATTCTGGGTGATTTTGAATGGTCTCAAGTGTAAAAAGACTCTGAAGTCTTCTAGTCTCTAGATTTTGGACTGACAGTCTTTATATAGTTGGTCAAGCTCCAGTAATTACATAAAATTTGGAGAAAATAGTTTTAAATGAAGTGCAGCATGTCACACCACATTCAACTACTTATTTAGATATGTATAATCAGAACTAATGATGTTTTTGCATTAAAAGTATATAATTTGATGCATCAGAACCAGTGTTGGGGAAAGTTACTTTGAAAAGTAATGCATTACAATATTGCGTTACTCCCTTAAAAAGTAACTAATTGAGTTACTTAGTTACTTTTTAAGAAAAGTAATGCGTTACGTTACTTTTGCGTTACTTTTTCTCACCTGGGCAGGGCTTGTTTTTTTGTTTTGTTTTTTAATAGCAAAAAAAGTTATATTTTTGTGAAAATGTAAAGACCTCTTCATACCAAAATTGAACTAATACGCCTCAGGCTGAGGTAAAAATGTGCTGCCATTCTGGATAATGGAAGAGTAGAACGCAGGAGCGAAAAAGTTTTACCAATAAAAACAAAAAATCTAGTAATATTTGCTCATGGTTTAACTGAATCATCGAAGGTAAGTAGCAAGACATTGGTCAATAAAGGTAGATTAAATGTATAAAAATATTTGTTATATTTAACATTTATATATTTGAGGTTTGCATAGTACTCTGATTTTGCATTTGACTGATTTTATTAATTTTGAGGAGGACAGAATCTTTATTGTGCAAGTGAGATAAATAAATGCTTATTTAGTCTAGAACTACAATAACACATTTACACACAACGCTTCTGCACTTACTCTCAATTTTTCTCAACATGAGGACAGGAGAGCTGTCAGTCAAATAAATGTGAAAATGTAACTTGAGTTACTTTTTTCAAAAAGTAACTCAGATATTTTGTTGTAAATTTGAAAAGTAATGCGTTACTTTACTAGTTACTTGAAAAAGTAATATTATTACGTAACTCAAGTTACTTGTAATGCGTTACCCCCAACACTGATCAGAACTGGACGGACATGGTACATTTCCTCTTGCAAATGTAAAATTAATGCTACAAATCTTGCAAGCCGAGCCGAGGCAGAGAACTGAAAATAACTTCCATGAAACTAAAGCAATCAGACACATCATAAGGAGAAAGTTGAGTTTATTCTGATTAAAATATGTTTTGTGCACAGCTCTCAGTTGAACTGGTAGTTGACAGAAAGCAAAGGTCCAGTTATGAATATTTAAGGTTTAGAGAGTATTCTTATACGGTTTAGTGATATTCGTCTGGTTAAAGCTCTGACCTGTCCTACCGGCCGCGGGTCATCTTATCACATCGGCCTGATTCTCTTCACAAAGGCCACGGAGCAGTTAACCAAGTGTCTGATTTCTGTGCTTTCCAACTGTGAGATGTGCCTCCTGCTGCATTATGGATAAATTATTAAGAGTGGGAGTCAGATACCTGTTATTGCAGACTCCGGAGATGCTGCGGTATTTTCCTTCCGTGGCGCAGGTGGTGGGCTGTAAAGTCTGAGGGCATCCAGACAGGTTTGCTATCCACTCCACTGCCTTCACAGAAAGGAGTTCTTGAAAAGGAGTTAATGTGTTTACGGGCACAACTCAAACATTGAAGGGTAAACAGTCTGCTGAGGTTTTGCGTAGATCTCATCAACTCGTCTGCTTAGATTAAATCTGACATTTAAAGCGCTTCGGAGACGATGCTGCTGCATTATTCCACAGTTATAGAGCTGGACTGAATCTCCCATACAAGATAACATGCTAATACCCCGCAGCGACCCCAAAAAGTGTTTAGACACTTCATTCACACTTAAAAATGTCATTGCATTATATCAAGTGTCATCTGGGCTCAAACGCTGCAAGAGCTTTAACTAACATCACTTCTGTTATATAATGCGATTTACAAACTCGTGTTTGAATGTCCAAATATCTTTAGGGTCATAATCAGACACTGAATGGGATAAGTTCCTCCCACACTGTAAAAAAATCATATGATCAATAAGTTATGAAAACATATGTTTTTACATTGCTTTAACAAATCAAAATAAGTTAATTTTTTTTACAAGTTGTACAAAATTCAACTCATTTAAGTCAGTTTAATGTAATTAGGGGCCAAGCACCGAAACTGTTAGATTTCTTATTATTATCATTCCGCCATTGAAGTCTATGGCAGCCCATAGAACCATTTGCAGGGAACTTATGAAATTTGGCACACAGATAGAGGACTGGCCCAACATTAACCACACCAATTTTGGAGTCTCTAAAATCAGTCCCTCTAGCGCCACCACCTGTCCAAAGTTTCACTCATGTTTATTTTAATAACTTTTGAACCCTAATGGCTAGAAACAAAATGTCCTCTGATTCCTTGGCTCAAGCCGATTCGATTGCACCCTATGACGTCATTTTCCGCCATTTTGAATTTTCTGAAAAAAATACTTTTTCGAACTCCTCCTAGGCCATTGCTCTGATTTTCACGAAAATTGAACCAGATCATCTTCAGACCATGCCGACAAAAAGTTATGGAATTCAAGTTGATTCATCAAATCGTTTTTGATAAACACGCAGACAAATTTTACATAGCGGTTGCGAAAATACACATAAGGCTACACTCAAAAAAAAAAAAGGTTCTATATGGCACCAAAAATGGTTCTTGGCACGTAATCATAGGGGAACCTTTTTAAGTGCTATATAGCACCAATTTTGGTGCTTCAGTGGTTCTTCAGCGGTTCTTCAGAGGTTCTTTACCGGTTCTTTGACTAAGGTGCTATATAGCACCGCTAACTAAGGTGCTATATAGCACCGCTACCATATACAGAACATGTTAAGATGTGGTGCTATATAGCACCAAAAGTGGTTCCCCTATGATTACGATGAAGAACCATTTTTGGTGCCATATAGAACCTTTTTTTTTTTTGAGTGTATATCTCCGCAACGCTTTATCGTATTCAATCCAAACTTGGTACATGTCATCACAAGCATGACCTGAAGTGACATGCAGCGTTTCGGCGCAGCACCACCTTCTGGTCTGGAGATGCGAAAAATGGCTATTTTTGCTCATAACTACCGAACCGTTTGTCCAATGCTAAAAGTGGTCTCGTTAGATTCGGGACGTCATGCAGATATTTTCAAAACTGCTAGTCCGATCGAGACGAAACCAGCGTCAGAAGTTCGGAAACATAGGTCGATAGGTAAACACTAATGCCCAAATGTCAAAATATTGATAGTAAGGGGGAGTAAAATCCAATCAAAGTCAGGTGTCAGTCATTTTTGACGTGTTTTTTTCATATAAATGTCTATAACTCCAAAACGAAATGAGATATTTTCACCAATATTGACACACACACACACACACACACACACACACACACACACACACACACACACACACACACACACACACACACACACACACACGTATGGGCTGACTCCGAGGACACATACAAAAAAGGGTAGGATTGTGCCTCTTTGTGGCGCTATAATAAAACAAAACATAAATTCCCATAGACTACAATGCATTTTTCAGCCTTTTTGCCAAAAATCATCTTAAAATGCCTTTAATTGCTCATTGCTGCAGTTGGTTTAACCCTCCCAGCCATATATTGGCATGTCTTATTGGCTTATGTGCGCTTGGCCCCGGTATTTCTGCTTGCAGCTATATTTTAAGTTGAAATTACTTAAACATCCAAGTTGATTGCACTTAATTTAAAGGTGCACTGTGTAAATTAGCAGCATCTAGTGGTGAGGTTGTAAATTGCAACCGCTCACCCCTCTCTTTCGAAGCACATAGAGAAGCTACGGTGTCAGACACAGGACAAAAATGTCATCGTCAGAGAGAGAGCTCTGTCGAGAAGTTTGTCCGTTTAGGGCCACTGTAGAATCATGACGACGAAAAATGTACGACTTCACTGTAAGGGGACCCGCGGTGTGTGTGGATAGAAATGGCTCAATCTAAGTTAATAAAAACATAACTGTTCATTATGTAAGGTCTTTATACTCCACTGAAAACATAGTTATGTATATTATATTGCATTTCTGTCAATAGATCCTCATAAATGCTACACACTGCACCTTTAATGCAGCAATTTTTTTACAGTGCAATGATTAGAAATGTCCAAAATGTATGTAAAAAGTAAAATTTAGGCTAGACTGCCTCATTGAGTACAAGACATAGTTACGGCCTTGAATCAAGGTACAAGAGTCTCACCTGACACAGGAAGTGATCTTTTATGTCTCCAGCTCACCTTCTCCTTTAAAAGCCCTAAAGTCATGTGGAAGACCTCTGCTGACCTGGAGACGTGCTGTGTTTCTGATGACGCCCGTCTGGAGAGCCTGTACATCTGTGAAGGAGGCGGCTGAGGATCGAAACTGCTACTCAGAGGAAAAGAGGGAAACACCAGCTTTCCTGACTATATCGAGAGATAAAATGAGTGTCGATGATAACAATGATTATAGACTGTTGTTTACCCTTGTGCAGTTTGATTCAGTGCAGTATTGACCATCTGAAGACTCTCTTGGAATGACGATATAATCAAGCTCTCAGGAATTACTAGTTTACAGAGAAAGAAACAACATGTTTCCCAGAGAAAGTCAAAGTACTTTATACACTATATAAAATACAGACACACACATTTCTGAATGTTCTCTGCACGTATAAAATGTCCAGTTTTTTAAATGTTTTAAAAACGTGGTAACACTTTACGAAGCCTAATATTTACTAATATTTTTAATGCATTAATTATGCCTTATAATGCATTGTATCATATAGTGAATAATTGTAACCACAGTTATAATACATAATGCACCTTTAGCATGTATTAAAACATGACAATCAATCAAATGTAACATGGAATCTGTGAATAAAATGCATTTTAACTTTGGTTAATATTGGATTGTAACGTATAATGAATATCTTTATAATATATAAGATTGTGTTGGTCCCCCTTTTGCTGCCAACACAGCAAATTATCCTGCTATAAACATTATCTGCTGAAAGCGCCACAGCCACCAGGGAATACCGTTTCCATGAAAGGCTGTACATCAATGCTTAGGTAGGTGGGACGTGTCAAAGTAACATCCACATAGATGGCGGACCCAAGGTTTCCCAGCAGAACATTGCCCAAAGCATCACTGCCTCTGCCTCTGCCGCCACGCCTTCTTCCCATAGTGCACCTGGTGCCATGTGTTCCCCAGGTAAGCCACGCACCCGGCCATCCATGGGATGTAGAAGAAAACGTGATTCATCAGACCAGGCCGCCTTCTTCCATTGCTCCGTGGTCCAGTTCTGATGCTCATGTGCCACTGTTGGTGATTTGGGCGGTGGACAGGGGTCAGCATGGGCACCCTGACTGGTCAGCGGCTATGCCGCCCCATACACAACAAACTGAGATGCTCTGTGTATTCTGACACTTTCTATCAGAACCAGCATTAACTTCTTGAGCAATTTGAGCCACAGTAGCTCGTCTGATCACCGGTTCTCCACTGTTCCTTCCTTGGAGCACTTTTGATAGAGACTGACCACTGCAGACCGGGAACACCCCACAAGAGCTGCAGTTTTGGAGATGCTCTGACTCAGTCGTCTAGCCGTCACAATCTGGCCCTTGTCAAACTCGCTCAAATCCTTACGCTTGCCCATTTTTCCTGCTTCTAACACATCAACTTTGAGGACAAAATGTTCACTTGCAGCCTAATATATCCCACCCACTAACAGGAGATGAAGAGATAATCAGTGTTATTCACTTCACCTGTCATAATGTTATGCCTGATCTGTAAATATATATGTTGTGTGTGTGTGTGTGTATTAAATCACTTGGTGCTTTTTATTATGTTGCAGTTGTTACATGAGGCAGTATCTGTATTATACTGACATAAAGAAAAACCCTTCCAGAAATCCACATTATCATTGCAGAAAAAATGTGTAGTGTTGAAAATTTGATTAAACTGCTCATGTCCTTTAGTGATATAAAAATGAAATGTAAAATATCCAGATTCACTCAGGTTTTACATTAATGTAATGTCTCTAGGGTTGGCTTATGAATATGGGCCATAATTTGACGTCTTGGCATTCGTGCCTAGTTAAAGAATGCAGTGTTTGCGAGAAACGTCCCCGTTTCACCTCTGATTATGCGGCCCGCACAAGCGCATCAAAGCCACAGTCATCCTGCGGGGCCAAAACAGCACAAACAAACCATGAGACGAGTCTGCAACCCGAAATCTGGACCGCTGTGCGAGTTAATTCAGCCTCGGAATGACGACATTCCCCACTGGGAATTCTTCTACAGAGAATCAGACGTTATATAACAAGTTTTCTAATACCAACCAACAACCCATCTACTTTTTACATGAAGACGGTAACATAACAATGCTGTCCCGCTCGCCACCTGACCTTCCTATTATGTGTCGAGACCTGCAATTTCTTGGGAAATATCCCACGGGCCAACACAGGAGATGTCATTACAGAAATTTGGCTCCAGATATCAGGTACCAGATGTGGCTGGAACATTGGGTCTGGGAACGTTCAAACTAAATGTCAGTAGGTACAAAATAACCCGTAATGAATCTGTCACCAGCCGGCTGTAAGAATAAGACGCTGTGTTGAGTTCTGGTAATTGCTACAGAATCCCACTCGAAAGTCTTTGCTTGGTTGCTACAGTACTTGTTGTCAAGCGAACGGCAAGTAGCCACAAATCAGCAACATCGGGACTGGTGTGTGTATGTTACAGAGCATCTTATTTATAGACGTCTCTGTATCACGTATAAGGTGAATTGTGCAGTATGTGAAAAACGGCACATACGCTGAGATGGATCTGTGCTCAGATTGCAGCACATCATGACCGATGTTAAACGCATCAGAACACCAGCCATGTCCTCTCTGACCTGGAAGAAAAGAAAAATGCTTTTAATTATTCTATTTAAAGAATAAGGCAAGAAATGTCACAAAATGACAAAAGCTGTTTGATCTGCATGCAGTGTGTATATACAGTGAGGAAAATCAGTATTTGAACACCCTGCTATTTTGCAAGTTCTCCCACTTGGAAATCATGGAGGGGTCTGAAATTGTCATCGTAGGTGCATGTCCACTGTGAGAGACATAATCTAAAAAAAAAAATCCAGAAATCACAATGTATGATTTTTTAACTATTTATTTGTATGATACAGCTGCAAATAAGTATTTGGACACTTGAGAAAATCAATGTTAATATTTGGTACAGTAGCCTTTGTTTGCAATTACAGAGGTCAAACGTTTCCTGTAGTTTTTCACCAGGTTTGCACTGCAGGAGGGATTTTGGCCCACTCCTCCACACAGATCTTCTCTAGATCAGTCAGGTTTCTGGCCTGTCGCTGAGAAACACGGAGTTTGAGCTCCTCCAAAGATTCTCTATTGGGTTTAGGTCTGGAGACTGGCTAGGCCACGCCAGAACCTTGATATGCTTCTTACAGAGCCACTCCTTGGTTATCCTCCTTGGAGAGGTGGTGGTCCAGTGGGTTAAACCACTGAACTGATATGCAGAAGGTTGCTGGTTCGATCCCAGCGGTCACCACCAGTGTGTCCTTGAGCAAGGCACTTTACTCCATGTTGCTCCAGGGGGATTGTCCCTGTAATAAGTGCATTTAGATAAAAGTCGGTAAGCCGCTTTGGATAAAAGCGTCTGCCAAATGCATAAATGTAAATGTAAATGTATCCTGCTGTGTGCTTCGGGTCATTGTCATGTTGGAAGACCCAGCCTCGACCCATCTTCAATGCTCTAACTGAGGGAAGGAGGTTGTTCCCCAAAATCTCGCAATAAATGGCCCCGGTCATCCTCTCCTTAATACAGTCGCCCTGTCCCATGTGCAGAAAAACACCCCCAAAGCATGATGCTACTACCCCCAGGGTAGTATGCATCTACCATGTAGGGATGGTGTTCTTGGGATGGTACTCATCATTCTTCTTCCTCCAAACACGTTTAGCTCTTTTCAGGTCATTGACCAGCCCCTCCCGTGTAGTTCTGGGCTGATTTCTCACCTTTCTTAGGATCATTGAGACGAGGTGAGATCTTGCATGGAGCCCCAGTCCGAGGGAGATTGACAGTCATGTTTAGCTTCTTCCATTTTCTAATGATTGCTCCAACAGTGCACCTTTTTTCACCAAGCTGCTTGATAATTTCCCCGTAGCCCTTTCCAGCCTTGTGGAGGTGTACAATTTTGTTTCTAGTGCCTTTGGACAGCTCTTTGGTCTTGGCCATGTTAGTAGTTGACTTCTTACTGATTGTATGGGGTGGACAGGTGTCATTATGCCGCTAACGACCTCAAACAGGTGCATCTAATTTAGGATAATAAATGGAGTGGAGGTGGACATTTTAAAGGCAGACTAACAGGTCTTTGAGGGTCAAAATTCTAGCCATGATTTGCCATGATCACCCCTCCATGATTTCTAAGTGGGAGAACTTGCAAAATAGCAGGGTGTTCAAATACTTATTTTCCTCACTGTATATATATATATATATATATATATATATATATATATATATATATATATATATATATATATATATATATATATATATATATATATATATATATATATATATATATATATATATATATATATATATATATATATATATATATATATATATATATATATTCACACACACACACACACACACACACACACACACACACACACACACACACACACACACACACACACACACACACACACACACACACACACACACACACACACACACACACACACAACTACACTCTACTGAATGATTAAACACTATTTATTATGTATCTGTGGAACTAAAGTGATCAAAATAAACAATATCACATGCATTTTATTAATTGAGCACTACTTTACATGAATTTCAAGTCTTACTCCAAAAAATGTTGTCAGAAGTGATTTTCTGTACATTTAATCAAGCCATTGTCAACTACCAAGTCACCGTGGTCACTACTGTTGAAATAAAACGCTTTTCATTGTGTGGAAACCATCACCGTTATTTTATATAAAATAAAATAATGAAGTTTTACGGAAATGGGTCATACAGTACCTGAGCAGTTGAAGAAAAAAACCTGCTTATTCAAGGAAGCACATTTATTGCATGGACGGAGCTAACACATTTGTAAGTGTCTAAAATGCATACACACAGTTCTGATGAATGATACATGAAATTTAACTTAATGTCGTTTAACTGAATGTACGAAGGAAACTGCTAAAGTAACTACAACATTACCAACACTAAATTTATCCGTATATCCGTATAAAGAGAACAAAGAGGGCTTTTCTTGAAGAGAAGTTAGTTAAGGATATTCTAGTCTGTCTCTCCATGGAAGCATTGCATGTTTAATGTACCTGGAACACTTTAATAGTGTATCCATTAACATTAACCTACACAATAGTTAGCATTAACTAACAATACTTTTAAAGCCTTTTTAAATTTTGGCTTATGTAAATTTCTACAAATGCCATTTTTTATAGGCTATTAAAATAAAGTATGTAATAATAATAAAACAATAAAGTAATAATATTAACTAACATTAAAGGTGTCATGAACTGGCTTTTTTATTTTTCTATACTGTGGTTTTTACATTCAAAAACATCATAATGAATAAGTAATAGGCTATTTTCTGCCCTGGTTTTGAGGCTCTCTCAAGACACGCTCAGTTTTGATGGGCGTGCCGCACTGAAGACTTGGAAGTAAACGCCCACAGCTAGGATTGGATACGATTTGCATATTTAAAGGGGTGATGAATTGAGAAATCAGCTTTCCCTTAAGCCTTTACCGCTAGCCTAGCTTAGCACAAAGACTGGAGGTAAACGGCTGATTAACGGCGGATATTTTGTCACTTATTGAGCAGTCGGCTAGCTGGAGCCATGCACCTCCAGTCTTTGTGCTAAGCTAGGCTAGCTGTGGTGCGTCAGACAGAGTTATGGCACGGAGATGAGAATGGTATGTGTGGACTTATCTAACTCTGGGGGATACGGTGAATAAGATAAAGTCCCAACAAGTCAGCGTGTTCCTTTAATGTAGTTGTAATTTTTCAGCGTAAATTATTTAATTTGATTGGTAACCGCCCTGTAGTGTCTTATTCTAGTTTAATTTATTATCAAATTTAAGAATATAAAATTAAAGCTGAAGCCTATATTTAATAAGATTAGAGGAAAATGCTCTTTATGAAAGGTAAAAATATCACAAATATGCATATTTAAATATGTCAAAGTTGATTGAACATTGATGAGAATATTGCTTCAGAATAAATTATATTTACAACACACAACATTTGTTTTTTACACGGACAAGTGAGTGACAGATGAAGGACAAGCTCATGAACCGGCTTAATGTCAAGCCCTGAAACATTCCACAGAAACATTGATAATAATCATAAATATTTCTTGAGCATCAAATCATCATTTCAGAATGATTTCTGAAAGATCATGTGACACTTTAGACTGGTGTAATGATGCTGAAAATTCAGCTTTGATCAGCTTTAATAAATTACATTTTACTATATATTCACAAAGAAAACAGCTGTTTTAAATTGTAATAATATTTCACTATTTTTGCAATTGAATCTTGGTGAGAAGACTTCATTCTAAAACATACAATGTATTTTAAATGATATATAGACTTCATACCTCTGGTCTCAGTGGTGGTTGTCTGTGTTTTTCCAGTCGGCTGTGTTCACTCTCCCCCGTGTTCACGTCTGTCCTGGGCTTTGCTCACTGACTGTGAACAGTCAAACTGCTGAATCCACCAAAACCCTTGATTTTCAAGGCTCTTGCTACATGAAGCGTGTCGCTGGAGTGGCCCTCTTTAAACACAACACATGCTCATGTCAAGCATCTGTCAGGACCTGGAAATCATGATTATCTGCTCACAGTTAGTAGCTTTGCTTACACAGATTTCAAACATGACCTTTCACAGCCTTAGTGGTTATCGTTCACCTAAAACAGACCATTCTGTCATCCTCTTTGGCTGGAATATTCCCATGATCATCTAATTTTCAGGGAAATGTCCATCTGTGAACTCTCAACAATTTATGACTGCGGTGGATGAGGAATGACCTGATGCTTTTGGCATTAACTCAGTTGAATAGTAATTTCTGAAATAAGATATTTGGCTGGACAATGATCCTTAATTAAAGTGAGTCAAGTCATTAATATAGATTAATAGAGACTAACCGTATTTGATCTGATGCCCTTGTACAAGTATAATCATCTAAAAGCCTGTAAACAGATTTTTAAATCATTCATTTATAAGAATTCATGTCACATACCCTATAACAATTTCATAAAGTGATAGATTACATTTAGGCCTACTGAAGAAAAACCGAGCCACAATATGCTAAACGCAGTTTCTTTGGTTGGTTTCTAGATGGTTTTTCCTGTCATTTTGTTGAAATCACTAACACTAAACAAAGCTGCCCTCATATTAGCGAATTTGCGTGGGCAAAATGATCCATTATGTAAGGGATAATCCACAGCTAGCTGTGCATTAAACGGTTTTACTGCATGGCAAGGTGGCAAAAAACAGCCCGACGTGAAGCGGAGGATTATCACGCTTATTATTATGGTCATTTGCCAGCATTGACAATTTAAAGGGATAGTTCACCCAAAAATGAAAATTACCCAATGATTTACTCGCCCTCAAGCCATCCTAAGTGTATGACATTTTTCTTTCAGACGAGTACAATCGGATTTATATTAATAAATGTCCTTCCAAGCTTTATAATGGCAGCCCCAAGTTTGAAGCCCCAAAAAGTGCATCTATCCATCATATAACTGCTTCATAGGGCTCCGGGGGGTTAATAAAGGCCTTCTGAAGTGAAGCGATGGGTTTGAGTACGAAAAATATCCATATTTAAAACTTTATAAAGTAAAATATCTTCCATATTCAACTTACGCAGGAAGTGTAGCGTCTCTCGCAGTTCAAACGTTTACGCCATCGTTGCGCCAATTACGCTTTTTCGAATATGGACGGCGGTCTGATATGGAGTAAGAACTTTTATAATGGATGGACACGCTTCAAATTTTGGGCTGCCACTCACTACCATTATAAAGCTTGGATTAGCCAGGGCATTTATTAATATAACTCTGATTGTATTCGTCTGAAAGAATGTCCTATACACCAGAGATGCTCACAAGTCTCTGGGCTCGAGTCCAAGTCAAGTCTCAAGTCTCTGGGCTCGAGTCCAAGTCAAGTCTCAAGTCTCTGGGCTCGAGTCCAAGTCAAGTCTCAAGTCTCTGGGCTCGAGTCCAAGTCAAGTCTCAAGTCTCTGGGCTCGAGTCCAAGTCAAGTCTCAAGTCTCTGGGCTCGAGTCCAAGTCAAGTCTCAAGTCTCTGGGCTCGAGTCCAAGTCAAGTCTCAAGTCTCTGGGCTCGAGTCCAAGTCAAGTCTCAAGTCTCTGGGCTCGAGTCCAAGTCAAGTCTCAAGTCTCTGAGCTAGAGTCCAAGTCAAGTCTCAAGTCTCTGGGCTCGAGTCCAAGTCAAGTCTCAAGTCTCTGGGCTCGAGTCCAAGTCAAGTCTCAAGTCTCTGGGCTCGAGTCCAAGTCAAGTCTCAAGTCTCTGGGCTCGAGTCCAAGTCAAGTCTCAAATCTCTGGGCTCGAGTCCAAGTCAAGTCTCAAATCTCTGGGCTCGAGTCCAAGTCAAGTCTCAAGTCTCTGGGCTCGAGTCCAAGTCAAGTCTCTGGGCTCTGGGCTCGAGTCCAAGTCAAGTCTCAAGTCTCTGAGCTAGAGTCCAAGTCAAGTCTCAAGTCTCTGGGCTCGAGTCCAAGTCAAGTCTCAAGTCTCTGGGCTCGAGTCCAAGTCAAGTCTCAAGTCTCTGGGCTCGAGTCCAAGTCAAGTCTCAAGTCTCTGGGCTCGAGTCCAAGTCAAGTCTCAAGTCTCTGGGCTCGAGTCCAAGTCAAGTCTCTGAGCTAGAGTCCAAGTCAAGTCTCAAGTCTCTGAGCTAGAGTCCAAGTCAAGTCTCAAGTCTCTGGGCTCGAGTCCAAGTCAAGTCTCAAGTCTCTGGGCTCGAGTCCAAGTCAAGTCTCAAGTCTCTGGGCTCGAGTCCAAGTCAAGTCTCAAGTCTCTGGGCTCGAGTCCAAGTCAAGTCTCAAGTTTCTGAGCTAGAGTCCAAGTCAAGTCTCAAGTCTCTGGGCTCGAGTCCAAGTCAAGTCTCAAGTCTCTGGGCTCAAGTCCAAGTCAAGTCTCAAGTCTCTGGGCTCGAGTCCAAGTCAAGTCTCAAGTCTCTTTATTATAATAAGTCTCTGGTTATAATAAGTGTTGCATCACATACGGCGACCCATCCAGGCTGTGTAGAACACTGCAAAGCTATATATAAGGAATTCAAAGCATGTAATACGTTATTTTGACACCTTTCTCTATTAACATACCATATCAGCTCATTAAACCTGCAGATGTCGATCAATGAATATGAAAAGACAACAAGTAAGATGCTTATCTAATAGCTAACAATTTTATGTGCAACAAAGCACATCTGAAACCACAAAGTTCTGGTACTCAGGGTATCACAAAAACATTGCAAAATTTATAAGCAATAACACTTTTTTTCCACTTAAAGAGAGCACACACTCAAGCAAACACACAGAAACACACTCTCACAGTCACACACACGCACTCAAGTGCACACACACTACCCACACGTGGTTTACGGGGACTCTCCATAGGTGTAATGGTTTTACTAATGTACAAATGGTATAATCTATCCACCTACACTAACCCTACCCCTAAACCTACCAATCACAGAAAACTTTTGGCCTTTTTTGAATTTCAAAAAGCACCATTTAGTATGTTTTTTTAAGCAGTTTGGATTATCAACCATGATTAGGTTTTATTTGAATACCCATGTTGAAATATAATCTTAGTGACTGTCCTTTTCATGACAGATTTATCTAAACATAGCATTAAATAATCAATACATCACTAACAGGTTAAGTAGAATTTATTTATATATATATATATATATATATATATATATATATACATATATATATATATATATATACATATATACATATATATATATATATACATATATATATATATATACATATATATATATATACACATATATATATATACACATATATATATATATACACATATATATATATATACACATATATATATATATACATATATATATATATATACATATATATATATATATACATATATATATATACATATATATATATACATATATATATATACATATATATATATACATATATATATATACATATATATATATACATATATATATATACATATATATATATACATATATATATATATATATATATATATATATATATATATATATATATATATATATATATATATATATATATATATATATATATATATATAGGTCCTTCTCAAAAAATTAGCATATTGTGATAAAGTTAATTATTTTCCATAATGTAATGATAAAAATTAAACTTTCATATATTTTAGATTCATTGCACACCAACTGAAATATTTCAGGTCTTTTATTGTTTTAATACTGATGATTTTGGCATACAGCTCATGAAAACCCAAAATTCCCATCTCAATAAATTAGCATATCATGAAAAGGTTCTCTAAACGAGCTATTAATCTAATCTGAATCAACTAATTACACCTGCAAAAGATTCCTGAGGCTTTTAAAAACTCCCAGCCTGGTTCATTACTCAAAACCGCAATCATGGGTAAGACTGCCGACCTGACTGCTGAAATAAACATTGTTCACGAGTCCCGCAGCTCGAGTCCGAGTCGAGTCTGAAGTCTTTTGAGGACGAGTCTCAAGTCGAGTCTGAAGTCACTGTGTGTGCGACTTAAGTCGCACTCGAGTCCGAGTCTCAAACTCGAGTCCCCATCTCTGCTATACACCTAGGATGACTTAGGGGGAGTAAAGCATGGGGTAATTTTCATTTTTGGGTGAACTATCCCTTTAAAGTTGTTATATATTTGATATTTGACCAGAAGGGTGAAATTGACAGTTATTTTCGTCAGTTATGGCTCGCATTCTGCCTGCTTTGAATCAGACAAAGATAAAGTAGTGCGCAAGATTACATTTATTTGAAATAATTAATGAATTAGCATTTATTTTTTGGGTGAACTATCCCTTTAAAGTTGTTATATATTTGATATTTGACCGGAAGGGTGAAATTGACGGTTATTTTCGTCAGTTATGGCTCGCATTCTGCCCGCTTTGAATCAGACAAAGATAAAGTAGTGCGCAAGATTACATTTATTTGAAGTGATTATCAAGAGAGAGATAATCGTAAACCCCCTCGTTGCTGAGAAATATAATGTAGTGATTCAGTAGCGAATTGATTTTATTACTAAAAATTACAGGGAAGTGTTGATAAGTTTCTGTGTGCAAGTGATGTACGCGTTCGCGCACTTCAATGAAAACAGCGCATTAATATATAACGGTGATTAAACTGACCTGTGGATTAAGACGCGTTTAACGGTCATCAATATCGTAAATCAAGCAATGTTTTTTGTAATTTAATAAATA
Source organism: Romanogobio albipinnatus (assembly GCA_023566225.1). Taxonomy (NCBI): domain Eukaryota; kingdom Metazoa; phylum Chordata; class Actinopteri; order Cypriniformes; family Gobionidae; genus Romanogobio; species Romanogobio albipinnatus. Next base: position 50,898,757 of record CM042249.1, read on the forward strand.
TATATATATATATATTACATATATGGGAGTGATCGTAAAAATGAACATATTTCTCTCTTTTGGCTGCCTTTATCAATCTCACTCTATTTTTTCCCTCTTTTTGAAAGTTGTGAAATCACTTATGTGGCGTTTTTCTTTTGATATTTGAGCAAATCGGCACAAAAAAAAAATAATTTAATGTATTCTCTCATTCACAGGTATAATATTTAACCCAACTATGACGACTTCCGCTCTGAGAAACCCGGAAATGTGAAAAGGGTCTATTGAGGACAGGCCATTGAATTATTAAAAACAATAATGCACTTTTTCTAATAATTCAATGGCTATTCTACGGTTACCACACCCCAAAACATTGTTCAGATGATGTACGTCAAGACATTTGACAGGTTTTTGTCCTTAAAACGCTCTTCATAAATGTAATTTTAGAGCTCGTAACGGAGGCTTGAGCCACTGATAGCAGACTAATGCAGTTATGAGAGAGAGAGAGAGAGAGAGAGAGAGAGAGAGAGAGAGAGAGAGAGAGAGAGAGAGAGAGAGAGTTATCAAGTGTGTATGATTTACCTGAGTCTGTGTGTCTCTCAATGTTCGGCAGCAGCGTCTCTACAAATAGCGAAAATAAGTGCTCCAAGAAACAGAGCCGCTATCCCCTCCAGCTCACACAAAACTCACTTTCAAACCAAACAGCTTTTTCAAACATGGTGACAAACCTGAAACCGTTGCAAAATCTGCCTGTGGAAATCACGCCCTCGAAACTTTGAGGTAAATGTGACCGCACTTTAAAGGAACACACTTTTTAAAAAAAAAATAGGCTCATTTTCCGACTCCCCTAGAGTTAACCAGTTGAGTTTTACCGTTGTCGAATCCATTCAGCCGATCTCTGGGTCTGGCGGTGGCACTTTTAGCATAGCTTAGCATAGATCATTGAATCTGATTAGACCGTTAGCATCTCGCTCAAAAAAATGACCTGTGTAATATCATTGCGCCGCTGCACTCATGGTACGGCTCAAAGCTCTTGATTATTACACAGGAATGAGAGTATAGTTCCTAGCCATATCAGTCTAGAAAATCACAACTTTTCATTTTCCGTTACTTATTAATATTAACAATGCTTACCTTAGTAAACACCACTGATAATTACCGGCCAGAACAAAACAGTTTAATGATGTGTAAACCGCTCTGGCGTTCATGTACATGTACAGAGAGACATGATCATGTCTGGCGTCAATGACACTCGACAGAAACAATAACACAAGCTCGTCTGACGTCAGGTTGTGGCTCCTGGAGCTCTTCACAGCGATTTAAGGGCCCTACAGACGGGACAATGAGGAGTGACGCGTTTCCAACACAATGCAGCACTGCTGGCTGAATCAATCAAGACATTTCTCCTTCATCACGTGAGATGTTTATTCCTCCGCCTCTGGAGTTCAGAGGCATCACTCGAGTCGAGCGCTTCAGATGGGCCTGTTCTTCAGAGAGTGGATTACACAACAATGATTTTTGAGGTTTTTGACACATCATCATTTGTTTACAGGCAATTGCTTTCATGATTTCTAGACATTCGCACATTTTAAAGCATTTTTAAGTCTGTTTATTATATATTAAAACTGCTGCATGCACTACATGCCTACAATAATATGAATTATGTTTATGATTCACAGGTTTTTAACTGCAAATTAAATGAACCAAAATAAGACGTCATTAATCCACCACAGTGTTCTGGTATAATGGTAATTATCCCTCATGTTCTGATTGCATGTGTTCAAATAATAGTCATTGTGAAATTAACCAATTATTTCCCCTCCTCATTATTTTGATATGTTCCTCTGTTTGGGATTAGTTTGAGCCTGGCAAATAAATACATAAATGTAATTCAGGCACTATAATAAATATCTTACTAATATATAGCTATAAAAGTGAATATATAGTTCTATAGTATAATATGTACTATAGTTATATATTTGTTTAGGGCTAAATACATCAAAGTAAATTAGTATTTTACCTTCAAATTATTTTTATGTTACTCTGGGAACAATTTGACCTTTGTAATAAAACACATTGTAAGAACTAAAGATGGACTGAATGGACGGATGGACAGATAGATAGATAGATAGATAGATAGATAGATAGATAGATAGATAGATAGATAGATAGATAGATAGATAGATAGATAGATAGATAGATAGATAGATAGATAGATAGATAGATAGATAGATAGAGTAAGATAAAAGACAGACAGACAGACAGACAGACAGACAGATAGATAGATAGATAGATAGACAGACAGACAGACAGACAGAGACAGACAGACAGACAGACAGACAGACAGACAGACAGATAGATAGATAGATAGATAGATAGATAGATAGATAGATAGATAGATAGATAGATAGATAGATAGATAGACAGATAGACAGATAGATAGATAGATAGATAGATAGATAGATAGATAGATAGATAGATAAAAGACAGACAGACAGACAGACAGACAAACAGACAGATAGATAGATAGATAGGTAGATAGATAGATAGATAGATAGATAGATAGATAGATAGATAGATAGATAGATAGATAGATAGATAGATAGATAGATAGATAGATAGAGTAAGATAAAAGACAGACAGACAGACAGACAGACAGATAGATAGATAGATAGACAGACAGACAGACAGACAGACAGACAGACAGACAGACAGATAGATAGATAGATAGATAGATAGATAGATAGATAGATAGATAGATAGATAGATAGAGTAAGATAAAAGACAGACAGACAGACAGACAGACAGACAGACAGACAGATAGATAGATAGATAGATAGATAGATAGATAGATAGATAGATAGATAGATAGATAGATAGATAGATAGATAGATAGATAGATAGATAGATAGATAGATAGATAGATAGATGATAGATAGATAGATAGATAGAGTAAGATAAAAGACAGACAGACAGACAGACAGACAGACAGACAGATAGATAGATAGATAGATAGATAGATAGATAGATAGATAGATGATAGATAGATAGATAGATAGATAGATAGATAGATAGATAGATAGACAGATAGACAGATAGATAGATAGATAGATAGACAGATAGACAGATAGATAGATAGATAGATAGATAGATAGATAGATAGATAAAAGACAGACAGACAGACAGACAGACAGACAGACAGACAGACAAACAGACAGATAGATAGATAGATAGATAGATAGATAGATAGATAGATAGATAGATAGATAGATAGATAGATAGATAGATAGATAGATAGATAGATAGATAGATAGATAGATAGATAGATAGAGTAAGATAAAAGACAGACAGACAGACAGACAGACAGACAGATAGATAGATAGATAGATAGATAGATAGACAGACAGACAGACAGACAGACAGACAGACAGACAGATAGATAGATAGATAGATAGATAGATAGATAGATAGATAGATAGATAGATAGATAGAGTAAGATAAAAGACAGACAGACAGACAGACAGACAGACAGACAGACAGATAGATAGATAGATAGATAGATAGATAGATAGATAGATAGATAGATAGATAGATAGATAGATAGATAGATAGATAAAAGACAGACAGACAGACAGACAGACAGACAGACAGACAGACAGACAGATAGATAGATAGATAGATAGATAGATAGATAGATAGATAGATAGATAGATAGATAGATAGATAGATAGATAGATAGATAGATAGATAGATAGATAGAGTAAGATAAAAGACAGACAGACAGACAGACAGACAGATAGACAGATAGATAGATAGATAGATAGATAGATAGATATAGATAGATAGATAGATAGATAGAGTAAGATAAAAGACAGACAGACAGACAGACAGACAGACAGACATATAGATAGATAGATAGATAGATAGATAGATAGATAGATAGATAGATAGATAGATAGATAGATGACAGACAGACAGACAGACAGACAGACAGATAGAGTAAGATAAAAGACAGACAGACAGACAGACAGATAGATAGAGTAAGATAAAAGACAGACAGACAGACAGACAGACAGACAGATAGATAGATAGATAGATAGATAGATAGATAGATAGATAGATAGATAGATAGATAGATAGATAGATAGATAGATAGATAGATAGATAAAAGACAGACAGACAGACAGACAGACAGATAGATAGATAGATAGATAGATAGATAGATAGATAGATAGATAGATAGATAGAGTAAGATAAAAGACAGACAGACAGACAGACAGACAGACAGACAGATAGACAGATAGATAGATAGATAGATAGATAGATAGATAGATAGATAGATAGATAGATAGATAGATAGAGTAAGATAAAAGACAGACAGACAGACAGACAGACAGACAGACATATATATAGATAGATAGATAGATAGATAGATAGATAGATAGATAGATAGATAGATGACAGACAGACAGACAGATAGATAGAGTAAGATAAAAGACAGACAGACAGACAGACAGACAGACAGACAGACAGACAGACAGATAGATAGATAGATAGATAGATAGATGACAGACAGACAGACAGACAGACAGACAGACAGACAGATAGAGTAAGATAAAAGACAGACAGACAGACAGACAGACAGACAGACAGACAGACAGACAGACAGACAGACAGACAGACAGACAGATAGACAGATAGATAGATAGATAGATAGATAGATAGATAGATAGATAGATAGATAGATAGATAGATAGATAGATAGATGACAGACAGACAGACAGACAGACAGACAGACAGACAGACAGACAGATAGACAGATAGATAGATAGATAGATAGATAGATAGATAGATAGATAGAGTAAGATAAAAGACAGACAGACAGACAGACAGACAGACAGACAGACAGACAGACAGACAGACAGACAGATAGATAGATAGATAGATAGATAGATAGATAGATAGATAGATAGATAGATAGATAGATAGATAGATAGATAGATAGATAGATAGATAGATAGATAGATGACAGACAGACAGACAGACAGACAGACAGACAGATAGATAGATAGATAGATAGATAGATAGATAGATAGATAGATAGATAGATAAAGATAAAAGACAGACAGACAGACAGACAGACAGACAGATAGACAGATAGATAGATAGATGACAGACAGACAGACAGACAGACAGATAGATAGATAGAGTAAGATAAAAGACAGACAGACAGACAGACAGACAGACAGACAGATAGATAGATAGATAGATAGATAGATAGATAGATAGATAGATAGATAGATAAAGATAAAAGACAGACAGACAGACAGACAGACAGACAGACAGACAGACAGATAGATAGATAGATAGATAGATGACAGACAGACAGACAGACAGACAGATAGATAGAGTAAGATAAAAGACAGACAGACAGACAGACAGACAGACAGACAGATAGACAGACAGATAGACAGACAGACAGACAGATAGATAGATAGATAGATAGATAGATAGATAGATAGATAGATAGATAGATAGATAGATAGATAGATAGATAGATAGATAGATAGATAGGGTAATTGGGGGACTATATAACATTTGAATATTATAATGAAATATGTGAATATATAGTTGTATAATCAGATGTACATTCAGATGAATTGACCTGTGTTTGATCATGATCGGTGTTGTTCTGGAGCCACACAATCATCCCTCACTCCGTCAGCAGTGAACTAATCATTCCTTTATTTGGAAAAGAACCGGGATAACATCAAACTAAATAGAACAGTAGATCAGGGACCTCGATTCCTTTAGAAAAGCTCCACGCTCAAGGACAGGATAATACTGCTCATCAGACCACTACTTCATATGAACACAGATCAGACTCACTTCATTCTGAGATCTCACACATGACTGGCTGCGATGCTTCGAGCTAAATCAAGAGGTTCGAGGCGTTGAATGAAAACAACAAAAGGGCAAAAGAACACACAGTCATTATACTCTCCAAAGTTTGGTTGATAGGTTCACCCGTTTCGCCCTGTGAAATTGTCCAATGCAGTTCATGCATCAACTCATGATGTCGTATGTCAGCGTCTGCTCTGCTACATAATCAATATGAGTTCAGGTTAAGCACATGATCCATCATATTAGTAGGTACGAAAGAAATCATAACTCGATGCATGTCAAAATATCATCTACTCAAAGTGTTCCTTGAACGTCGTTCTGAATTTAGAAGATTCGTACAAAAATAACAAGAACTAGATTTATCCATAGATATTGTGCATAAACCGGAGAAGCGTACGGGACGGGCGTGTCTAGATGCTGCACATGTACTTCTGCGTCAGACTCTGACTGTTGACGAAGACGGGATCCACTGTGGCCACTTTGGCAGCGATGAACGAGTGTATGCAGTGAAGGACAGCCGTCAGATTGGCGAACTCCAGCTCCTGTTGGCGGCGGGGGGGAAACACACCATCAGAAGGAGGACTGAATTCGGCCTCGGCCCCAGACTGTGCAAACGCTCCCCATGTCAGCTCTGATAGGAGTGCAGTTTCACACGGTCAGGGCTGAGCGGGGCTTTATTAAATACAACAGCATTTCATCACAATAAACTTCATCATCAAATCATTAAATGAACCCTTTACTGTAACATATCTGATCAATTCAAATGTCTAAGGTCTCTAAATGATGGACACAATCAATCTATCCACCCGTCTATCTATCCACCCATCCGTCCATCCATCCATCCATCTATCCATCTATCTATCCATCTATCCATCTATCCATCCATCTATCCATCTATCCATCTATCTATCTATCTATCCACCCATCCGTCCTCTATCTATCTATCTATCTATCTATCTATCTATCTATCTATCTATCTATCTATCTATCTATCTATCTATCTATCTGTCTGTCTGTCTGTCTGTCTGTCTGTCTGTCTGTCTGTCTGTCTATCTATCTATCTCTCTCTCTCTTTCTCTCTCTCTCTGTCTGTGTCTGTCTGTCTGTCTGTCTGTCTGTCTGTCTGTCTGTCTGTCTGTCTGTCTGTCTGTCTGTCTGTCTGTCTGTCTATCTATCTATCTATCTATCTATCTATCTATCTATCTATCTATCTATCTATCTATCTATCTATCCACCCATCCATCCTCTATCTATCTATCTATCTATCTATCTATCTATCTATCTATCTATCTATCTATCTATCTATCTATCTATCTATCTATCTATCTATCTATCTATCTATCTATCTATCTATCTATCTATCTATCTATCTATCTATCTATCTATCTATCTATCTGTCTGTCTGTCTGTCTGTCTGTCTGTCTGTCTGTCTGTCTGTCTGTCTATCTATCTCTCTCTCTCTTTCTCTCTCTCTCTGTCTCTGTCTGTCTGTCTGTCTGTCTGTCTGTCTGTCTGTCTGTCTGTCTGTCTGTCTATCTATCTATCTATCTATCTATCTATCTATCTATCTGTCTGTCTGTCTGTCTGTCTGTCTGTCTGTCTGTCTGTCTGTCTGTCTGTCTATCTATCTATCTCTCTCTCTCTCTCTTTCTCTCTCTCTCTGTCTCTGTCTGTCTGTCTGTCTGTCTGTCTGTCTGTCTGTCTGTCTGTCTGTCTGTCTGTCTGTCTGTCTGTCTGTCTGTCTGTCTGTCTATCTATCTATCTATCTATCTATCTATCTATCTATCTATCTATCTATCTATCTATCTATCTATCTATCTATCTATCTATCTATCTATCTATCTATCTATCTATCTATCTATCTATCTATCTATCTATCTATCTATCTCTATCTCATGTTCATAAAAATCATGTTCAAATGTGAGTGAAATATGATCATCAGGCTTTTGAGGAAGTTTTATTTGTTCATCTGTCAATCATCATTGCATTATATATGTCAAAACAGAGCTTTGATCATAAAACTAAGCATTTAAATATAATCTTACTAAGACATATTATTGGCATATATTGATATGTATATGCATTTTATGTCAGTATCTCTTTTATACTATTATAAAGATCTCATTAATTTATATTCCAAGCATTATAATTTCATCACTTTTTGTCCATATTAATATCAGCATATGCACCAAATTGCATATTTTTGCTCAGTTTGGGCCTTTGATGAAAATTGAGCTGTTTTTCTCCTTCATTTTCTCACTGTATCATACAATATGAGCCATAAAAGCCTGATGAATCAAATATGATACTTAAGAAAAACATGCAAACTTTTTCAATAAACTGTTCCATTTCAAAAGACTATTATTTCATATGTCAAGCTTTACAAGGTTAAATGCATCCTCTTCCCGTTATGAACAACTTCAAAACAAAAGACTCATACAGTCACAGTATATATTATAAACCTGTGAAACAGGGCTTGACATTAACTTTTTTGCTCATCAGTCACTGAGGCTAGTGGTTTTCCAAAGTTACTAGCCACTCAGCATTTTCACCGGCCACAATTTTGGCATCCATACCATGGGGGAAAACTGCCATATAGATATTTTCAATATTACTCATAATTTGTCAGCAGGAATATTAGGCTGCTGTCACTTTAAGACCTGACACACGGATCCATTACACTGTTACACATGCGTTTTCTTTCTCTACTGTTTACGTTCACTTCAAACAGAACGGACTGTGTTTGACTGTTTAGTGCTGAGAGGTGCTTTATGTGTGTGTGAGCACAAAATCTGGTTCGGTTGAAACGCCCCATAATCACAGCCCAATGGAGCAGAGCAGACTCATATTCGGACTAGAATCGGATTATGACCACGTCAGGCTAAAAAAACATTACAAATGTTCTGTTATTGATGTACCAACGAACATACGAGTCTTAAAGACTCCCAGCATCAGAGCCACTGAGGCCATCGTGGATGAATTTCATTTTTTAAGGAAATGTGCTAACTTAAACTGCAGTTCATGGACTGGCCGCTAGAAACAGACTCCAGAAGGGAGCAGAATCTCATTGAGCTCATGTTAACCCTCTGGGGTTCTTCGGGTCAAAAATGACCGAAGCGTTTTATCACATTTTTTAAAAAATCGTAGCTTCATCAGAATGGTCCGAAACTTGGTGAATTTATTGGTACTTGGTATATAAACACCCCCAAAAAATTGAGGACAGGATTTGAAAAGTCTAAGTGCTCGTAAAAGAAATAGTCACACTCAGGACCTTCGGGTCAAAAATGACCCCCATAGGAAATGAATGGGAAATTGGCAAAAAAGACACAAAAACTCTCTCACACACACACACACACACACACACACACACACACACACACACACACACACACACACACACACACACACACACACACACACACACACACACACAAAAACACAATTAGCTTTTGGAATGGCACGCGTTCATTTGTGTGTGTGTGTGTTTTTGTGTGTATAAGTGTGTGTGTGTGTGTGTTTTGCACTCCTGATGTTTTAGAGATTCACCCCTTCACTGTTGAGTCCTTTTTTTCTGCATTGTGGCTGATTTGTAGATTGTATGCACAAAAAAACTCTGTATTTTCATATTTTTGCCAATTTCCCATTCATTTCCTATGGGGGTCATTTTTGACCCGAAGGTCCTGAGTGTGACTATTTTTTTTTTACGACCACTTAGACTTTTCAAATCCTTTCCACAATTGTTTGGGGTGTTCATATACCAAGTACGAATAAAGTCACCAAGTTCCGGACCATTCCAATGAAGCTACGATTATTACATTTTTTTTTATAAAACGCAAGATCCACTATAGTGGTAAAAATGTGCTATTGCGTGATAAAAATGCTCAATGCGTCCACCGGATGGCACCGATCTCATTTAAAAAATTGCTTTCATGAGGCCTAGGCTTGACTCTAAAATGAAATACAGCTTTAATAAAAAAAAAAAAATTAATTATATATATATATATAAATGTTTTATTATATTCAATGGGAAAACATGGGTCATAATTATTGCATAAATATTCATTATAAATCATAAAATTATCTCAAAACATATATAATATTATATATATATACAATATTATTGAACAAAAATAAAAATATATTTCATTGATTTTATTCAAATCTTTTTTATCTTAATCCCGCCCCCCAGGTCATTTTTGACCCGAAGGTCCTGAGTGTGACCCATAAATGAAGACCCCCAGAGGGTTAAAATGTCCAACTTTACAGCAGAAGAACACATGTTTACAGTCTGGGACAAATTGTGGTTTTGGTCTGTACGGCGAATTTTGCCCTTCATGACGACTGTGAGGGGGGTGAATTTATTTATAACTCATTCGTTTACATTATATAAAGCCTTAAAGTTCTGCACAATTAAGGGCGTGGCCATTTTGAGTGACAGGTGGATATGATCGTTTGTCTGCTGTCTGTTAAGGTGCGTTCACACCGGACGCGATTCGCGCGAGTGATTTACATGTTAAGTCAATGCAGAGACGCGAAATAGCATTCTGCGTCGCGATTCGCGCAAATGAGGCAGCGAGATTCAAGCGATTCGCGCGATTGAGGAGGCGCGAATGACGCGAATTGAGCGTTTTGAACGCGTGATTCGCGCGAATCGCTCAAGTTGAAAAATCTGAACTCTGGCGGATATTTCGCGCCGCGTTAACCAATCACGAGCTTGCTCTAGTAGTGACGCATTTACAAGCGGAGGCAGAAATCCCAACAACAATGGAGGACAAGATAATCGTGGCCGTATGTGGATACCCGGAGCTGTATGATACATCATCCTATCACTACAGGAACAGTAATAAAAGGAATAAAGGAATAAAAAGAATCTTGCTTGGAAGAAAGTGAGTTATTGTGAGCCATTGTGAGCCATTTCACAACGAGACTGGAGCAGAAAAAAAGAGCCAGAGCCAGCGGCAAATGTGAGAAGGACTAGCCGAGGAAAGGCGGGTCTCGCCGGGTAAACGAGCGCGGAATGTCACTGATCGCCTGGATCTCACAACTCCAAAAACGCCAGATAAAATGCTCAAATAGGCTCTTTTTATAAATTAACCACAGATTTGAGCTTTAAACAACTATATTATCGCCTGAAAAAGTCTTTAAACTACGTTTTGTCACACATTAATAGTAGTATTTTTTACAAAAAAGACGTAAAGTGACCGAGACGAGCTGGCTCTTATAGGCTCATATAGGGCAGCAGCCCCTCCCATGACGCGAATTCGCGTCTGTTGTGTAGTTGTCACACGCGAATTTCACGCGCGAATGAAGTGAGTAAACTCAAAATGTTCAAGCGTCCACCTTCGCGCGAGTAGCGCGAATTATTCGCGCGAATCGCATCCGGTGTGAACGCACCTTTAGTCATCAACTCAGCTCCGCCCACGTCCCGCCTCTTTGCCCATTTTCTGTATTCTGGGAATGACGCGTGATGACATGCCGACAAGATGGCGACGGCCAGCTAGACCCTACTTTACACTTCAAAACTGCTCTTCAGAATCCTATGAGTGACGTCATGGACACTACGTCCATATTATTTTACCGTCTATGGTCAAAACCAACTCTTTGTGCTCTAACATCGTATACAGGACAAGTACGAATGGCACTTCATATTTTGTGAATGTCTGCAAATGTCCTTTCTGAATGAGCTTTCTGGAATGCTGATTGGCTAATATGGCTAAAGTTACCATCATCTCTGACTGTATTCACAGAGACTACAACAACTAACGTTACATAAATGTATCCACTGACCATTCAGAAACGTCCAGGTGCGTCTAAAAGTGTCAACCTCTTCCTGAGTCTCTCATCCGGTTCAAACATGTACGTCTGCACTCCACAACTGGTTATTTCTGACGTTTTGGCTGAGTGAGATTCGCCTGTTTTGTTGTTGACAGAGAAAATGGTGTTTTGTTGTTGACTGTGCGGGGAGCAGCAGCTCATTTGCATTTAAAGGGACACACACAAAAAACGGTGCGTCCAAATAGGGGCAAATTTGACCAGCTATAATAAATGATCTGTGGGGTATTTTGAGCGGAAACTTCACAGACACGTTCTGGGGACACCAGAGATTTATATTGCATCTTGTGAAAATGGGCATAAAATGGGCGAGTTGTGAGCACGCTGTTGGTGTTAGAGCTCCGTTGACTTGATTCATAATCCTTGATTTTCTCCTTAACACTCGCTTACAAACGAATATTTTCTACTATTTACAGCGTGTGAATATATCTACGATACGATTCTCTATAAAAAACAATCGGATTGCTTTGATATCACTACTTATATCCGAACTTCCGCTACTAGCCGTAGCCCGCTAGCATTGCACGCGTGGTAACTTATTTACACCGGTAGCCGTAGCCCGCTAGCATTGCACGCGTGATAAACTTATTTACACCCGTCACTGTACCGACAATTCGTCATCGTAGCACGTCTGCTACAATGACGAACTCGGATGTGTGTCTAATGTTACCTTTGAGTGCAGGCGAGGACACGTTTGAGCTGCATTCGGTGCTGTTGGAGTTGGACTCGTTGGCGAAGCAGATTGCCGACCTTCTAGACAGACAAGCCGTGCTGAGAGAGCGACGATCAGCGCTTGAAACATCACGCGCCGATGCACACAAGTCAGTGGTTAATAACCTGTTGACTCCGAGCTCGTCTACTCCGTGTGTTTCTTTGCACAGGACGCGATCATCCATGGTTTCGTTCACACCGGCACCGACACAGCACCGGGGACCGTGGGTTTTTCCCCAGCGGAAGACGCGAGCCAGGACCAGAGCTAGGACCTCTCCGCCCCTCCCGGTCTTCGAGATCTCCACTCGGAACCGCTTCTCTCCTCTTCGCGAGACGGAACGCAGCGCTGTGGTGATCGGTACTTCCATCGTCCGGCATGTCCACGCTACCTCAGGTAAAGGCAAAGTAATCACTCACTGCTTTCCTGGTGCTCGTGTTCTCGATGTCGCTGCGCAGGTTCCCGAGATCCTGAGCGGTGACGAGCGCATCGGAGCTGTCGTGTTGCACGCGGGAACAAACGACACCAGGCTGCGGCAGACGGAGGTTCTGAAGAAGGACTACAAGAGCCTGGTCGAGACGGTGCGCAGAACATCGCCTGAAGCAACGATCATCGTGTCTGGACCCCTTCCCACGTACCGACTAGGACATGAAAAGTTCAGTAGATTATTTGCTCTAAATGAATGGTTATTGTCATGGTGTAATGAACAGAAACTGCTCTTTGTAAATAATTGGAATCTTTTCTGGGAGCGACCTAGGCTCTTCCGTCCTGATGGCCTTCACCCCAGCAGAATCGGAGCGGCTCTTCTGTCGGACAACATCTCCAGGGCGTTACACACCACCATATGACTAGTAAGTACAGATCACAGTCTTTCCTGTACTAACTTAATTGACATAAGTACCAATGTAGAACATTATATAGAAACTGTGTCTATTCCTCGTTTAGTGAGATCAAACATTAAATCTACTGTAAGATCCAGGAAAAATCTAATTGTGATTAAACCAGAAAATCTCAATATTAGTGAACAAAAACAATTGTGTCCTAACTTAATTAACATAAGTACCAATGTAGAACATTATATAGAAACTGTGTCTATTCCTCGTTTAATGAGATCAAACATTAAATCTACTGTAAGATCCAGGAAAAATATAATTGTGATTAAACCAGAAAAGCTAAATATTAGCGAACAAAAACAATTTCTAAAACTAGGTCTTCTAAACATTAGATCGCTCACACCTAAGGCGGTTATTGTAAATGAAATGGTCACAGATAAAAGTTTTGATGTACTTTGCCTTACTGAAACCTGGCTTAAGCCAAATGATTATTTCGGTCTAAATGAGTCTACTCCGCCAGGATACTGTTATAAGCATGAGCCCCGTCTGATTGGTCGTGGCGGCGGTGTTGCAACAATCTATAGAGATATTCTTAATGTTACTCAGAAAACAGGTCACAGGTTTAATTCATTTGAAGTACTAGTGCTAAATGTTACGCTCTTAGATGCAAGAAAGAAATCCGTATTATCTCTAGCCTTGGCTACTGTGTATAGACCTCCAGGGCCCTATGCTGATTTCTTAAAAGAGTTTGCTGACTTTCTCTCAGATCTATTGGTCAACGTCGATAAAGCATTAATTGTTGGAGATTTTAACATACACGTAGATAACACAAATGATGCATTAGGGGCTGCGTTTACAGATCTATTAAACTCCTTTGGGATCAAGCAAAACGTCACTGGTCCCACTCATCGTCTTAATCACACACTAGATTTAATTATATCACATGGAACCAACCCAACCGATATAGATATTATACCGCAAAGTGATGATGTCACTGACCATTACATGGTAACTTGCATACTGCGTACTGCTGAAATCTGTCATGTTGCGCCACGTTATCGACCAGGCAGAACAATAATCCCAACCACTAAAGATAGATTCTCAAATAGCTTACCTGATCTGTCTCAGCTGCTCAGTGAACCCAAACAAACAGATGAACTAGAGGAAATGACTAGCAGTATGAGCAACATTTTATCTAGCACATTAGAAATCGTTGCACCAATTAGATTAAAAAAGGTTAGAGAGAAAACTAAAGCACCATGGTACAACAGTGCTACACATGTTATCAAGAGAGAAACTCGTAACTTAGAGCGTAAATGGAAACAAACTAATTTAGAGGTCTTTAGAATCGCGTGGAGAGATAGTATGTCACGTTATAAAAAGGCCCTAAAAGCAGCCAGGGCTGAGCATCTCCGCAAACTAATAGAAAATAATCAAAATAACCCAAGGTTTTTATTTAACACCGTGGCTAGACTAACAAATAAACAAGCATCGCCTGAGCAAAATATTCCGTTACAGTTTAGTAGTAATGATTTTATGAATTTCTTCACTGAGAAAATAGAAAGCATCAGAAATAAAATTGTAAATGTACAATCTTTAATGATGTCTTATGATTCAACCGCTACTATCGCCCCTCAAGAACTACTACACCGCTTTACAACTATAGGACAGGAAGAGCTAAATAAACTTATCATTGCATCTAAACCAACAACATGTTTATTAGATCCAATACCCACTAAACTACTCAAAGAGTTGTTACCTGTATTGGAAGAGCCTCTTCTCAATATTATTAACTCGTCTTTATCTTTAGGTCATGTTCCAAGAATATTCAAGCTGGCAGTCATAAAACCTCTCATTAAGAAGCCACAATTAGATCATAATAACCTAGCAAATTACAGACCAATTTCAAATCTTCCTTTTATGTCTAAAATACTAGAAAAAGTTGTGTCCGCTCAATTGTGCTCTTTCTTGCAAGAAAATGATATCTATGAAAAATTTCAATCAGGATTCAGGCCGCATCACAGCACAGAAACTGCGCTCCTTAAAATCACAAATGATTTACTTCTAGCTTCTGACCAAGGCTGTATCTCAATACTAGTTCTACTCGATCTTAGTGCTGCATTCGATACTATAGATCATAAAATACTCATAGATCGACTTCAAAATTATACTGGTGTTCAGGGACAGGCATTAAACTGGTTTAGATCGTACTTATCAGACCGCTACCATTTTGTCTGTCTAAATGGGGAAAAATCCAGGATGATGTCAGTAGACTATGGGGTGCCGCAAGGATCCGTATTAGGCCCTCTGCTATTCTCAATATATATGCTACCGCTTGGTAATATTATAAGAAAACATGGAATTAATTTCCACTGTTATGCTGATGACACTCAATTATATATTTCATCACGACCGGACGAAAACGCTAAATTATCGAAACTGACAGCATGTGTTGAAGATATTAAATACTGGATGACGTGTAATTTTCTGCTATTAAATTCAGATAAAACGGAGGTATTACTTATTGGTCCAAAAAACTGCCCACAAAACCTTGCACAATACAACTTTACCTTGGAAGGATGTCCTGTCACTTTATCCACTACAGTAAAAGACCTGGGTGTTATATTAGACCGCAACCTGACATTCGAAAATCATATTTCATATGTTGCAAGAACGGCATTTTTCCACCTTAGAAACATTGCTAAGCTACGTAACATGCTATCTATTCCTGATGCAGAAAAGTTAGTTCATGCATTCATGACCTCGAGATTAGATTACTGTAATGCTTTATTAGCTGGTTGTCCTGCATCCTCAATAAACAAACTACAGTTAGTCCAAAACGCAGCTGCTAGAGTTCTTACTAGGTCAAGAAAATATGATCATATAACACCAATTTTATCATCTCTACACTGGTTACCTATTAAGTTCCGTATCAATTACAAATTATTGCTACTGACCTATAAAGCCCTAAATGGTTTAGCTCCAGTGTATCTAACGGATCTTCTATCGCCCTACAACCCATCGCGCTCTTTAAGGTCACTAAACTCTAGGCTTCTGGTCATTCCTAGGATATCCAAGTCCACTAAAGGAGGGAGGGCTTTTTCACATTTGGCTCCTAAACTCTGGAATAGTCTTCCTGATATTGTCCGAGGTTCAGACTCGCTGTCCCAGTTTAAAACTAGATTAAAGACACATCTCTTTAGCCAAGCATTCACATTATAATTACCTTTTATACTACAGTTAAATCGGAACAACAGCATTAATATAATATTCTGAACAGCAGCTACGCTAATTATTTCCCATCTGCTTTTCTGTTGTTATCTCGGGACACTAGTCCCGAGGTAAATAGTTCGTCAGCTCCGGTTGGTATCCAGCCTCTCATGAAGACTTTGGATGCCCCAACACCTGTGATGAGACGACTCCACGCCTGTGAAGAGACGACTCAACGCCAGCGTTGTTATGGCCTAAATTAATACACGACTGATTATCTTTTTCGAACATTGTTCTTTAACATTGTGTTTTTTAACATTTTTTATACTGTTCATCTATGAAATGCACTTTCTGTAAAGCTGCTTTGAAACAATGTGTATTGTGAAAAGCGCTATACAAATAAATTTGAATTGAATTGAATTGAATTGAATAATGTGTCCCCTTTAAAAAAAGACTATATTTGTTTATTATATATACAAAATTCAAGCCGTCAAAGTGGCTTGTAGGAGTGACTGCATTACACGCCGCTGCTGAAATACACACACGTTAATGTCAAGCCCTGCTGATAAATATTATTAACATTATATTATACAGCATAAATGTTAAATGTTGACATTTCCTGCTGATATTGACACGTAAACACATTCTGACCTTCATTTCGATCTGTTTATTCTCTGAATTCTGGAACAAGAGCTTCACTCGTGTCTTGCCGTCGTCCGATGAACCCTTCAGCTGGGAGAATTTGTATTTCCAGATGGTTTTCTGTGGAAACGCAGATGAAAAATGTCAAGCAGAGCAGCCGGACATGCAAAAGAGACATGAGAACAACTGGAAATGAAGTGATGAAGTCACATCAAACCTCATTCACATTTGTGTTCAGATTCGAACTATGGTGCATCAATATGACGTAACTGAACGGAATATGAACATGCAAATATACACACTGATCAAAAGACATCTTCAATGTTACAAAAGATCTTTATTTGAAATAAATGCTGTTCTTTTGAACTTTCTATTTATCAATGAATCCTTAAAAACATTGATAATCATAAATGTTTCTTGAGCAGCAAATCATCATATTAGAATGATTTCTGAAGGATCATGTGACACTGAAGACTAGTAATGTAGAGTAATGATGCTGAAAATACAGCTTTGATCACAGGAATAAATTACACCTTACTATATATTCACATAGAAAATTGCTATTCTAAATATTTCAAAATTTTTACTTTATTTTTATCAAATAAATTCAGATTTGATCATAGAAATAAATTACATTTGACTATATATTCACATAGAAAATTGCTATTCTAAATTGCAAAAATATTTCAAAATTTTTACTGTATTTTTGATCAAATAAATTCAGATTTGGTCACAGGAATAAATTACATTTGACTATATATTAATTTAGAAAATTGCTATTCTAAATTGCAAAAATATTTCAAAATTTTTACTGTATTTTTGTCAAACAAATTCAGATTTGGTCAAAGGAATAAATTACATTTGACTATATATTCATTTAGAAAATTGCTATTCTAAATTGCAAAAATATTTCAAAATTTTTACTGTATTTTTGTCAAACAAATTCAGATTTGGTCAAAGGAATAAATTACATTTGACTATATATTCATTAAGAAAATTTCTATTCTAAATTGCAAAAATATTTCAAAATTTCCACTGTATTTATATAAAATAAATTCAGATTTGGTCATAGAAATATATGACATTTGACTATATATATTCACATAGAAATTTGCTATTCTAAATTGCAATAATATTTCAAAACTTTACTGTATTTTTTATCAAATAAATTCAGCTTTGATCAAAGGAATAAATTACATTTGACTATATATTTACATAGAAAATTGCTATTCTAAATATTTCACATTTTTTACTGTATTTTTATCAAATAAATTCAGATTTGGTCATAGAAATAAATTACATTTGACTATATATTCACATAGAAAATTGCTATTCTAAATTGCAAAAATATTTCAAAACTTTACTGTATTTTTTATCAAATAAATTCAGCTTTGATCAAAGGAATAAATTACATTTGACTATATATTCACATAGAAAATTTATATTCTAAATTGCAATAATATTTCAAAACTTTACTGTATTTTTTATCAAATAAATTCAGCTTTGATCAAAGGAATAAATTACATTTGACTATATATTCACATAGAAAATTGCTATTCTAAATATTTCAATTTTTTTACTGTATTTTTATCAAATAAATTCAGATTTGGTCATAGGAATAAATTACATTTGACTATATATTCACATAGAAAATTGCTATTCTAAATTGCAAAAATATTTCAAAACTTTACTGTATTTTTGTCAAACAAATTCAGATTTGATCAAAGGAATAAATTACATTTGACTATATATTCACATAGAAAATTGCTATTCTAAATTGCAAAAATATTTCAAAACTTTACTGTATTTTTGTCAAACAAATTCAGATTTGGTCAAAGGAATAAATTACATTTTACTATATATTCATTTAGAAAATTTCTATTCTAAATTGCAAAAATATTTCTAAATTTCCACTGTATTTATATAAAATAAATTCAGATTTGGTCATAGAAATAAATTACATTTGACTATATATTCATTTAGAAAATTGCTATTCTAAATTGCAAAAATATTTCAAAATTTTTACTGTATTTTTGTCAAACAAATTCAGATTTGGTCAAAGGAATAAATTACATTTGACTATATATTCATTAAGAAAATTTCTATTCTAAATTGCAAAAATATTTCAAAATTTCCACTGTATTTATATAAAATAAATTCAGATTTGGTCATAGAAATATATGACATTTGACTATATATATTCACATAGAAAATTGCTATTCTAAATTGCAATAATATTTCAAAACTTTACTGTATTTTTTATCAAATAAATTCAGCTTTGATCAAAGGAATAAATTACATTTGACTATATATTTACATAGAAAATTGCTATTCTAAATATTTCAAATTTTTTACTGTATTTTTATCAAATAAATTCAGATTTGGTCATAGAAATAAATTACATTTGACTATATATTCACATAGAAAATTGCTATTCTAAATTGCAAAAATATTTCAAAACTTTACTGTATTTTTTATCAAATAAATTCAGCTTTGATCAAAGGAATAAATTACATTTGACTATATATTCATAAGGGTTTTTCAAAAACCCTTATGATGCCAAGAAAAAGGAGGACCGTGACGTCGCCCGGTATGGCGCAGCCGGGGCCCCACCCTGGAGCCAGGCCTGGGGTTGGGGCTCGTATGCGAGCGCCTGGTGGCCGGGCCTTTCCCCACGGGGTCCGGCCGGGCTCAGCCCAAAGGAGCGACGTGGGGACACCTTCCCGTGGGCCCACCACTCACGGGAGGGACCGTAAGGGGCCGGTGCAAAGCGAATCGGGTGGCAGTCGAAGGCGGGGGCCTAGACGACCCGATCCCTGGACACGGAAACTAGCTCTTGGGACATGGAATGTCACCTCGCTGGCGGGGAAAGAGCCTGAGCTTGTGCGTGAGGTTGAGAGGTTCCGACTAGAGATAGTCGGAATCACCTCTACGCACGGCTTGGGCTCTGGAACCACACTTCTCGAGAGGGGATGGACTCTTCACCACTCTGGAGTTGCCCATGGTGAGAGGCGGCGGGCTGGTGTGGGTTTGCTTATAGCTCCCCAGCTCTGCCGCCATGTGTTGGAGTTTACCCCGGTGAACGAGAGGGTCGTTTCCCTGCGGCTTCGGCTCGGGGATAGGTCTCTCACTGTTGTGTGTGCCTACGGGCCAAACAGCAGTGCAGAGTACCCGACCTTCTTGGTGTCCCTGGGAGGGGTGCTGGAGAGTGCTCCGACTGGGGACTCCGTCGTTCTACTGGGGGACTTCAACGCCCACGTGGGCAATGACAGTGAAACCTGGAGGGGCGTGATTGGGAGGAACGGCCCCCCTGATCTGAACCCGAGTGGTGTTCAGTTATTGGACTTCTGTGCTAGTTACAGTTTGTCCATAACGAACACCATGTTCAAGCATAAGGGTGTCCATCAGTGCACATGGCACCAGGACACCCTAGGTCGTAGGTCAATGATCGACTTCGTGGTCGTTTCATCTGACCTGCGGCCGTATGTCTTGGACACTCGGGTGAAGAGAGGGGCGGAGCTGTCAACTGATCACCACCTGGTGGTGAGTTGGATCCGATGGCGGGGGAGGAAGCTGGATAGACTCGGTAGACCCAAACGTACTGTGAGGGTCTGCTGGGAACGTTTGGCCGAGTCTCCTGTCAGAGAGATCTTCAACTCCTGCCTCCGACTGAGCTTCGACCGGATCACGAGGGAGGCTGGAGATATTGAGTCCGAGTGGACCATGTTCTCCACCTCCATTGTCAAAGCGGCTGCTCGGAGCTGTGGACGCAAGGTCTCCGGTGCCTGTCGAGGCGGCAATCCCCGAACCCGGTGGTGGACACCGGAAGTAAGGGATGCCGTCAAGCTGAAGAAGGAGTCCTATCGGGCTTGGCTGGCTTGTGGGACTCCTGAGGCAGCTGACAGGTACCGGCAGGCTAAACGGACTGCAGCCCGGGTGGTTGTGGAGGCAAAAACTCGGGCCTGGGAGGAGTTCGGTGAGGCCATGGAAAAAGACTATCGGCTGGCCTCGAAGAGATTCTGGCAAACCGTCCGGCGCCTCAGGAGGGGGAAGCAGTGCCCTACCAACGCTGTTTACAGTGGCGATGGGCGGCTGTTGACCTCAACTGGGGATGTTGTCGGACGGTGGAAGGAATACTTCGAGGATCTCCTCAATCCCGCCGTCACGTCTTCCATTGAGGAAGCAGAGGTTGGGGGCTCAGAGGAGGACTCGTCCATCACCCAAGCTGAAGTCACCGAGGTGGTCAAGAAACTCCTCGGTGGCAAGGCACCGGGGGTGGATGAGATCCGCCCTGAGTACCTCAAGTCTCTGGATGCTGTGGGGCTGTCTTGGCTGACACGCCTCTGCAGCATCGCGTGGCGGTCGGGGACAGTGCCTCTGGGATGGCAGACCGGGGTGGTGGTCCCTCTTTTTAAGAAGGGGGACCGGAGGGTGTGTTCCAACTATAGGGGGATCACACTTCTCAGCCTCCCCGGGAAAGTCTATGCCAGGGTACTGGAGAGGAGAATTCGGCCAATAGTGGAACCTCGGATTCAGGAGGAACAGTGTGGTTTTCGTCCTGGTCGTGGAACACTGGACCAGCTCTATACCCTCTACAGGGTGCTGGAGGGTTCATGGGAGTTTGCCCAACCAGTCCACATTTGTTTTGTGGATTTGGAGAAGGCATTCGACTGTGTCCCTCGCGGCGTCCTGTGGAGGGTGCTGGGGGAATATGGGGTCCGGGGTCCTTTGCTGAGGGCTGTCCGGTCCCTGTATGACCGAAGCAGGAGTTTGGTCCGCATTGCCGGCAGTAAGTCAGACTTGTTCCCGGTGCATGTTGGACTCCGGCAGGGCTGCCCTTTGTCGCCGGTTCTGTTCATAATTTTTATGGACAGAATTTATAGGCGCAGCCAAGGGCCGGAGGGTGTCAGGTTTGGGGACCACACGGTTTCGTCTCTGCTCTTTGCGGATGACGTTGTCGTGTTGGCCCCTTCTAACCAGGACCTTCAGCATGCACTGGGACAGTTTGCAGCCGAGTGTGAAGCGGCTGGGATGGGAATCAGCACCTCCAAATCCGAGGCAATGGTCCTCAGTCGGAAAAGGGTGGCTTGCCCACTTCAGGTTGGTGGAGAGTTCCTGCCCCAAGTGGAGGAGTTCAAGTATCTAGGGGTCTTGTTCACGAGTGAGGGGAGGATGGAACGGGAGATTGACAGACGGATCGGTGCAGCTTCTGCAGTAATGCGGTCGATGTACCGGTCTGTCGTGGTGAAGAAAGAGCTAAGCCGTAAGGCGAAGCTCTCGATTTACCGGTCAATCTACGTTCCTACTCTCACCTATGGTCATGAGCTTTGGGTCATGACCGAAAGGACAAGATCCCGGATACAGGCGGCCGAAATGAGCTTTCTCCGCAGGGTGGCTGGGCGCTCCCTTAGAGATAGGGTGAGAAGCTCAGTCACTCGGGAGGAACTCGGAGTAGAGCCGCTGCTCCTCCACATCGAGAGGGGACAGCTGAGGTGGCTCGGGCATCTGTTCCGGATGCCTCCTGAACGCCTTCCCGGGAAGGTGTTTCGGGCATGTCCAACCGGGAGGAGGCCCCGGGGAAGACCAAGGACACGCTGGAGGGACTATGTCTCCCGGCTGGCCTTGGAACGCCTTGGTGTCCCCCCGGAAGAGCTAGAGGAAGTGTCTAGGGAGAGGGAAGTCTGGGCATCTCTGCTTAGACTGCTGCCCCTGCGACCCGGCCCCGGATAAAGCGGAAGAAGATGGATGGATGGATACTGTATTTTTTATCAAATAAATTCAGCTTTGATCAAAGGAATACATTACATTTGACTATATATTCACATAGAAAATTGCTATTCTAAATATTTCAAAATTTTTACTGTAATTTTATCAAATAAATTCAGATTTTGTCATAGGAATAAATGACATTTGACTATATATTCACATAGAAAATTGCTATTCTAAATTGAAAAAAAAATATTTTTAAACACAAACACACAAAAATCTGAATTTAATTCATACATTGAAAAATGTTTAAAGTCACAGTCTGTATGAACTGCATTTTAAATGCAGTTTTTAATAACTCTGAATAAGTGTCATTGAACACTGAATGTTGATGCATTCACACTGAAGGAGGAACACTCATTCGTTTTGCACATGAAGATTTCTCTTGTAAATCTTGTCCACATTTTTTCTGTTCTTTCTTCATCCATGGCACAACTACAAAGCTGCAATAATGACTATTGTGTGTGTGTGTGTGTGTGTTTTACACCAAGACCATCTGCTGTTCTGATACTGCTAATTAAACATTCGGAGACACCTTCATGTTAAAACATCATGCAAACCAATGGGGAAATCTGAATAATGTGCACTGATCATCTGTGAACAGCAAAAGCAGAGTCGGTTGCTCTTCTATGGACTCATGATTAATAACTGAATATTAGTTTGATGCCTGACACGAGCCCCTGAAATGAGGACTGGAAACACTTTCATTAGTTGAAAGACTGAAGACAATCACGTTTAACACACTTTTCACTGCTGTGCAAATCACAGACTGCTATTCCAACCGAGAACAATACATGCCAAATTCAGACGGCACAATTTAATGGGCCTGTCAGCCTCGAAATCATCCCGTGTTCCTCCATATTCATACATTTAACCAGCAAAACTCCTCAAAAACTATGATTGAGTCATCATTTAGGAAATGAGCTCTAGAAAAGGGTATAGCGTTTATAGATACCTTTATGTATTTTATTTTTTAATACATTTATAATACAAAAACTTAAATTAAACATAAATTAAAACATATAATATCTAATTTGATTTTAATAAATGGCTTTTTAAAAGTTTTAATGGCTTTAACTATAATAACACTGAATGTAAAACAGGATGAATGTTTTACACTGACACAAATGGTGCTGAATGATGTCACTTCATGGATGATGATGATGATGATGATGATGATGATGATGATGATGATGATGATGATGATGATGATGATGATGATGATGATGATGATGTCATTGTGGAACTGACTTTTGTTATTTAAAGGGATTTACAGACTAAAGGAGGATTTTTGAAGACACTGGAAAAACCTTTGTTGATCACCAAATGAAATAATATTCAGAAGAAAACAAGTTTAGTTTGGAACATTTTGGCTAGAAAAAGGATTAGAATGAAATAATGGAAAATAAATATAGATGGAAAATAAATATAGATAGAAACAAACAATTCAAAATAAAAAGGAACAAAACTAAAAGAAATAAAAACAAATATAGATATAAATAAAGAAAGAAAGAAAGGCGAGTAAAACAAAAATAAATATAAATATAGATATAAACAAACACAAATTTTGAAAAATAAATAAAAAATGGATAAAACTAAAATAAAGAAAAATAAAGAAAAATGTAAAAAGAATTACTTAAAAAAATGAAAGAAAAATGAATACAAATAAAATAAAGAAAAATAAATATAGATATAAATAAAGAAAAATGTAACAAAAAAATTACAAAAAGAAAGAAAAAGGAATGAAATGAAAATAAATATAAATAAAAATAGATATAAAAATTAAAAAATTAAAATAAATATAGATGTAAACAAACACAAATTTTGAAAAATAAATAAAAATACAAATAAATAGAGATATAAATAGAGATTTTTTTATTGGATAAAAAACGTAAAAACAACAAATGAAAGAAAAAGGAATAAAACAAAAATTAATATAAATAAATAGAGATATAAATAAATACATTTAAATAATTTTTTTTTAATAGATTTAAATTAATATAAATAAATAGAGATATAAATAAATACAACATTTAAAAATACATATAGATATAAATAAATAAAAAAAGAAAAGAAAATGCATATAGATATTAATAAAATTTAAATAAAAAAACGGGAAGATTCCCTAATAAAGTCCCAGGAATAAGCAGAGCAAGAGAATAGTTTTGCTAATAAGTACAATATATATATATATATTTGTTTTTTATATAAACAAACAAAAATTTATAAAATAAATAAAAAAGGAATAAAAATAAAATAAATAAAAATAGATATAAAAAAATAAAATTAAAAAATAAATACAATTAAAATAAAATAAAATAAATATAGATATAAATACATGCATGTAAAAAATTTAAATAGATGTAAATAAATAAAAATAAATACAAAATTAAAATATAAATATAGATATAAATAAATAAAAAAGAAAGAAAAAGGAATAAAACCAAAGTGAATGAATGAATGAAAAAATAAATAAAAGGTGAAGATTCGTTCATAAAGTGTCAGGAATGAGCCGAGTGTGTTCTGCTAATACGAGTAGAGCAGCTGACAGGACCGAGCGCATCAGTAATGAGCTGGAATATAAGGGCAGTTTATTCCGCGTTCACTCCTGTCAGGGTTTGATCTCCTCACCTTTGAAGCGCTCTCGGAGCAGGAGAAGCCCGACTCGAAGTCGACTGTGAAGCTCAGGATCTTCCCATGACTGCTGCACACATAGCTCTTCGACTGCAGGGGAACAACAAGAGGAATATTTACCACACAAAAGCTCACGGGCCCATTGTTTGCTGTAAACACTGTAAAACAACAGACTCGACATTCATATTTAAATGGCTGAACAGTCCTGATCTCACATGCTTTATATTCCCGGGAATATACACAGGTACGGCTCAGTTGCCATGGAAACGGCTGTCCAACACTGCACTTTTAGTACAGGCAAGAAACTAAGATAGAAGAACTTGCCTAATGGTCCATTTTCTAAAGGGGAACAGTCAATATGCAGTGCTGTGAGAGCACCATCTGATACTGTGTGAGAGTATTTACACACACGAGTCTGTTAGTTAATGGACTGAGCGAGCCGAAACAAAGACCTCAGCAGCTGAAGGGCTCGTGTGAGAGGCTCAGGGTTTTCTTTACTACGATTCGATTCCTGGAAGTTTGTGTTTCTAGTCGATGCGATTATAGAGACGCACGAATCACAATGACCCTCAAAATCACATTACAGTGTCCGAGCTGAAGGTCACTGGATTTCAGCCGCGGGATAGCATTCAACCAGGGCCGTTTTTAGGCATGTGTGACCGTGTTGATGTTGATGTAATAAATCCGCAGAGAAGCATCGTGAAACTGCTGGCAATTACATTATCTCAAAGTGATCGCAAACATATAGTGGACAGAATTCTGAATAAGACATTCATTGAAGAAAATAGAATAGAAAACAGTATCTTCTCAATTCTCATCACAATACATTAACCTTAACTGTCACCGTCCCACAGGTGGGACGTCTGGTGCTCTTTTTTTGATCGCCTTTTTCGTATCATATATTTTAGTAATCATCATAAATTAGGTATCATTTGAAAGCTTACAAACTCAAAATTCATCCCGTGAAAACCGTTTTGAAATCGGACATTGTGTTACCATGGAAACGTTACTCTAAATTATTCTAGCGGGCTCCTCCCCTAGTGGGCGGTGTCATGTTTCATATTACAACAATTATTTTAACTACTTTTCTGATGTCATTTATGAAGGAAGTACCAGGATGTAGTCCAAGCCAGCCGTTCGCTGTAGGCTTTGAAAGGGAACTTCTGTTAAATAAAATATCTCGCTTGGCATTGAACTTTGAGCTTTATAATTTTACAGGTATTATTTATGCTCTAACAGCAACATTACACACTAACTAAAGTTTGAACAGTGGGATCACGAAGAACGGGACCTTTAACTACTTTATAATCAAAATCTTTTCCAATCTTGACAAAACACATATTGTCGGAAAGGTCTGAGTCTCAAGGGTCCATATTTGTTGACAGTTTTGTGATGGAAGTGATATTTGGACAGAAATTTACAGGAAAATGCATCAAAAAAACAATCAATGGAATTTGAATGACACCCGGTGGCTATTTTTGGTACAGCGCCTAAACAAAATCTCATGGGAACTTCAATTTTTGTGATATCAACTTCAAATTTGGAACACAAATTGGTTAGACATATGGCTTTGATTTTATAGTAATTTTAGAGTAAATTCTTTTTGTAAAATATATATTTTATATGAAATAAAAAATATTTAGTACAGTATTTTTCATTTACAGTAAATTTAAACTTCCATAACTCTTTCTTACTTTCATATTTTGAATTGCTTTCACTTCAGCAATAATCTGCTGAGTGTCGTCTTTAAAACAAGACCAAACTTTGGTCTATATTCCAAAGCATTCTTGAATTACAGCCCTTTAAATTTGGATAGTGCATTGTCATGTGTATTCTCAAAAAGGGGGGAGACAGTTAAAGGGTTAATGCAAAGAAACTATAAACTCAAGTGACCAATATTTTACATATTTTTGTCTAAATTATATACAGAAAGGAAGAATGCACATATCTAAAGTGGCGCAGTCACACGCTCAGCACGTGCGAGAGCATTCAGCACATGTGGTGATCGCTAACACTCAACTCGGCTGATAATTCATTCACAGAACATGACAAAAACACAGACCTGGGAAAAACACACGGCCAAAACACTGGTTAGACTGCATCGACGTTGCATGTAAAATCTTAAAATAAACAGAGTTCGGAGTTCACAAGCATGTTAACACACACACACACATGTTGGTGCAACAGCATTATGGGGACTCTCCATAGGCGTAATGGTTTTTATACTGTATAAACTGTATTTTCTATCCCCCTACACTGCCCCTACCCCTAAACCTACCCATCACCTTTAGCGGCCAATTTAAAAATGGCATAATAAAATGTGCAAATTCACAACATGAATACATCCTTTATTAGATCACGCTGACGAATGTAACGCATCTTCACGGATGGTGTTGATGCTGAATCGATTCATTCAGTTCTAATAGCGCTTAACACACGCAGCGTCACACACACAGAGGGCAAAGGGGAAGTTCACGCATCAATGAGTAACACAAACCACACTGAATCAGTATTTATTCTTATTACTTTCATGTGAAATGTACTAATAACACATAATAATTATGTAGTTATGTCTGAGAACAATTTCTTAGCAACTAGGGACTGCACAAATATAGGCTATATATTATAGGCCTAGGGCTATACAGGCATCTGGCTATTCATTTGAATCCTTATTAACAAATATATACAAATATAATTTGGTATGCATGTATTTGTTCATTAATACCAGTAATACCAATGTTGCTTTTTAAAATTTGACTGGGGGCACCAATAAGGATTTCGCCTAGGGCGTCAGAATGGCTAGAAATGGCCCTGCATTCAACGGCCTTAAACACGGGTCGTCTGTCTCGAATACTGTCGAACACTTGCTGGCTGCTCTGTCAAGTCCTCGTCTTCAGTGAGGAACCTGGGTGTGCTCTTTGATACCAGTCTTTCATTTGAAAGCCACGTTTCTAGCATCTGTTAAACTGCATTCTTTCATCTTTCAATGCAAAATGCTGAACTTATATGCGTTCATGACCTCAAGGCTGGATTATTGTAATGCTCTACTGGGTGGTTGCCCTGCTCGCTTAATAAATAAACTCCAGCTGGTCCAAAACGCTCAGTTGGGGACACTTAATATTCAACTATATTACTGATCTGCCCGCATTGTCACTGTATGATAATTGAAGTGAGCTGATGACATCACGGTTTTCTCCAGAGCGGCTGTTCAGCCGAATCAAATTCTGTTGCAATATTTTCCTGTTTAACACTGTGAAGCTGCTTTGAAACAATCGCCATTGAAAAAAGCGCTATATAAATAAATAAATAAATAAATAAATAAATAAATAAATAAAGGGGACTTGACTTCACTTGACTTGTTGTCAAATCAGAAGAAATAAAAATTATAATAATTTCTTTTAAAATAAAAAATGCAATTAATAAACATTTTTTTATATTAATAAAATATTTTAATTATTATTTATTAAATAAAATAAATAAAATAATAACATAAAATTAATTTATATTTTTGTTAATTTATATGTAAATATTAAATTAACAAAAACTAATAAAATTAACAAATTAATAAAAAAAATAATTAATACAAAATTTAAAATGTATATTAATAAAATATTTAAATGAATAAATAATTGATTAAAAAATTACAAAAAAGTGTCTAAAAAAGTATTTTAATAAAACATTTAAATTAATACAAATAAACAGGTAAAATAAAATCAAATAAACAAAAAATGTATTAATAAAATATTTAAATGTATAATATTTAATTAAAATAAAATTCTAATAACTATTAATAATAAATAAATATTTATATATATAATAATAAACTATTAATAATTTATACACATGTAAAATATTAATACAATATTTAAATGAATAACAATTTTATTTAAAAATAAATTACAATAAAATGTATTTATTTGATTTATTACACATGATCAATTATTTTAAAATGTATAATACAAATATTTAAATTAATAAAAAATGTATTAACATTTAAAAAATAAAATTAATAAATAAATAAAATTAATACAAAATTAAAATTTAAATATTTAAATGAATAAATATTTAATTAAAAATAAATAATGACTTTATATTAATTATTTAAAAATGTATATTAATACAATATTTCATATTTACAATATATCATCTGGCAAATTGTATTTCAGAGATAAAGATTTGGATGTCTAAGAACTTCCCATGTCTGAATAATTGTGAGTAGCTGAAGTCATGCTTCATGTCTCACTAACAGCTCTTTAGCTCTGTCTGGTGATGGTGTTGCCTTGGAGTTACAAAGAGAAGTGAAAAATCTGGAGTTATTTTTTATTGCACTCTGTCGTTTGAGCCTTTTGTGCAGAACACTGTTGAAACCTCGTTCTTTATCTCAGAAATATTGCACGTCTACGTCCTATGCTTTCTTGTTCTGTTGCCGAAAGGTTGATTAAAGATTTAGTTCACTTTAAAATGAACTCAAAGAGAGTTTGAGGTAAATCATTTTGCACCGTGTTGCTGTTGCGGCTGGTCAAGCAAATGTTTGTGCTTTGTTTCTGTTTGATATAATTGTAAATATATCTATTAAAATACTGATGTTCTGGTCTATAACTCTTGTATCTTGCTCTCTCATTGGCTGTCGGTCATCGCCGATGAACTCATTTCACACAGCAGGAGTTTGAATCGCAGACAGGTCCAGATAGTCTGTGATTCTCTCTGATCGCGTCTTTCATCATTCACACTGCGTGATTGTCACTCGCGTGCACAAGCACCGATTTGCCTATGATTTAGGCCATTTGTCGATTTCGCAAAACCTGTCGGCGAGCTAAAATCAGGCTAGTGTGAAATCGGCATTAGGGTTGGGTACTGAAACCTGGTGCCATATACACTCACCTAAAGGATTATTAGGAACACCTGTTCGATTTCTCATTAATGCAATTATCTAATCAACCAATCACATGGCAGTTGCTTCAATGCATTTAGGGGTGTGGTCCTGGTCAAGACAATCTCCTGAACTCCAAACTGAATGTCAGAATGGGAAAGAAAGGTGATTTAAGCAATTTTGAGCGTGGCATGGTTGTTGGTGCCAGACGGGCCGGTCTGAGTATTTCACAATCTGCTCAGTTACTGGGATTTTCACACACAACCATTTCTAGGGTTTACAAAGAATGGTGTGAAAAGGGAAAAACATCCAGTATGCGGCAGTCCTGTGGGCCAAAATGCCTTGTTGATGCTAGAGGTCAGAGGAGAACGGGCCGACTGATTCAAGCTGATAGAAGAGCAACTTTGACTGAAATAACCACTCGTTACAACCGAGGTATGCAGCAAAGCATTTGTGAAGCCACAACACACACAACCTTGAGGCGGATGGGCTACAACAGCAGAAGACCCCACCGGGTACCACTCATCTCCACTACAAATAGGAAAAAGAGGCTACAATTTGCACGAGCTCACCAAAATTGGACAGTTGAAGACTGGAAAAATGTTGCCTGGTCTGATGAGTCTCGATTTCTGTTGAGACATTCAGATGGTAGAGTCAGAATTTGGCGTGAACAGAATGAGAACATGGATCCATCATGCCTTGTTACCACTGTGCAGGCTGGTGGTGGTGGTGTAATGGTGTGGGGGATGTTTTCTTGGCACACTTTAGGCCCCTTAGTGCCAATTGGGCATCGTTTAAATGCCACGGCCTACCTGAGCATTGTTTCTGACCATGTCCATCCCTTTATGACCACCATGTACCAATCCTCTGATGGCTACTTCCAGCAGGATAATGCACCATGTCACAAAGCTGGAATCATTTCAAATTGGTTTCTTGAACATGACAATGAGTTCACTGGACTAAAATGGCCCCCACAGTCCCCAGATCTCAACCCAATAGAGCATCTTTGGGTTGTGGTGGAACGGGAGCTTCGTGCCCTGGATGTGCATCCCACAAATCTCCATCAACTGCAAGATGCTATCCTATCAATATGGGCCAACATTTCTAAAGAATGCTTTCAGCACCTTGTTGAATCAATGCCACGTAGAATTAAGGCAGTTCTGAAGGCGAAAGGGGGTCAAACACAGTATTAGTATGGTGTTCCTAATAATCCCTTAGGTGAGTGTATAACCGGTATGTAACCGGACCGAATCAGAACGCAGATTTGGCTGGCGCAGAGCCGGAGACAGACGCGCTCGTCACACATCACAACTATTCAGTGTTTTCTACCACATCATGTTTATTTTAGGTTTCAGACATTAAAATGCTCATAAGTACTTGCTAAACATACACACTGATGTCTATGGAAGCGGCAATAACAATCCTTTCAGACAGTTATAACTTGACTATGTGTTTTATTCATATCAGATACACATTATATAGTAACTCTATAGTTTACTCTATTCTTCTCCCAGTTCAGCGGTCACTCACTTTCATGTGTTTCGTGAAACGAGGATGAATTTACGTGATGTAAATCCGACAGATCCGATTCTCTGAGGTGTAAACTAAGGCGCCCATCGCGCATTATAGATCAACTAACATGATCATTATAAAGGGTTTTAAATGACAAAACACATTCACGCACACATTTTTGAAAATCAGAATATCAGATAGTTCATGACATAGTTAAAAAGTGTGTGAATATTTTGAATAAAAAGTAAAAAACGAAATAAAAACGATACATCTGTCATACAGCGCTATTGCTGCTGCTGTGTGTCATGTGAGAAGCATGACGTGTCACCATGGAAACAATAAGGCGATGCATGCTAAAATATTTAGCCAGAGAATATGGTCATATTTAAAAGCTGAACCTTGAAGCTGTTTTGTAGCAGACCAAGATTACAGACTACTTTGCCTATTGTAGTTGGGTTAGGTGGCATAGGTTTACTGTGAAATTAGTATTATTATTTTTATTTTCAATTAAAAGCCATTCTTTAATGTCATCCACCTCGTTTTGTGGCTCTTTTTTTTTTTAAGTATCGGTTCAGGCGCCATTTAGGCTAGCCTGGTCTTACCAGACTCTCGTACATTTCATTTTTACAGAGAGTCTGGCCACTCTCCATTGACAAGCGTTTACTTCCTTGGAGGCGGGAACTCTGTTGAAGTTTAAAACTATTGGATCTGCCATAACCAATCGCTAACGTTTGGTCGTGATGTATGTCATGCGCCGTTTGCTTCTGTTTCTCACATGGAAGTCCGTAAAAAATAAATGTGCAGATCCTCAGTGATAAAAGCTAAAACTTGTGCATTCGGATTGTGATTTATTCACAGTGGAGAGTTTTGTGATCGCGCTGCTCACGTGGTCCGTGACACGATTGTGCTGTAAATAAAATGTCATATGCTTGGTATGATAAGAATAAATGCTGTCGTAAATAACAGCCCAATTCAAATGTTTACGTGCTTTTCTTCTTTTTATTTTTTGAGCGGTGGTGAAATATATTGCTCTTGTAAACACATTTAAAGAAATACAAGTCTAGAAATGCATTCAAATGACAGTGAAGCGCAGCCGTACGGTGCTCTGCAGGGGTCAAAAAGGATATAAACAGTGAATTTTGAAGAGATATATTCTTGAAAACTCAGAGATGTGGATTCGGACAGCAATTAAAGGAGAACTCCAGTGAATTTTTAAGTTAATCTTGATCGTTATACCTTTGTGAGTACTGTCTATAGAAATAAAAACGAACCGGATTGGTGCTTGCAACACCCAGCTGTTACAGTTAATGCCCACAGCTCCCACTCAGCTAACACGGCAGCTATGGGGGCATATACATAAAGAGTGTCTTTGTGCCTCTTAACAGACACAAAATGCAATTAAAATGTCTGTCCAACATGAACAGGGCCCTTACATGACAACGAGATGCGTTTAGCAACTGAGCCATTGTTTAAACTCACCGAGATAGTGTTTTAGACGGCAAGCAGTAGTCTCGCTCTGAGAAGTCAGTTGTAGCCGGTAAAACTGTAAATAGTCCAGGGGGGAGGAGCGTAACAAACCATTTCTTCTTCACTTGTGAGCCGATCATCACTCTTCACACACATGACGCTCCTCCCCCCTGGACTATTTACATTTTACCGGCTACAACTGACTTCCCACGGGACTTCAGCGAGACTACAGCTTGCCGTCTAAAACACTATCTCGGTGAGTTTTTGTGGGTAGAAGAGAGCAAATCTTACTTAAGACATTTCCTTTTGCGATGTTTAAATACATGTTCGGTGATATCTTCCAAAGATTTTTTAATTTTGAAGCAATTTTTTCTCTAAATAATGTTGGGTTGGGTTAAAAACAATGGACTTACCCAGCATTTGGGTTGTTTTAACCCAGTGAATGGGTCGTTTTAACCCAGCGGTTGGTTTGCTTAAAACAACCCAATTGCTGGGCTAGTCCATTTTCAATCCAACTTGGGTTGTTTTTTAACCCAGCATTTTTTAGAGTTTAGTAAGTACACAAAGTTTCGGCATCCTGGCATGTGTGGAAAGTTTTAAACCATGTGTGTTACAACTAACCCTGCGTTAGGCCTCCCCTACATTACTGATTATGATTGATAAGCATTATTAATTGAACAACAGCTGATTATTTAAAATGCAGTCAGTTTAAATCAAGAGTTGATCAGTCTCAGTCTGGTCCCGTCTGCTTTGCATTTTCAAATCAAATCCTCAACAGAGGAAACATTTGTAGCTAAACATGCATGAAATGTAACAGTAATATTCCCAGTATTACAGTGAGTGGCTCTTGAAATCAATTAGGCACGAGGAGGAGAGCGGGCTTTCATGGACGCCCGGCAGTGACATTTCGATTCTGCAACATCATCAAGCAATCTGTCGAGCCAGAGAAGAAGCCATTACAGCAGCTCTGATATGGAAGAGGCGTGGGAATTATTTGCACCAGCCGTGCCAGGATTTCTCTCAGGTCCTTATTATTGTGTGCATTAAACTCTGCCATGCAGAATCACGAGATCGAATTGACCTCTGCATTGATGACCACAAGATGCAGTTCTCAAACTTTCCAAACTACCTAAACTCATGGTCTTCCTTCATCACGGGATGCATCTGCTGGAACTGAAGAGGCCGTTTACTCACAGATGTGCTGTCGCGAAATTCAGCTGCCAGAGAAAGCGAACGCCAGCGAAGCGGATTTGCAGTGCTTACTGTCGCCTTGTGTAAGCGTCGGCTGTCACATGTAAAGCACAGACTACACGCCGCTAATTGGAGAGCTTCTCCCTCAGAGGGATCTGAAAAACACATAGTGAGGTCTGTCGAGGATGTCCTTGTCAAGCCGAGCGAAGAGAGAGTCACAACAGCACGGTGCAAATGTGGCAAATTTCTTCTCTGCAGTCCGTAAGAACACATGCAGGTCAAACACGCAACGCTTCTTCATACGAAACCCTTCCTACACTTAAAATACACGGCCTGACTGACATGATCTAATGAACTGCAACAGATGCATCTCCAAACATTAAAAAACACATTCATATTTGGCTGATTCATGTTTAAGTGATGCGGCACATGTAAACACAAGCCCTTCTCTCTATGCAACTCAATTCCATGCATCACTGCATTTTGAAATGCACACATGTACATTGATGGAAGTTGAACTTCAACATACATTTGCATGAATTGTCTTCTTCTACAATCAGTTTTCTATTTCTGGTGAATTACTGTCATGCCGTTTGAAGAGAAGCTTGCAGAGCAATGTAAATAAAGAGGCTATATATGTAAAATTCAGAAACTGAGTAGAGATCAATCTGAAAATCTTGGGTTATTTTGTTTCGACCCAAATCCTGGGGTTGAGCCTTTTGGGACTTTTTTTGTGGTTATTTTTTCAGTGTTTGAGTAGTTTTTGTGCTACCCAGATCCTGGGTCAGACGTGACAACCCAGTGTTTGGGTAGTTTTTGTGCTACCCAGATCCTGGGTCAGACGTGACAACCCAGTGTTTGAGTAGTTTTTGTGTCACACAGATCCTGGGTCAGTCGTATCAACCCAGTGTTTGGGTAGTTTTTGTGTTACTCAGATCCTGGGTCAGACGTGACAACCCAGTGTTTGAGTAGTTTTTGTGCTACCCAGATCCTGGGTCAGTCGTATCAACCCAGTGTTTGGGTAGTTTTTGTGCTACCCAGATCCTGGGTCAGACGTAACAACCCAGTGTTTGAGTAGTTTTTGTGCTACCCAGATCCTGGGTCAGTCGTATCAACCCAGTATTTGGGTAGTTTTTGTGTTAGTCAGATCCTGGGGCAGACGTAACAACCCAGTGTTTGGGTAGTTTTTGTGCTACCCAGATCCTGGGTCAGACGTGACAACCCAGTGTTTGAGTAGTTTTTGTGTCACACAGATCCTGGGTCAGTCGTATCAACCCAGTGTTTGGGTAGTTTTTGTGTTACTCAGATCCTGGGTCAGACGTGACAACCCAGTGTTTGAGTAGTTTTTGTGTCACACAGATCCTGGGTCAGTCGTATCAACCCAGTGTTTGGGTAGTTTTTGTGTCACACAGATCCTGGGTCAGTCGTATCAACCCAGTGTTTGGGTAGTTTTTGTGTTACTCAGATCCTGGGTCAGACGTGACAACCCAGTGTTTGGATAGTTTTTGTGCTACCCAGATCCTGGGTCAGTCGTATCAACCCAGTGTTTGGGTAGTTTTTGTGCTACCCAGATCCTGGGTCAGACGTGATAACCCAGTGTTTGGGTAGTTTTTGTGTTACTCAGATCCTGGGTCAGTCGTATCAACCCAGTGTTTGGGTAGTTTTGTGTTACCCATATCCTGGGTCAGACGTGACAACCCAGTGTTTGGGTAGTTTTTGTGTTACTCAGATCCTGGGTCAGACGTGACAACCCAGTGTTTGGGTAGTTTTTGTGTCACACAGATCCTGGGTCAGTCGTATCAACCCAGTGTTTGGGTAGTTTTTGTGTTACTCAGATCCTGGGTCAGACGTGACAACCCAGTGTTTGGATAGTTTTTGTGTTACACAGATCCTGGGTCAGACGTGACAACCCAGTGTTTGGATAGTTTTTGTGTTACACAGATCCTGGATCAGACGTGACAACCCAGTGTTTGGATAGTTTTTGTGCTACCCAGATCCTGGGTCAGACGTGACAACCCAGTGTTTGGATAGTTTTTGTGCTACCCAGATCCTGGGTCAGACGTGACAACCCAGTGTTTGGATAGTTTTTATGTTACCCAGATCCTGGGTCAGACGTGACAACCCAGTGTTTGGATAGTTTTTGTGCTACCCAGATCCTGGGTCAGACGTGACAACCCAGTGTTTGGATAGTTTTTGTGTTACACAGATCCTGGGTCAGACGTGACAACCCAGTGTTTGGATAGTTTTTGTGTTACACAGATCCTGGGTCAGACGTGACAACCCAGTGTTTGGGTAGTTTTTGTGTTACTCAGATCCTGGGTCAGACGTGACAACCCAGTGTTTGGGTAGTTTTTGTGTTACACAGATCCTGGGTCAGACGTGACAACCCAGTGTTTGGATAGTTTTTGTGCTACCCAGATCCTGGGTCAGACGTAACAACCCAGTGTTTGGATAGTTTTTGTGCTACCCAGATCCTGGGTCAGACGTAACAACCCAGTGTTTGGATAGTTTTTGTGTTACACAGATCCTGGGTCAGACGTGACAACCCAGTGTTTGGATAGTTTTTGTGTTACACAGATCCTGGGTCAGACGTGACAACCCAGTGTTTAGATAGTTTTTGTGTTACACAGATCCTGGGTCAGACGTGACAACCCAGTGTTTGGATAGTTTTTGTGTTACACAGATCCTGGGTCAGACGTGACAACCCAGTGTTTGGATAGTTTTTGTGTTACACAGATCCTGGGTCAGACGTGACAACCCAGTGTTTAGATAGTTTTTGTGTTACACAGATCCTGGGTCAGACGTGACAACCCAGTGTTTGGATAGTTTTTGTGTTACACAGATCCTGGGTCAGACGTGACAACCCAGTGTTTGGATAGTTTTTGTGTTACACAGATCCTGGGTCAGACGTGACAACCCAGTGTTTGGATAGTTTTTGTGTTACACAGATCCTGGGTCAGACGTGACAACCCAGTGTTTGGGTAGTTTTTGTGTTACTTAGATCCTGGGTCAGACGTGACAACCCAGTGTTTGGATAGTTTGTGTGTTACACAGATCCTGGGTCAGGCGTAACAACCCAGTGTTTGGATAGTTTTTGTGTTACACAGATCCTGGGTCAGACGTGACAACCCAGTGTTTGGATAGTTTTTGTGTTACACAGATCCTGGGTCAGACGTGACAACCCAGTGTTTGGGTAGTTTTTGTGTTACTCAGATCCTGGGTCAGACGTGACAACCCAGTGTTTGGATAGTTTTTGTGCTACCCAGATCCTGGGTCAGACGTAACAACCCAGTGTTTGGATAGTTTTTGTGTTACACAGATCCTGGGTCAGACGTGACAACCCAGTGTTTGGATAGTTTTTGTGTTACACAGATCCTGGGTCAGACGTGACAACCCAGTGTTTAGATAGTTTTTGTGTTACACAGATCCTGGGTCAGACGTGACAACCCAGTGTTTGGATAGTTTTTGTGTTACACAGATCCTGGGTCAGACGTGACAACCCAGTGTTTGGATAGTTTTTGTGTTACACAGATCCTGGGTCAGACGTGACAACCCAGTGTTTGGATAGTTTTTGTGTTACACAGATCCTGGGTCAGACGTGACAACCCAGTGTTTGGGTAGTTTTTGTGTTACTCAGATCCTGGGTCAGACGTGACAACCCAGTGTTTGGATAGTTTTTGTGTTACACAGATCCTGGGTCAGTCGTATCAACCCAGTGTTTGGGTAGTTTTTGTGTTACACAGATCCTGGGTCAGACGTGACAACCCAGTGTTTGGGTAGTTTTTGTGTTACACAGATCCTGGGTCAGACGTGACAACCCAGTGTTTGGATAGTTTTTGTGTTACACAGATCCTGGGTCAGACGTGACAACCCAGTGTTTGGATAGTTTTTGTGTTACACAGATCCTGGGTCAGACGTGACAACCCAGTGTTTGGATAGTTTTTGTGTTACACAGATCCTGGGTCAGACGTGACAACCCAGTGTTTGGATAGTTTTTGTGCTACCCAGATCCTGGGTCAGACGTGACAACCCAGTGTTTGGATAGTTTTTGTGCTACCCAGATCCTGGGTCAGACGTGACAACCCAGTGTTTGGATAGTTTTTGTGTTACACAGATCCTGGGTCAGACGTGACAACCCAGTGTTTGGATAGTTTTTGTGTTACACAGATCCTGGGTCAGACGTGACAACCCAGTGTTTGGATAGTTTTTGTGTTACACAGATCCTGGGTCAGACGTGACAACCCAGTGTTTGGATAGTTTTTGTGTTACACAGATCCTGGGTCAGACGTGACAACCCAGTGTTTGGGTAGTTTTTGTGCTACCCAGATCCTGGGTCAGTCGTGACAACCCAGTGTTTGGATAGTTTTTGTGTTACACAGATCCTGGGTCAGACGTGACAACCCAGTGTTTGGATAGTTTTTGTGTTACACAGATCCTGGGTCAGACGTGACAACCCAGTGTTTGGATAGTTTTTGTGTTACACAGATCCTGGGTCAGACGTGACAACCCAGTGTTTGGATAGTTTTTGTGCTACCCAGATCCTGGGTCAGACGTGACAACCCAGTGTTTGGATAGTTTTTGTGTTACACAGATCCTGGGTCAGACGTGACAACCCAGTGTTTGGATAGTTTTTGTGTTACACAGATCCTGGGTCAGACGTGACAACCCAGTGTTTGGATAGTTTTTGTGTTACACAGA
This sequence comes from Romanogobio albipinnatus, assembly GCA_023566225.1. Taxonomy (NCBI): domain Eukaryota; kingdom Metazoa; phylum Chordata; class Actinopteri; order Cypriniformes; family Gobionidae; genus Romanogobio; species Romanogobio albipinnatus. The sequence goes on from CM042249.1 coordinate 50,938,004, forward strand.
TCCTGGGTCAGACGTGACAACCCAGTGTTTGGATAGTTTTTGTGTTACACAGATCCTGGGTCAGACGTGACAACCCAGTGTTTGGGTAGTTTTTGTGCTACCCAGATCCTGGGTCAGACGTGACAACCCAGTGTTTGGGTAGTTTTTGTGTTACACAGATCCTGGGTCAGACGTGACAACCCAGTGTTTGGATAGTTTTTGTGTTACACAGATCCTGGGTCAGACGTAACAACCCAGTGTTTGGGTAGTTTTTGTGTTACCCAGATCCTGGGTCAGACGTATCAACCCAGTGTTTGGGTAGTTTTTGTGTTACACAGATCCTGGGTCAGACGTGACAACCCAGTGTTTGGGTAGTTTTTGTGCTACCCAGATCCTGGGTCAGACGTGACAACCCAGTGTTTGGATAGTTTTTGTGTTACACAGATCCTGGGTCAGACGTAACAACCCAGTGTTTGGGTAGTTTTTGTGTTACTCAGATCCTGGGTCAGACGTATCAACCCAGTGTTTGGGTAGTTTTTGTGTTACTCAGATCCTGGGTCAGTCGTATCAACCCAGTGTTTGGATAAAGTCGTTATTTTTGTTGTTTTTCCGCTCAAAAAGTATTTTCGTCGCATGATAGACTTAATACAGAGCCACTGTAGTCATTTGGACTCCTTAAATGACGTTTTTACTTACTATTCTGGGCCATCAAGTTTCAGTCCCTCTGAAAGCCTATGGAGGAGTGAGACAGCTCTCAGATTTCATCAAAAATATACTAAATTATGTTCCGAAGATGAACGAAGGTCTTACATGGTTGGAACAACATGAGGGTGAGTAATTACTGACTTTATTTTCAATTTTGGGTGAACTAACCCTTTAACACGTTAATTTTGCGATTATTTATTTATTTCAGTTTAGCGTGCAACAAATATTTAACGCAATTAACGCATCAGTTTTTTTCCTATCATCCTTTGGCTGCGCCACAGTATGATCACGCTATCATTCATTCAAGTGCTATTAAACCATTCAAGCACGATAAGACGCAAAAATAACTCAACTCTGTACTAGCGCGGCTCTCTGTGAACAAACACATGAAACGTGCGCACAGAAAGCAGCTTCAGACAGCGCTCTAGCCAGTCCCTCCAGAAAAACGTGATTATGCGATCGCATGATTTAATGCATAATCAGCCAAAGTCCGCATATTTATGCGGGGGCCGCATTTTTTCAAATACGCCGCACTTTCGCAGCATATATATATTAGCAGAAAGTTGAAAAATGTTTGTTTATTCACACAAGAGCCGCCATTTCCCCCTATTGCCATGGGAACGTTTTGAAGTGACGTAATTACCCGACGTGAACGTCATCGAAAAGCTGCAAACCCCGTGGAGAAACCATAGATATCAGTGAAACCATCATGAAGCGCAAACTCCCATTTGCCAACAAAAATAACAGCAAAAGACTGCAAAAAGCAGTTTCCCGGTGTGCTGACCGTTTCAAAACACAGCATCATGAAGCTTTGAAGCGTTATGAATCAGTGAGTTGATTCAGCGGTTTGGATCGCCAAAGTCACGTATTTCAGCAGTTTGACACGCGATCCGAATCATGAGTTGACTCACTGATTCATAACGCTTCGAAGCTTCATGATGCCGTGTTTTGAAATCGGTCATCACTATATACAGTGAGGAAAATAAGTATTTGAACACCCTGCTATTTTGCAAGTTCTCCCACTTAGAAATCATGGAGGAGTCTGAAATTGTCATCGTAGGTGCATGTCCACTGTGAGAGACATAATCTAAAAAAAAAAAATCCAGAAATCACAATGTATGATTTTTTAAACTATTTATTTGTATGATACAGCTGCAAATAAGTATTTGAACACCTGAGAAAATCAATGTTAATATTTGGTACAGTAGCCTTTGTTTGCAATTACAGAGGTCAAACGTTTCCTGTAGTTTTTCACCAGGTTTGCACACACTGCAGGAGGGATTTTGGCCCACTCCTGTCTTTGGACAGCTCTTTGGTCTTGGCCATGTTAGTAGTTGGGTTCTTACTGATTGTATGGGGTGGACAGGTGTCTTTATGCCGCGAACGACCTCAAAGAGGTGCATCTAATTTAGGATAATAAATGGAGTGGAGGTGGACATTTTAAAGGCAGTGTAGCGATTATGGTCGCAGACCTTATAGATGAATGAATCTTCCAAATGATTCATCAAATGAACATCCCCCACATAAAACACTTTTTCTTTGAAATTATTGTTAGGCTGCATTAACTAGGTCAGCCGGAACCGGGAACACTTCCCATAACACCTGATGTACTCGTTATATCATCAGAAGAATGGCATCTACGCTAATGATAGTCTCTCTGTTTTATCCCGAGGTTTACTGCAGTCAGCCATATCCGGGCCATATCCAGATCAGATGATGGACCTGCGCCCAGAGAAGACCAACACAGGACCCCGAAGTGTCTGCAGAGACCGTGTCAATTAGCCTCCCCCTGCAACTGCCTCATCGACACGGCATCTCAATAAACCCGTCTTCAGCGTGTTGCCTCCGATTGTTCGAATATTACAGTTAAATAATACTTAAATCGATATGTCATCCGCAATAAACCCGTCTCCAGCGTGTTGCCTCCGGTCCTTTGAATATTCCGATCTATTATGACCTCTGACCTGTAAAGCTGCCAGAATAATAATAATAATACGCTGTTTGTTAATTGGCCAGAGGAGAACTGGCACCCTGACTGAGCCTGGTTTCTCCCAAGGTTTATTTTTCTCCATTAGGTCACCTGATGGGGTTTTGGTTTCCTTGCCACTGTTGCCTCTGGCTTGGCGTGCTCAGTTGGGGACACTAAAATTTTTCAACTAAACATCGAAATCGAATTAATAAACAAAATTAACCATATCAACTAAATTACTGATCTAATTATTGATCTAAAGCCCACACTGTCACCGTATGGAAATTTAAACTGATGACATCAAATGGCTATACAGCTTAATAAAATTATGCTGCATTATTTTGCTGTTTAACACTGTAAAGCTGCTTTGGAAAAATCTACATTGTTAAAAGCGCTGTATAAATAAAGGTGACTTGACTTTACTTGACTTGGGTGAGACGTATCAACCCAGTGTTTGGGTAGTTTTTGTGTTACTCAGATCCGGGGTCAGACGTATCAACCCAGTGTTTGGGTAGTTTTTGTGTTACTCAGATCCTGGGTCAGACATATCAACCCAGTGTTTGGGTAGTTTTTGTGTTACTCAGATCCGGGGTCAGACGTGACAACCCAGTGTTTGGGTAGTTTTTGTGTTACTCAGATCCTGGGTCAGACGTGACAACCCAGTGTTTGGGTAGTTTTTGTGTTACTCAGATCCTGGGTCACAGGAGAACAGGCTACACTGCATCAGAATAACTGTTCTTCACACAAAACCTTTCTTAAACCTACTAAAAAAAGCCACCTCTGATTGTAAATAGAAGCATGTTAAGCCTTCGCAACCGATGCATGTCTACAACATCTGGACACACAAAGGCCCATTGATTTTTATGGGATGCTGTTTTTGTTTATACGACCTACATCATGATAATGCGAACATTCTATAAGTGCATGGACACAAACATTGCTGTGTTTTGGACAAATGCAACAATGCATGCATTATAGACTGCATTAAACACAATGCAAGTCAATTGCTGTTAAGGGCGTTATAATGCTCAGTAGCATAAACTGCCTTCTATCTTCAGTTTGTGTGTGTTTGCAATGCATCGGCCAACTGTGTCTGTTTTTATACACTTGTGTAAAGAATTTTTATGGCCCAAAACGATGAGACAAACTCTAGCTGTCTGCAGAACAAACCTCTAATTGAAATTCCCTGTCATCCATAGTGGAATTCCAAAGGACAGCGTCTTATATCAGCAGATATTTGTTCATTCTTGATGTGAAAAAGCGCTTGCCACACTAGAAGTCCAGCATTCAGCCCGTCTCAAACATCCCAGAAAAGCGTTTTTTAAGTGGCTTTAAAGGCTGATGTGCACCAAAGCCCATGGGGCGTTAATACTGCTCTTTAAACCGCTCATCCATCTCTCAGTGCCGTCAATCACATCATCTTAAATGAGAACTGGACAATCAAGGCCTAATTGATCAAGGACAATAACATGAGCGGTGTGATGCGCAACACAAACCGCTGGATCTGCAACAATCGTTCATGAACTATTGAAAGTCACTTCATCCTGCAGTAATTAGTCATGTTTCATTTAGAAAAGCAACACTAGTGTCAGAGATCTCAACAAACAATGACTTTTGGAAGCAAATCTCAATATAATAACTAGTTGCTTATTATCATGCATATTACTAGGATATTGGCTGTTTATGAGCACATATTAATGCCTTATTCTGCATGACCATATTCTACATCCCTTAATCTACTCAACACCTAAACTTAAAAACTACCTTACTATTAATACGCGGTAATTAGGAGTTTATTAAGGCAAAAGTCATGGTTAATAGTGAATATGTGTTTGCCCAATTAAAGTGTGACCATAAGCGAGGGCTGTCAAAATTAAAGGGTTAGTTCACCCAAAATTGAAAATAAAGTCAGTAATTACTCACCCTCATGTTGTTCCAACCATGTAAGACCTTCGTTCATCTTCGGAACATAATTTAGTATATTTTTGATAAAATCTGAGAGCTGTCTCACTCCTCCATAGGCTTTCAGAGGGAATGAAACTTGATGGCCCAGAATAGTAAGTAAAAACGTCATTTAAGGAGTCCAAATGACTACAGTGGCTCTGTATTAAGTCTATCATGCGACGGAAATACTTTTTGAGCGGAAAAACAACAAAAATAACGACTTTATCCCACTATTTATCCCACTATTATTGTTGTTCAATTTGAGCCTGAGATTACGGCGTTCTTCTTCTACTACTACTAATCTCAGTTCTCGCGCATGCGTCGTGGCACTCCCGCGAACTCTCGTCAGAGGCTCAAATTGAACAACAATAATAGTGGGATAAAGTCGTTATTTTTGTTGTTTTTCCGCTCAAAAAGTATTTTCGTCGCATGATAGACTTAATACAGAGCCACTGTAGTCATTTGGACTCCTTAAATGACGTTTTTACTTACTATTCTGGGCCATCAAGTTTCAGTCCCTCTGAAAGCCTATGGAGGAGTGAGACAGCTCTCAGATTTCATCAAAAATATACTAAATTATGTTCCGAAGATGAACGAAGGTCTTACATGGTTGGAACAACATGAGGGTGAGTAATTACTGACTTTATTTTCAATTTTGGGTGAACTAACCCTTTAACACGTTAATTTTGCGATTATTTATTTATTTCAGTTTAGCGTGCAACAAATATTTAACGCAATTAACGCATCAGTTTTTTTCCTATCATCCTTTGGCTGCGCCACAGTATGATCACGCTATCATTCATTCAAGTGCTATTGAACCATTCAAGCACGATAAGACGCAAAAATAACTCAACTCTGTACTAGCGCGGCTCTCTGTGAACAAACACATGAAACGTGCGCACAGAAAGCAGCTTCAGACAGCGCTCTAGCCAGTCCCTCCAGAAAAACGTGATTATGCGATCGCATGATTTAATGCATAATCAGCCAAAGTCCGCATATTTATGCGGGGGCCGCATTTTTTCAAATACGCCGCACTTTCGCCGCGTAAATTGCCTATTTCCGTGTGCAAAATATGTGGGGCTAGCATGATTTCATAATCCCCGCATTTTCGTTGCAAAAAAAGTCATAAATATATTAGCAGAGAGTTGACAAATGTTTGTTTACTTCACACAAGAGCCGCCATTTCCCCCTGTTGCCATGGGAACGCTTTGAAGTGACGTAATTACCCGACGTGAACGTCATCGAAAAGCTACAAACCCCGTGGAGAAACCATAGATATCAGTGAAACCATCATGAAGAGCAAATTCCCATTTGCCAACAAAAATAACAGCAAAAGACGCGCAAAGCAGTTTCCCGGTGTGCTGACCGATTTCAAAACACAGCATCATGAAGCTTTGAAGCGTTATGAATCAGTGAGTCGATTCAGCGGTTTGGATCGCCAAAGTCACGTATTTCAGCAGTTTGACACGCGATCCGAATCATGAGTTGACTCACTGATTCATAACGCTTCGAAGCTTCATGATGCTGTGTTTTGAAATCGGTCATCACTATATACAGTGAGGAAAATAAGTATTTGAACACCCTGCTATTTTGCAAGTTCTCCCACTTAGAAATCATGGAGGAGTCTGAAATTGTCATCGTAGGTGCATGTCCACTGTGAGAGACATAATCAAAAAAAAAAAATCCAGAAATCACAATGTATGATTTTTTTGACTATTTATTTGTATGATACAGCTGCAAATAAGTATTTTAACACCTAAGAAAATCAATGTTAATATTTGGTACAGTAGCCTTTGTTTGCAATTACAGAGGTCAAACGTTTCCTGTAGTTTTTCACCAGGTTCGCACACACTGCAGGAGGGATTTTGGCCCACTCCTGTCTTTGGACAGCTCTTTGGTCTTGGCCATGTTAGTAGTTGGATTCTTACTGATTGTATGGGGTGGACAGGTGTCTTTATGCCGCGAACGACCTCAAACAGGTGCATCTAATTTAGGATAATAAATGGAGTGGAGGTGGACATTTTAAAGGCAGACTAACAGGTCTTTGAGGGTCAGAATTCTAGCTGATAGACAGGTGTTCAAATACTTATTTTGCAGCTGTATCATACAAATAAATAGTTAAAAAATCATATATTGTGATTTCTGGATTTAATTTTTTTATTATGTCTCTCGCAGTGGACATGCACCTACGATGACAATTTCAGACCCCTCCATGATTTCTAAGTGGGAACTTGCAAAATAGCAGGGTGTTCAAATACTTATTTTCCTCACTGTAAGTCGTCATTTAGGTTTTTTTGCGCACAAAAACTATTCTTGCCGCTTCATAAAGTTATTGTAGAACCACTGTAGTGAGATGGACTTTGTAACGACGTCTTTAGTACCTTTTATGGGTCTTGAGAGTGTACATTGTGCCAATGGAGGCCTTTCTGAGCCATCGGATTTACACTAAAATATCTTCATTTGTGTCTGAAGATGAACGGAGGTCTGACGGGTGTCCAACGACATGAGGGGACGTCATTAATGACAGAATTTACATTTTTGGGTGAACTAACCCTTTAAGAGATTGCATATTCCTTTTGTAAAGCTACAGAACTCGTTTGACTCAATGTTTTGTAAATTTGAGCCGTGTGTTTATTAAGGTCTTCAATAAAACAAGATGGGAACTTAAATATTCCCAGCACTTTCTGTGATGTAGTGCTTTTTTTCTCTTTTTCATCAAACCGCAGTTTTTGCAAGTTCCCGCAATTTCATCGCATAAAATTGCATAAATATCCCGCATTTTCCATCGCATTTTTTAAGAAAACATGCCGCATAATCAAGGATTTTTGCCCGCAACAATCACAAAAAAAAGCCGCATTTTTCTGGAAGGACTGTCTAGCGTCACATTGAGTTGACAGACAAAAATGTCAAATTCCTGTTTTGTCGAGTATCCTCGTGAACACAGTCTTAAATGAGCGAAAAAGTGTTAAATGATCGTAAAGAGTTGTGAGAAACTGTGTCAGATCCATGTCAGCTCTTGAAGTGACAGTATCCTAATAAACCGGCTGCTTTCTGTCATTAAGGCGAGACACTACAGGTGAATAGGGATTTCTTTTTAATTACAAGATATCACTGTGAAACTTCTCCATTTTATTACTGGCATAAACATAAGAAAAAAATACCACATGCATAACACGTGCAGTGGGCGGAGCTAAAAAGACACGAGCACACACACACACTACATCGTGGCATTATCCCTGGATAACTTTAAATGCACTATACATTGGTGTTGTTCACATTATATGCACTTACGCGCCGATTGCCAACAAAACACACACATTTAATGCAGTTTCACTCGCCGTCTCCAGTTTCCACTCATGACCGTGAAAAAAACACGCACACACTTGCAGAACACCGGAAAAACAAACTGCATCCACTGTTTCCTTAATGCTGGGTTATTTGGGAAGCTGAACAAGGTGATCTTTCCCTCTCAACCAGAAACACACTTCTTTAGTTTCATCCTGGCTACAACTGTTTTGACCGTGAATTACAAGAAAGTAGGAAAATCTCCTTTAACATGCTCTGAAAGAGCACTACGGTCTTCAGTCATATCCAAAGTAGATATTTTCAGTGGATTTTGGTTAAGATCTTGCCTTAGGAGCAACTGTCCATTCATTTAAACACGACCGCAACTTACTGAACCCAAAGAAGTCGTGATCCTGAACTCCCGCTGACTTCCCCACATGAATGCGCCATATAAAATGATTATAAAATCTTCCACGCTGCCTCATAAAACTGTCACGCTGCTGTCCAACAGTACGTGCTGCTCACAACAGGAAGAGCTTAGGGGGGTTTGTGCTGGTCGCGGAGCGTTCTGGGTGGACAGAGGCAGATAATCAGCTCAGTATTTCCAGCGTTACAGACTGAAGGTCCTCTGCAAAGACACGCGGATGAATCGGGGAGCTTTGCATGTTGCCCTTTCTGTATCTCAGCGCTGCAATGATTGAAATCGTTTCTGACAGCTTCGTTCCTTTGTATTATTTATAAATGTCTGGTTAAGGGTACAAAATAATACAGCTCGGGCTCAGGGCTGCTTTCTGACCCTCTTCTTTTCGGCAAGCGGGGGAAAATGCACCAAGTGTTTTGCTTCAAAATCCTTGAATAGACATGTGCTACAAAAGGTTTTGACGGATTTAATGGAAAATGTTTCAAATGACCTTAACAAGTCAAATCACAGTGCTAGATTCATGTCTTCTACTAAGTATTAGCTACAAAAATTCATAAAATTCTAATTTCGTAATAACCTTTTTATTCAAATCAATGCAACAACTTATAAGTTATGAATTATGTTTCATGAATAAGACTACTTCTGTGCAATTTGCTGAAATATAGTCGACGTGAAACGTATTCGCAGTTCTTAATGAAAAGGTCAATCAATCAATCAAAGAAAGAAAGAAATGTGGGGCGGGTTGACATGAAAACGTCCAAGAGTCTGAACCAATCGTTCACGTTCTGAAGGCACTGACACAATCACGCCACAGGAAAAAGTAATATCTTGATTTAACTAGTTATGTGGTGGGAGGAAATGTCATAAATTACACATTTAAACATAAAGACCCACAGAAGACATGCACAATATATTCCCAGTGCAGATGACTTCTTGTAGCTCAAACAGTAAGGCATCAAGGTCATGAGTTGGATTCTCAGGGAATGCATGAACCGAATGTGTGCAATGCAATGGATAAAAGCATCTGCCAAATGCATACCTGTGAATGTCAACGATTAAAGTCATGACATTTTGGCACATATAGATATTCAACACAGAAATATGTTGCTTGTGTGTGCAAGAGGCATGCTGTCATTCCCACATGCTAAATTACTAGGTTGAAGAACGCCGACTTCCTGTTAGCACACACTTGTTTAATATTTATAGCAGGTTGCATTTGAAGAATCAGCCCTCCCAATATAACTACAAAGTAAGGCTGCATAATACTGAATATTGAAATAAATGCAATATGGCTTAGTGCGATTTTTACATCACAAAGGCTGTGATTTATATGAAATATATGCGCTGCGGGTTTCAGTGTGAAGCAAAACACAGTGTTCATTTACACGCAGTTCAATCTGAAACCTGCAGCAAATCTTTATTTGCCAGCAAACCGCCAAAATAAAAGCTCTAAGCAGAGTTATTATAGTTTACTAAAACTAAAACTTGCAACTTGCCAAGGCAACATTTCTCATTATATTTTATTTTAACTTGATAGTTTAACTTTTAGTTAAAATTTTGGTAGATACCGATAATTCTTTATATTTGAAAGCCGATAACTGATATATCGGCCGATGAATCTAAATCCAAATTTTTATATAGATTTTACAAAGATTACATTATTTGAGATGTCAACTTGACATAAACCAATACAACATAACCTGTCAGTGTCTTTGTCATGACAACTTGACATTACCAAGACAACATAACCTGTCATAAATCGTTTTTTCAGTGGTACAAGTTGAATTTGTCATTTAAAATGACATTAAGTGTTAATACTCTGTCAAATTATTTTATAACAGCGTTGGGAATATTTTTCAGTTCATAATGTTTTTAAAAAAAAAAAGTTTCCTAAACAGTTAATTACAGCATCCCACACATTTATATTTTCTTGAAATGCTTTTTTACATCATGGATAAGTCTAGCTAAGACACCATCATAATGGCGTACACCCAACCAGGGGTGCCACACTATCATTTTGAGGTGAGTTTTCAATGTTATAAAATAATTTGACAGAGTAATAACACTTAATGACATTTTAATGACAAATTCAACTTGTACCACTGTAGTTTAGGTCAAGGAAAATATTCATGACACTGTTATAAAATAATTTGACAGAGTATTAACACTTAATTTGGATAATATTTCATATTTTAATACTTAAGTTTGATAAGTAATCTGCTATGTCATGTTTATGACAGGTTATGTTGTCTTGGTAATGTCAAGTTGTCATGACAAAGACACTGACAGGTTATGATGTATTGGTTTATGTCAAGTTTTCATAACTAAGACATCTCAAATAATGTCATCTTTGCATTAAAAACGACATAATTGAGCGAATGACACTTAATGACAGTTGTCATAAACATGCATAAAAACTCCTGACATGTCATGATTATGAAGGTGTCATGTCAGTCTTATGCACACCCCTTCAAGTAAAGTGTTACCAATTTTTCTTAAATATATACACGCATGTGTGTGTATTTATGTGTATTATGTAAACACAAACTTTTATTTTGGATGCAATTAATCAGGATACATTTTTCCCCAGCACTAATATATTTGCAATATATATTACAACATACGTATTTTGTTTATTATTTTTATTCATCAACAATTGTTATTATTTTACAGCCATATAGTTTTTCCCAAATTGTTCAGGCCTAAAAGGATGTTACTCAAATAAAAGTCTTTTAGTCATTTTTTTAGCTTTCAACTACTTTTAATTTCTATGCAAATGCAATCCCCAACAAAAATAACCCCGCTCACTCTAGAATTCAATTCACCAGCTGTAATTTTGGGGTGAATTTCATCTGAAAGTGAGCGGCTCGCTCTATATGAGCACTTGAAGCGAGCAACGCTCACAAAGAAACACATCACAGACGGTCTCATTCATGTGCCTTTCAAGGACACGCAAATGCCACTCGAAATAATCGGCCTTAGAGTTGAGATCAAAACGGACACATGTAGTAAATTTCGCTGTCAGAACTCGCCGACATGTCATGACGGGCCTTTTTGTGGCCTTTACTCCCTCAATTAGCCTCAAATAAAACGTTAGCGCAGTGTTAGATGAGGATTTTGATGCCTGGCATGGAATATGATATGCAGTTTATCCAGAGAGCCACTAATCTGCTCCACTAAGCCAAAGTTTGAGCGAATCAGCACTGATTAAACACTGCAGAGAGACCAACACGCCGCTGGCAGAGCACTAAACCGGCATAATGCTCATGAGCCATAAATAAACATCCCGTAGTAATGCACACTTGCGTGCTGGAGATTCGTTCGAGGGTCATTCGGATACCGCCGTAAAGCGATGCTCTGCGTTTGACCCCGGGTGGTGTTTAAGACGACTTAAATTTGAGCAACGCAAGTCTCCGGAGCTGCTGAGACTTAAATCCCCTTCATCGCATGAACTTATGTTAGCATATACTTCATAATAGCCGCCCTGCAGGAGCTCACGGCGACACCAGAGATGCGCTAGACCTTTGTATAGTCGAGGTAATTTAACGGCTCAATGAGGAGAGGTCTCACAGAAAAGAGTCTTCAGAGGAATTTAATTAAAGCAGTAATAACATTTGAAACGCACAAATCAGACACAGACGTGCTCCTGATCTCGCATGCATTGCCCTGCACTGCTGACAGATGCAGAAATCAGCGGTTCACCCGTCATATACCGCTTGCTTTCTGTGTTTAATGAAGGCATTTTAAAGCCATAATGCTGATCGACAGGATATATATTTTAAATTAAAAGACGTATTCTTGTTACAGCAACGCAAAATAGTGTTTGCATTGCTTCGTTCGTATTTCTGTAATGCATTAATGAAAATCATTACTATGACAATTCAATCCTACAAATACTGCTATTTGATATCGTGCCTGAACAGAATCATGAAATGCATTGATCTTTTGACGTATAAGATGTCTTGCAGGATCTGTGAGGTCACACGGGCAAATATACACAGATCGGGCATAACATTATGACCTACTATTGTGTTTGTCCCCCTTTTGCTGCCAAACCAGCCCTGACCCGTAGAGGCATGGCCTCCAATAGACCCCTGAAGGTGTGCTGTGGTGTCTGGCACCAAGATGTTAGCAGCAGATCCTTTAAGTCCTGTAAGTTGTGAGGTGGGGCCTCCATGGATCGGACTTGTTTGTTCAGCTCATCCCACAGATGCTCGATTGGATTGAGATCTGGGGAATTTGGAGGCCGAGTCAACACCTCAAACCATTCCTGAAGCATTTGTGCTTTGTGGCGGCGCATTATCTGCTGAAAGAGCCACAGCCACCAGGGAACACCGTTTCCATGAAAGGCTGGACATGGTCTCAACAATGCTTAGGTAGGTGGGACGTGTCAAAGTAACATCCACATGGATGGAGGACCCAAGGTTTCCCAGCAGAACATTGCCCAAAGCATCACTGCCTCCACCGCCACGCCTTCTTCCCATAGTGCACCTGGTGCCATGTGTTCCCCAGGTAAGCCACGCACACACACCCGGCCATCCACGGGATTCATCAGACCAGGCCTCCTTCTTCCATTGCTCCGTGGTCCAGTTCTGATGCTCACGTGCCACTGTTGGTGCTTTTGGCGGTGGACAGGGGTCAGCATGGGCACCCTGACTGGTCTGCGGCTATGCCGCCCCATACACAACAAACTGCAAATTTTACTCATTCCCGCTCATTTTGTGCTCACACCCAAAGTACACGCACATAAAGCCTCCATTGAGTTCTTTTTCGCTGCTTATTGCGCTTAAACAGTCAAATACTCACTAAATAAAGTCAAAATGCCGGTGTGGCGAGCAGTGAGGCCGAGGGACCGTGAGGGCGGGACGAGGCGGCGCTCATCAGGGAGGATGAGCGCCAGCTGCGCGCCGCAGCGATCTCGACTCTCACGGAGGAGTGAGGGAGTATAAAGGAGGAGCGACGACAGTGAGGGACGAGAGAGGACCAGGCCTGGATTTTGTGTTGTGTTTATTTACGTTTTGTTATCTGTACGCTGCAGTCATCCGTGAGGGGCTGCAGCTTTTTATTTTCATTTTGTGTTCAGTTGTGTTTGTATGTAGGCGGCAGTCGGCCGCGAGGGGCTGCCGCCGCCATTTTATTTTGTGTTTATTTTGATTAAAACATTTTGAATGTTCGCCGGTTCCCGCCTCCTTCTTCCCACACAAACCAGCTTTACTACAGCCGGTCTTGGCAAGTTTTCACGTAAACACAGTCAGTTCTGTTTGAAGTGAACGTAAACAGGTGAGAAAGAAAACGCATGTGTAACAGTGTAATGGATCCGTGTGTCAGGTCTTAAAGTGACAGCAGGCTAATATTCCTGCTGACAAATTATGAGATAATAAAAAAATATCTATAGGGCAGTTTTTCTCCATGGTATTGATGTCAAAATTGTGGCCGGTGAAAATGCTGAGTGGCTAGTAACCACCAGCCACAGGAAAACCACAGTGACTGCTGAGCAAAAAAGTTATATAGGTTTTGTGAAGTTTTGGTAGTTGTGTAAGTCTGCTCAGCCCTTGAGTGTCAGTACTCACCTGAACTCTCTGCACCTCCATGAACACGGCTCTCTGAAAGGCTTTCTCCCACAGCACCAGGTCTGAGACCAGCTCAACGCTGTAGCAGAAGCTCTGGCTGTGACCCACAAGCACACTAAAGCAGAAGGGTTCACTGTCCCGCAGCTCACCGTCCTGCTGGAGGCCCATATAAAACTTGGTCTGTATCCAGCAGTCTTCGGCTATCCATAACTAAACAGCAAAAAAGAGACACAGAACATCTCAATTCAAGTTTAATGTGAAGCAGATAAATTATTTGGTTTTTTTTGCAAGAAAAATGAAAAATATAAATATATAAACTTCCATTCATAGTTTGGAGTTGGTATGAAGTCTCTTAAGCTCAACATGGCTGCATTTATTTGATCAAACATACAGTAAAAACTGTAATATTGTGAAATATTATTTCAATTTAAAATAGCTGTTTTCTATGTGAATCTATAGTAACGTGTAATTTATTCCTGTGATCAAAGCAGTATTTTCAGCATCATTACTCCAGCCTTCAGTGTCACATGATCCTTCAGAAATCATTCTAATATGATGATTTATTATCAATGTAGGAAACAGTTGTGCTGCTTAATATCCGTGGAAAATGTGATGCTATTTATTTTCTTTATTTTTTTTTTTTATGAATAGAAAGTTCAAATGAATATAGTATAAAATTATTTTAAATAGAATATTTTGTAACATTATAAATGTCTTTACTGTCACATTTGATCAATTTAACGCACCTTTGCAAAAAGTGTATTTTTGACACACACACACATATGAGAGAGAGAGAGAGAGAGAGAGAGAGAGAGAGAGAGAGAGAGAGAGACAATTGGAGATACATTTGACATTTCAAAAAGTTAAGGAAAAAAACTGTTCACTAACAAATTCTTTCCATTATCTTATTGAAAACATACAACATTTTAATAATTCAGTGCTTGGCAAACAAGTTACTTCCTTTTTTTTACTTTTAACAAAAAAGGAATCTTTTCTTTATTTCTATATAGAGTTTGACAGCAACAGGATTGACATTTGTAAACTTATAGTGAAAAACTCCACTTGCTAGCATAAATGCTAAGAGCACTAATGAAATCTTTTAAATGTCCCACTGTGTGATCAGTGATAAACTCTGCTCAAACGTTGACGTTTTACATGAGAACATTTAAGATTAAAATACTTTCTCAGAGAGCGCACACATCACATCACACACGTCAGGTCTTATCAGTGAGGGAAAGTGACATCACTTCCTGTATCTTACACAGTTGTGAGAGATAATTCCTCAAATTTAAAGGCAAAGTATGATACGGTAACAGAATGGATGCAAGATTTAAGGACATAAAAGTTAAAAGTTATTTTTAAACAATTTAATGTTGTAGAATTATGAAAATGACTTTTTAGGGTATTATAAATATAATAAATGAAATATTTCAAAAAAAGAAAAGTAATATAAAATATTTTGATTACACAACGAGGCCCTATTTTAATGATCTGAGCTCATTGTCTGAAGCTCATGGCACAGCTATACTGAGGGCGTGTCCGAATCCACTTTTGCTAGTTTAACAAACGGAAAAAACATGATCAAAAAGGGTTGTGCCTCGTCTCTTAATGAGTCATGAGTGTGTTTTGGGCGTGCAATAAACCAATAGGAGTCTCATCTCCCTTTCCCTTTAAAAGCTAGTTGTGCTCGCACTATGTCGGATTCACATGGAGGAAAGACTGAACGCTCCTCCAGAGAGGAATCCTTTTATTTTTAATATTTAAAATGTGTGTGTAATGAGCAGTGTACACACGTTGTGCACCGCCTATAGGCACATATTACTAACACACCCTTTAAATAACACAAAAATACTGCGCTATGGACTTTAGAGCAGGTTTGTGTTGGTCAATGGCGCAGTCGTTTTCAGTTCCTAAAAACACTCCAACAATGCTCCTGAACACACCTGGTTTTCAGACCAGACGCCCATGGGTGTATGATAGTGCTGTGCTCAGAATATCGATACAACCATGGGCGTCGGAAGCAAAAAAAATGTGGGTGGGTCCTCAGAATTTTTTTACTGGAGTAGATGTCAATTACATTAAGTACAAATATACCGCTTTGCTTGCTAAGCGTATAGTTCGGAAAGACAAAATTACAGAAATCGCCATATCATCGAGAGTGGCAATAGTAGTAGTAGTAGGGATAAGACGCACGGCATCTAGTTTTGACACAAATCGACCCGCGGTTCGAGTCCGCCTTTCGCCCAGAGCTCAATCTTCTCTTTTTTCCCATCACATATCAGATCGGAAAGGCATCTATTTTCAATAAAAATGAAGAAAATATTAGAAAAGTGAAAATAAAGCATCTAACATGTGTTTAATAATAAGTGTTTATCGATTAGGAGTAGGTAAACACACATGTGCTGAATGTTAGAGACGATAAAAGTGAGTGGGTCCAATATCATTCATCGTAAAAAGTGGGTGGGTCTTGTCCCACCCACATACAATGGTTCCGACGCCCATGGATACAACGATACATCGTCATGAACTCCTGACGATGCGCATATCGATACTGTGTGCTTTTAAATGTAATCAACGCGACGCGTTTTCAGTTAATGAATGAACAGAACGGAACATTGCAGCCTCACATCCATTAAATAGCAATACTCTTTGTGCTTTGTTGCTATTGATATAAAACAAAGTCTCGACATCAAATTACGTCCATTTTATTACAAAATTCAAAAACATAAATACCGTTTTGGCGCTGTGGTGTGAGATCGCTTTGGCGCAGCTCAGCTCCAGAGAAGCGGCCGCGCGCAGCGCACGTGAACAGATCTTTTCTTCTGCCTCAATACTTAATATCAGTTACAGCGCAAAATAAACATGAATGAACATCTGAACGTGTGTTAAAAGATAGAGTACAACTTACCGAAATCCGTATCATGTCACATGGACTCACTCGATCAGTGTTTAAACGCGGAAAGTCGTCAGTAAAACAGCTTGTAAACAATGTCATGTAACGTCACATTTACCTCAGAAAAAAACATATCCAGTGTCCATATTCGTTGGTCAGCAAGAAATATTGACTCTAGAGAGGAGCATTTTGCTAAATATATGCACCATATTCATTATAATTTGTAATGTTCTTCAATATTTAATGCATGTTTGAATAAATCTGGCAAGTTTTTATGACAGCCACCATTTAAATGTTTATATTAAAAAAAATATGTATATGATTATGTAATTTGTAAAGTTAATATTATAACTTTATTATTATAAAAACATGTAATTTAGTGTAATTTAAGTGTTTGTACAAATCAGTTAATTTTTACCTTCAATATTATTAGTTAGCATTAGTTAAGAGATTTGTTTTCCCAAATTTGTTTTAGATTTTAGATTTATCACAAGATTTGTTTTACATTCCAAAATTTGCCATGTATTGTACCTGATATACTGTATATCCAAAATAATCAATATTGAACCAAGCCTTTCCAAAGTTTATTTGTATTTATTTAATTTAACTCATTGTTTTTTTTAATGACAAAAACAAAATAGTGTTTTCAGTTATCACAACTGTTATAACTGTTATTCAATAAACAGATATTACTGTTACTAAACTCTGCTCAAAAGAAATTTAATTCCAAATTGATCCATATCGTGATACGTATCATATCGTGACTTCAGTATCGTGATGCATATCGTATCGTGACATTGTTGGTGATACACAGCCCTAGTGTATGATAATACAGACTAATTCGGACAACAAGAAATTATGATTTTCAACTATATATTGTTCTGACCTGCTGTAACATCTTGTGATCCATGACAATGAGTCATAATGACAAAAAATAGCGACACCAAATGTACCCATAATTATAGATTCACCCACATTATATATATATATATATATATATATATATATATATTAGGGCTGTCAAATCGATTAATCGCGAATAATCAAATCTAACATAAAAGATGTTTCACTAGTGTGTGCAGGACACTATAGTTCATTTATGTAAGTGAGGAGAGCAAAATAAAGTAAACTGTGACATATTATACCCAAAAATGATTCATACAGTGACACATTTGGGAGCAACATGATTCAGACACTTTGAGCTGACCATGTTTGGCTTCAGTGTTTTTTCTGTAATTGCTAATGTGACCTTTGACACCACAGACTGAACGAAATGAAGCATTGCTTGGTCATTGGTTGAGCTAAATTGGTGTTATCTAATTGTGTTCTTAAATTTAACATCTGATTGTAATCCATTATGTCCCTTTCTATCAAAGTGATCTGACATTATCAAGATGAATTTGTTCTGACACGGTTAAACTCTGAGCTCTTGTCATATTTTATTACCATTTTCTAAACTATAGCGAATAAACTGTGAGAAAATGTTAAAGGTGTCAGAATAAATTTAGGTTTGACTGTATATGCACGGATTAATCATGTGCACGGTTAGACAGGAATAGGACTTAGGAAAGTACATTTTGAATCCATGTTCACTTTAACCCCCTCGAGTCGGCTCTCTTTTTTTCTTATCAGTGCCCAAGAGACTCAAATGTCATTTTTTATCATTCAGGCAAGTGTTAAACATCATTATAATCTGTTCAGTTTCTTTTTTTGTGTACTGTCACAATAAAAACTAAATGTTTTGCTTTTTGCAAAATAAAACAAACAAACATGATGCGCGATCTGCAGCCTCTCTCTCAAAGACGTTCATTCAGATAGTCTTCAGAAAAGAAACTCTAGCTTAGTGAATACTTGTCTCACAAACATGAGACATATGTCTACAGAAATGCTGAAATGTCAGGTTTTAAACAATGTAAACCAAATCGAAAACAAATACCCTGTGTTTATGTAATCTGTTTGAAAAGCGATAGATGTCAGTCACCCGCGAGACAAATGGACAAACAAAAGACATACAGAGCAACGGGCATCTATTTATACAGCCATCCATGTGTGTTTGTACCTTATGAACCTTAAAGAGAACCTCACAGAGGTGAAAACTAGCCTCTGCTTGAGCCCAGTCCGACGCCAGGACCTGATGGAGACACACAGAAAGAAATCATGCCGTTACGTAACAACACATCCACAGTGAGCAGGCAATTAGCGGTTTCCTTCAGTCTCCCTGCAGTGACCCGAGGTTAAAGCACAATGCTGAGGTCTCTGGATCAACTCCTGTGGGTTTGAACTAACAATCCTTCAGTTCAAAACTGTTAACCATTAGTTAACACAAGCCACCCAACTACACAAAGATGCAGCTGCTGGTGTTTATTTGCATGCGAGTTTCATCTTAGCCGTCACTTGTCTTGTTTTTTGCCGACTGCAATAGATTTCAACGCTGCCATTTCCATTCAAATTCATGTGCATTAAAAAGTTTAAAGTAATTACCTCTTCATGACCTAGAGAGAGACACAGCGCTTACTTAACAGTCTGTTCTCTCTGTGCACACGGAGCTAAATCTGAAACATAATGAGATGCTAATGAATTTGCTCAATGTCTCTCTCTGCTTTAAGGCATGTTGAATGCTATGTTTCCTTACAATTCTCCCTTTATTAATTCAGTAATGCACATTTAATAAAATATCAGCAGTGTTATTTTGGTCACAAAATTGATCAAATAACGTTAATGCACCAATAACCGAGTCACGTAGAGGACGACGGTGAATTGAAGCTAAATATCACATTGCATTAGGGAGGAAAACAGCACACAAAACAGTGCCAACACAAAGTACAGGGTTGTATTTCATACCTGATGAAACCTGTGTCTTCAGGCCTAATGGCAAAGATAAAACATTTGTCACAAATAACGCATGTGTGCGAGGCCACCGCGGTAATGGCTTTTCCTTGCCACAGTCCATTAGAAAGTAATAGATTGATTATATATAATTAGAATGGATGTCCTGAGTCTGAGAGCACCAAAGGACAGGTAATGTATGTTCAGAATATGATCCTGTCATTCTACGTGCACTATTATTGCAGTGGTTTCCGGCCTGATCTAATTCACTAGGGTTTGAAATATTTCACATGTTATTCAGGGTTCCCACATTGACCAGAAGATATCCATGACTTTTCCAGAAGGATTAAAATATATATCTATATACAGTGAGGAAAATCAGTATTTGAACACCCTGCTATTTTGCAAGTTCTCCCACTTGGAAATCATGGAGGGGTCTGAAATTGTCATCGTAGGTGCATGTCCACTGTGAGAGACATAATCTATAAAAAAAATCCAGAAATCACAATGTATGATTTTTTAACTATTTATTTGTATGATACAGCTGCAAATAAGTATTTGAACACCTGTCTATCAGCTAGAATTCTGACCCTCAAAGACCTGTTAGTCTGCCTTTAAAATGTCCACCTCCACTCCATTTATTATCCTAAATTAGATGCACCTGTTTGAGGTCGTTAGCTGCATAAAGACACCTGTCTACCCCATACAATCAGTAAGAATCCAACTACTAACATGGCCAAGACCAAAGAGCTGTCCAAAGACACTATAGACAAAATTGTACACCTCCACAAGGCTGGAAAGGGCTACGGGGAAATTGCCAAGCAGCTTGGTGAAAAAAGGTCCACTGTTGGAGCAATCAATTTAGTTGAAGCTAAACATGACTGTCAATCTCCCTCGGAATGGGGCTCCATGCAAGATCTCACCTCGTGGGGTCTCAATGATCCTAAGAAAGGTGAGAAATCAGCCCAGAACTACACGGGAGGAGCTGGTCAATGACCTGAAAAGAGCTGGGTCCACCGTTTCCAAGGTTATTGTTGGTAATACACTAAGACGTCATGGTTTGAAATTATGCATGGCACGGAAGGTTCCCCTGCTTAAACCAGCACATGTCAAGGCCCGTCTTAAGTTTGCCAATGACCATTTGGATGATCCAGAGGAGTCATGGGAGAAAGTCATGTGGTCAGATGAGACCAAAATAGAACTTTTTGGTCATAATTCCACTAAACGTGTTTGGAGGAAGAAGAATGATGAGTACCATCCCAAGAACACCATCCCGACTGTGAAGCATGGGGGTGGTAGCATCATGCTTTGGGGGTGTTTTTCTGCACATGGGACAGGGCGACTGCACTGTATTAAGGAGAGGATGACCGGGGCCATGTATTGCGAGATTTTGGGGAACAACCGCCTTCCCTCAGTTAGAGCATTGAAGATGGGTCGAGGCTGGGTCTTCCAACATGACAATGACCCGAAGCACACAGCCAGGATAACCAAGGAGTGGCTCTGTAAGAAGCATATCAAGGTTCTGGCGTGGCCTAGCCAGTCTCCAGACCTAAACCCAATAGAGAATCTTTGGAGGAGCTCAAACTCTGTGTTTCTCAGCGACAGGCCAGAAACCTGACTGATCTAGAGAAGATCTGTGTGGAGGAGTGGGCCAAAATCCCTCCTGCAGTGCAAACCTGGTGAAAAACTACAGGAAACGTTTGACTAATTGTTTGTAATTGCAAACAAAGGCTACTGTACCAAATATTAACATTGATTTTCTCAGGTGTTCAAATACTTATTTGCAGCTGTATCATACAAATAAATAGTTAAAAATTCATACATTGTGATTTCTGGATTTTTTTTTTTAGATTATGTCTCTCACAGTGGACATGCACCTACGATGACAATTTCAGACCCCTCCATGATTTCCAAGTGGGAGAACTTGCAAAATAGCAGGGTGTTCAAATACTGATTTTCCTCACTGTATATACCCCCGGTTTCACAGACAAGGCTTAAGTTAGTCCCAGACTAAAGTGCATGTTTGAGCTGTTTTAACTGAAAGCATATCCTAAAATATGTCAAAATGCACACCAGTAATGTTTTTTCTAAGAAATATTTATAAAAGCTACTTAAATGTCCTAATCATAGACTGTAAAAAAATATGGACGTAGAGGGTTGAGCTGGCTGTTGCCATCTTGGCAGCGTGCCATCGCGTGTCAGAAATTGGGAATTAACAGAAAATGGGCAAAGAGGCAGGACGTGGGCGGAGCTAAGGTGACGTGATGACTAACAGACAGCAGACAAACGGCAATCCACCTGTCACTCAAAGTGGCCACGCCCTTAATTATGCAGAACTTTAAGGCTTTATATAATGTAAACGAATGAGTTATAAATAAATTCACCCCCTCACAGTCGTCATGAAGGGCAAAATTAGCCGTACAGACCAAAACCACAGTTTGTCCCAGACTGTAAACATGTGTTCTTCTGCTGTAAAGTTGGGCATTTTAACATGAGCTCAATGAGATTCTGCTCCTTCTGGAGTCTGTCTCTAGTGGCCAGTCCATGAACTGCAGTTTAAGTCACTTCCGTATCGGCTTCAAGAGAAACTGCGGGAGGTTTAGGCTAAGCCCTGTCTGTGAAACCGGGCCATAGAGTTTGGCCAGTGAGTTTTCATTTATATTTCAGGTACCAATGAAATTACAGGTGCATCTCAATAAATTTGAATGTTGTGAAAAAGTTCATTTATTTGAGTAATTCAACTTAAAAGTTGAAATTAATATTTTATATAGACTCATTGCATGCAAAGTGAGATATTTCATACCTTTATTTGTTATAATTTTGATGATTATGGCTTACAGCTGATGAAAACCCCAAATCTCAAAAAATTAGAATATTACATGAAATCTAAAGATACACCGAAATGAAAATTCTGGGCCGAAGCTGAATACCGAACGCGGTTTTTCTATTTTTTTCAAATTTTTTTCACCATTGCATAAATTAAATAGTAAAAATGTTGTCTATTTGTCTTGCTTTTTTTAAAGAAAAATAAATTACAAAACTACAATTTAAAAATATTTATTTAACACTGAAAATTTTTTTAGCATTCCAGCAGACATTATACAAGCAAAGCACAATATAACCTAAACATAAAAATAAAAAATATTTTTATTTGGCCATCTTACGCCATTTTATCTGATCTTTGGCCTATTATGTTGTCTGGCTATCACCAGACCAAGCTCAATTTAAGATTGAACATTGGTCTGGGGAGTCTGCTCTGTATTTTCTACAGCACAAGAGGCGTGATCAACGAGCATCATTCAATTGACTCTGTACGCAATTGGATAGTCCTTCAACCAATCAGACCACAAGAGGCGTGATCAACGGGCAACGATCCATCGCTTCTCTATCCGTCATCGTGTTAAACCCGCCAATAGCGCGCCAGGTGGATAAGCCAGTCTGTGATTGGTTCCCACAAAAGTGTAACAGAAGCTGTAGAAATTAATGTACAGGTTTCCAGACTGAGTTGCAGGGTGAAATCAAATCGCCGGCAGATCAGGCTGGGTTTACCCAGTCTACCTATTATGCCTACAGGAATCATAATCACTGAGGGTTCTCTATTAAAGTGCAGATGTAGGCTAAGCTACGGCTCCACCACAGCACCGAGTGTACATTTAAGATTATTTACACTTTGTTTGTTTGTTCATGAGAGGATTTGCGAGCCTGTCACTGCTGTAGAAACACGTGTAAATGGATACAACGTTCTACAGGCACTGTGCACTGGAGCATTTGCCAATATATTATTACCGTATCATCCAAGGGTGCTCTTGCTTGCTTTTGAGGGTGCTTAGACAGTGTCTGCAAACGGCCATTTTTGCGTCTACACTTGGAATGCTTCCACACTTCCGACATGTTGACTGCATTTAGAGGTGTGCGCGCCTCTCTCTCACACACGTTGGCTGCTATATTTGATCGCGTCATCATAAACCTCATTGTTTCGGTTAAATTTATTCAGTCTTTTCACTTATTTGACCGAACACCAAAAGTGCAATTTTTGGCCGAATCATTTCGGTTCGGTGCATCCATAATAAAATCAATAAAAAACGGATGGTAACACTTTACTTGAAGGGGTGTGCATAAGACTGACATGGCACCTTCATAATCATGACCTGACACGAATATATATAAAGGAGTTTTTATGCATGTTTATGACAACTGTCATTAAGTGTCATTCGCTCAATTATGTCATTTTTAATGCAAAGATGACATTGTTGGAGATGTCTTTGTTATGGCAACTGGACATAAACCAATACATCATAACCTGTCTGTGTCGTTGTCATGACAACTTGACATTACCAAGACAACATAACCTGTCATAAATCTGTCATAAACATGACATAGCAGAACTTAAGAAACTGCTTAGCTTTATGGGTTAACATTACATTAAACTGTCATGTGGTTGGTTTTGACATTGGCTGTCATGAGGCCATTTCAATGTCATTGATGTTTTATGACCACTTTTTTTCCATGGCACAAATTGAAGTGTTAATACTCTGTCAAATTATTTTATAACAGTGTCATGAATATTTTTCTTGACCTAAACTACAGTAGTACAAGTTGAATTTGTCATTAACATGTCATTAAGTGGTATTGTTCTGTCAAATTATTTTAAATATTTTATTTTAAATAAAATGCAACAGACATCAAAATATTTTACTTAACTTTATGTTTGTGCACAATATAGCTATATATCCGTGATAAAAGGAATTTTGAATCACAGTAATGATACACGTACTGCGACGGTAATGCTATGTGAGATAATATTTGTCTCTCTAACTAGAAGTTAAAAACCAAAGTTAGAACCAAATTTATATTGCTCAACATCGCCACATAATAACTGCTTATTAAATATACCTGCTTAACTCACAGCAAATGATTACATCAGCAAGACACTATTGACCGTTCTTACATCTACACCTTTAAGATCTTTTTAGACTTGCCATCATCAAAATAGACCTTATTAGAATATTAAAACATTTAAATCTCTTAAAAAAATATTCATGACACAGTTATAAAATACACTCACCTAAAGGATTATTAGGAACACCATACTAATACTGTGTTTGACGCCCTTTCGCCTTCAGAACTGCCTTAATTCTACGTGGCATTGATTCAACAAGGTGCTGAAAGCATTCTTTAGTAATGTTGGCCCATATTGATAGGATAACATCTTGCAGTTGATGGAGATTTGTGGGATGCACATCCAGGGCACGAAGCTCCCGTTCCACCACATCCCAAAGATGCTCTATTGGGTTGAGATCTGGTGACTGTGGGGGCCATTTTAGTACAGTGAACTCATTGCCATGTTCAAGAAACCAATTTGAAATGATTCCAGCTTTGTGACATGGAGCATTATCCTGCTGGAAGTAGCCATCAGAGAATGGGTACATGGTGCTCATAACGGGATGGACATGGTCAGAAACAATGCTCAGGTAGGCCGTGGCATTTAAACGATGCCCAATTGGCACTAAGGGGTCTAAAGTGTGCCAAAAAAACATCCCCCACACCATTACACCACCACCACCAGCCTGCACAGTGGTAACAAGGCATGATGGATCCATGTTCTGACTCTACCATCTGAATGTCTCAACAGAAATCCAGACTCATCAGACCAGGCAACATTTTTCCAGTCTTCAAAGGTCCAATTTTGGTGAACTCGTGCAAATTGTAGCCTCTTTTTCCTATTTGTAGTGGAGATGAGTGGTACCCGGTGGGGTCTTCTGCTGTTGTAGCCCATCCGCCTCAAGGTTGTGTGTGTTGTGGCTTCACAAATGCTTTGCTGCATACCTCGGTTGTAACGAGTGGTTATTTCAGTCAAAGTTGCTCTTCTATCAGCTTGAATCAGTCGGCCCATTCTCCTCCATTCTCCTCTGACCTCTAGCATCAACAAGTCATTTTTGCCACAGGACTGCCGCATACTGGATGCTTTTCCCTTTTCACACCATTCTTATAAACCCTAGAAATGGTTGTGCGTGAAAATCCCAGTAACTGAGCAGATTGTGAAATACTCAGACCGGCCCGTCTGGCACCAACAACCATGCCACGCTCAAAATTGCTTAAATCCCCTTTCTTTCCCATTCTGACATTCAGTTTGGAGTTCAGGAGATTGTCTTGACCAGGACCACACCCCTAAATGCATTGAAGCAACTGCCATGTGATTGGTTGATTAGATGATTGCATTAATGAGAAATTGAACAGGTGTTCCTAATAATGTTCCTAGTATTAACGCTTAATTAAATTTTAATGACAAATTCAATTTGTACCACTGAAAAAGAGTGGTCATACAAAAATTGACAGCCAATGTCAAAACCAACCACATGACAGTTTAATGTAATGTTAACCCATAAAGCTAAGCAGTTTCTTAAGTTTGATAAGTAATCTGCTATGTCATGTTTATGACAGGTTATGTTGTCTTGGTAATGTCAAGTTGTCATGACAACGACACAGACAGGTTATGATGTATTGGTTTATGTCAAGTTGTCATAACAAAGACATCTCCAACAATGTCATCTTTGCATTAAAAATGACATAATTGAGTGAATGACACTTAATGACAGTTGTCATGAACGTGCATAAAAACTGACATGTGTCAGGTCATGATTATGAAGGTGTCATGTCAGTCTTATGCACACCCCTTCAAGTAAAGTGTTACCAAAAGGATTTTAAATAACCTCTGAAAAGTATAATCATTCATATGTACTCAGTACTTGGTTTGGGCCCCTTTTGCATGAATTACTGCCTCAATGCGGCGTGGCATGGATGCTATCCGCCTGTGGCACTGCTGAGGTGTATTGAAGACCAGGATGCTTCAATAGTGGCCTTCAGCTTGTCTGCATTGTTTGGTCTCATGTCTCTCATCGTTCTCTTGGCAATGCCCCGTAGATTCTCTATGGGGTTCAGGTCAGGCGAGTTTGCTGGCCAATCAAGCACAGTTATCCCATGGTCATTGAACCAGGTTTTGGTACTTTTAGGCAGTGTGGGCAGATGCCAAGTCCTGCGGGAAAATGAAGTCAGCACCTCCATAAAGCTTGTCTAATGAAGGAAGCATGAAGTGCTCTAAAATGTCCTGGTAGACGGGTGCGTTGGCTCTGGACTTAATAAAGCACAGTGGACCAACACCAGCCAATGACATGGCTCTCCAAACCATCACAGACTGGGGAAACTTCACACTGGACTGTGTTCCTCTGGGACTCTGGGACCTTGGTTTCCAAATGAGATGCAAAATTTGCTCTCATCAGGAGAGAGGACTGGACCACTGAGCAACAGACCAGTTCTTTACTTCTTTAGCCCAGGATTGACGCTTCTGACGGCATTTGAAGCCCATGTCCAGGATCCGTCTGTGTGTGGTGGCTCTTGATGGAGTGACTCCAGCTCCCGCACACATTTGAATGGCCCTTTCCTGACAATCCTCTCCAGGCTGCGGTCATCCCTGCAGCTTGTGTACCTTTTTCTTCCACACTTTTCCCTTCCACTTAACTTTCTATTAATGTGCTTTGAGAACATCCAACTTCTTTTGCAATTCCCTTTTGAGGCTTTCCCTCCTTGTGGAAGGTGTCAATGATGGTTTTCTGCACAGCTGTCAGGTCAGCCGTCTTTTCCCCATGATTGTGAATTCTTCTGAACCAGACTGAGAGACCGTTTAAGGGCTCAGGAACCCTTTGCAGGTGTTTTGGATTAATTATCTGATTCGAGTGTGACACATTGAGCCTACAGTAATGAATTTTCTGAGATTTTTGTATTTGGGGTTTTCATCAGCTGTAAATCATAAAAATTATAACAAATAAAGGCCTCAAATATCTCACTTAGCATGTGATGAGTCTATATAATATATTACTTTCACCTTTTAAATTGAATTACTGGAATAAATTAACTTTTCCACGACAAATTTATTGAGATGCACCTGTATATTATTTATTATAATTATTCATATATATATATATATATATATATATATATATATATATATATATATATATATATACAGGTCCTTCTCAATAAATTAGCATATTGTGATAAAGTTCATTATTTTCCATAATGTAATGATACAAATTAAACTTTCATATATTTTAGATTCATTGCACACCAACTGAAATATTTCAGGTCTTTTATTGTTTTAATACTGATGATTTTGGCATACAGCTCATGAAAACCCAAAATTCCTGTCTCAATAAATTAGCATATCATGAAAAGGTTCTCTAAACGAGCTATTAACCTAATCATCTGAATCAAAATTACACCTGCAAAAGATTCCTGAGGCTTTTAAAAACTCCCAGCCTGGTTCAGTACTCAAAACCGCAATCATGGGTAAGACTGCCGACCTGACTGCTGTCCAGAAGGCCATCATTGACACCCTCAAGCAAGAGGGTAAGACACAGAAAGAAATTTCTGAAAGAATAGGCTGTTCCCAGAGTGCTGTATCAAGGCACCTCAGTGGGAAGTCTGTGGGAAGGAAAAAGTGTGGCAAAAAACGCTGCAAAACGAGAAGAGGTGACCGGACCCTGAGGAAGATTGTGGAGATGGACCGATTCCAGACCTTGGGGGACCTGCGGAAGCAATGGACTGAGTCTGGAGTAGAAACATCCAGAGCCACCGTGCACAGGCGTGTGAAGGAAATGGGCTACAGGTGCCGCATTCCCCAGGTCAAGCCACTTTTGACCCAGAAACAGCGGCAGAAGCGCCTGACCTGGGCTACAGAGAAGCAGCAGTGGACTGTTGCTCAGTGGTCCAAAGTACTTTTTTCGGATAAAAGCAAATTTTGCATGTCATTCGGAAATCAAGGTGTCAGAGTCTGGAGGAAGACTGGGGAGAAGGAAATGCCAAAATGCCTGAAGTCCAGTGTCAAGTACCCACAGTCAGTGATGGTCTGGGGTGCCATGTCAGCTGCTGGTGTTGGTCCACTGTGTTTTATCAAGGGCAGGGTCAATGCAGCTAGCTATCAGGAGATTTTGGAGCACTTCATGCTTCCATCTGCTGAAAAGCTTTATGGAGATGATTTCATTTTTCAGCACGACCTGGCACCTGCTCACAGTGCCAAAACCACTGGTAAATGGTTTACTGACCATGGTATTACTGTGCTCAATTGGCCTGCCAACTCTCCTGACCTGAACCCCATAGAGAATCTGTGGGATATTGTGAAGAGAAAGTTGAGAGACGCAAGACCCAACACTCTGGATGAGCTTAAGGCCACTATCGAAGCATCCTGGGCCTCCATAACACCTCAGCAGTGCCACAGGCTGATCGCCTCCATGCCACGCCGCATTGAAGCAGTCATTTCTGCAAAAGGATTCCCGACCAAGTATTGAGTGCATAACTGAACATAATTATTTGAAGGTTGACTTTTTTTGTATTAAAAACACTTTTCTTTTATTGGTCGGATAAAATATCCTAATTTATTGAGACAGGAATTTTGGGTTTTCATGAGCTGTATGCCAAAATCATCAGTATTAAAACAATAAAAGACCTGAAATATTTCAGTTGGTGTGCAATGAATCTAAAATATATGAAAGTTTAATTTTTATCATTACATTATGGAAAATAATGAACTTTATCACAATATGCTAATTTATTGAGAAGGACCTGTATATATATATATATATATATATGTATATAGTATGTATGCATATATATAATTATTATTATTATTAATATATTATATAATACATACATAAAAATGGCAGTTAAATAGTTTATGTAATAACAAAATTATATGCATATGAGATATATATCTATATATTTATATCTATATACAGTTTATATATATCACTGAATATCATATACATATATATGATATATTATATTATATTAATATATATTAGTGCTGTCGAATTGATTAATCACATCTAACACAAGTTTGTTTACATAATACTGTATGTGTGTGTGTGTATATATATATATATATATATGTGTGTGTGTGTAATAATATATGTATATACACACATATATTATGTGAACACAAACTTGTATGTTAGATGTAATTAATCACGATTAATCGATTTGACAGCACTATATATATATATTAAACTGTAATATAATTAGTGCTGTCAATCAATAATTAAAAAAAACAACTAATTAATCACATATTTTTCCAGGAATTAATCGCGATTAAAAACATCAGAGTTTTGAATATTTTTATATTGTAATCATTTCAGTTACTCTCCAAATTAATGTAGAAACATCTTAAAGACTGTGCTTTTAATAATATTTGTTTGTAATGGCATATTTTGATGAATGAAGGCCAGTATCACTGATACTAATACTGGTCTCTATGAAATGAATAATAATGAATCATGAATATAATAAGGGCTTGGTTTTGTGGCAGTGCTGTTTGTCCAAACAACGGTGCGAGTGTCCAGAAACCCTCGCGTGTGAAGACACTGTCCGTCTCTGCAGGACTGAAAACTGTCACAGAACGAGTGTGAGTGTTTGTAAACTCATGCATGAACTTACCGGAGGACTCCTGAAGATGAGAAGAGACGAGCCTCTCAGGGCCACAAACCTGCAGCGCTGTGTCGGCCCGGCGTCGCTGCCCTGGAGCTGCTCACACACCCAACCCATGTGGACAATCTGCAGGAGAAAATCAATCCAGCATCTCTGTGTGTTCAGCACACATTGGCAGGGCTTCCTCTGCCAGTATTGGATTTCTCCTGAGTAAATATGACTGAATTACTCTCTGCTGCTTATGAATTACTAATCAAAATGCAACAAAGATGGCACGATGGCAGTGAGATGTGTTATTGTTATGGTTATGACATATTCTGAGGCTGTAAAAGAACTGTACAATAAGATAAGATAATTACTTTCTCTCCTATAAGATTCAGAGGAATACGTCAATGTACAAATGACCCACCTGATCATCAGGAGAACAGTATTTATTCGCCGTCTTTATCTGAAACAAATGGAAACATTTCTAAATTAATGAACGTATTTTTCACTCTGCATATTTATCATTATTTATTACAAATTACAACTATAGTTAAATTACCAGATATTTATTCTGATGAATCACTTTAAAATAATAAAAAAATATATATAATTACTAATATTATTATTATTCTATGTTTATTTAACATATGTGAATAGCCTGATACAGCAATATTATAATTTATATAACATATAATACAATATAATAGTAGATGAGCTACAGTAATATTGCTGTGTTGGATTATTCATGGCTCCTATGCTTTTTAATATTATTTGTATATTATTTTAACTGATACAATATGTCATTCAGTTCTATATTATAATGGATTATATTTTTCATTATTTAATATTTATCGCTAATTACGACTATAATGAAATTACTAGCTATTGATCATTTAATAATATACTTTGAAATTATATATTTATATATATATATATATATATATATATATATATATATATATATATATATATATATATATATATATATATATATATATATAAACTCATGATATTATTCTGTTTGTTTATCATGTGAATAGCTGACCCAGCAATAGCACTGTAGCTCAACTAATATCATATCATATCCTATCATATAACATCATATCATATATCATATCATATAACATCATACCATATCATCAATCATATCATATCCAATCATATAACATTATACCATATCATATCATATCATGTCATATCATATATCATATCATATAACATCATATCATATCATATCATATCATATCATATCATATCATATCATATCATATCATATCATCAATCATATCATATCCAATCATATAACATTATATCATATCATATCACATCATATCATATAACATCATATAACATTATACCATATCATATATCAGATCATATCTTATATCATCATATAACATTATACCATATCATCAATCATATCATATCCTATCATTCCGTTTTTAATAAACATTATTATTAAACTGATGTAATAGTATGATATGACATTCAGTTATATTATGTATTATTTTTCATTATTAAATATTCATCACTAATTACAAATATAATGCATGTAATATAATTACTATTAGCTATTGATAATTTAATACTTATTAAATGACATAATATATTATAATATATTATTTAGCTTTTACTAAACATATATACACATTATGATATAATATTATTTCTATGTTTATTTATCATATGTGTTCAGAAATCTTCCATTTTCCATTGTGGTAACACTTATATATGCAGTATAAAAGTTCATACACTATACTGCCAAAAGTTTTGTGACGCCTGCCTTTACATGCACATGAACTTTAATGACATCCCATTCTTAATCCGTAGGGTTTAATATGGAGTTGGCCCACCCTTTGCAGCTCTAACAGCTTCAGCTCTTCTGGGAAGGCTTTCCTCAAGGTTTAGGAGTGTGTTTATGGGGATTCTTCTAGAAGCGCATTTGTGAGGTCAGGCACTGATGTTGGACGAGAAGGCCAGCCGCTCTAATTCATCCCAAAGGTGTTCAATCGGGTTGAGGTCAGGACTCTGTGCAGGCCAGTCAAGTTCCTCCACACCAAACTCGCTCATCCATGTCTTTATGGAGCGACGCTTTGTGCACTGGAGCGCAGTCATGTTGGGACAGGAAGGGGCCGTCCCCAAACTGTTCCCACAAAGTTGGGAGCATGAAATTGTCCAAAATGTCTTGGTGAAGCATTAAGAGTTCCTTTCACTGGAACTAAGGGGCCAAGCCCAACCCTTGAAAAACAACCCCACACCATAATCCCTACTCCACCAAACTTTACACTTGGCACAGTACAGTCAGGCAAGTCCCGTTCTCCTGGCAACCGCCAAACCCAGACTCGTCCATGGGATTGCCAGATAGAGAAGCGCGGTTGGTCACTCCAGTGAACACGTCTGTTGAGCGTGGAATATTTAGTAGTAAGGAAATGTCCCGAATGGACTTATTGCACAGGTGGCAACCGATCACAGCACCACGCTTGAGTTCACTGAGCTCCTGAGAGAGACCCATTCTTTCACTAATGTGTGTAGAAGCGTCTGCAGGCCTAGTGCTTGATTTATACACCAGTGGCCATGAAGTGATTGAACACCTGAACTCAATGATTTGGAGGGGCGCCCCAATACTTTTGGCAATATATAGTGTATAATGCAGTATATTCATAAATCATTATAATGATTAAATCTAATGAATATGTATTACAATCGTTAAAGGTGAACCATGAATATGCAAGTATTATTAATTGACATTCTTAAAGAAAGCATATAGCCCTATAATGCATTAAAACAAATATTATACATATACACTCACCTAAAGGATTATTAGGAACAGCATACTAATACTGTGTTTGACCCACTTTCGCCCTCAGAACTGCCTTAATTCTACGTGGCATTGATTCAACAAGGTGCTGAAAGCATTCTTTAGAAAGGTTGGCCCATATTGATAGGATAACATCTTGCAGTTGATGGAGATTTGTGGGATGCACATCCAGGGCACGAAGCTCCCGTTCCACCACATCCCAAAGATGCTCTATTGGGTTGAGATCTGGTGACTGTGGGGGCCATTTTAGTACAGTGAACTCATTGTCATGTTCAAGAAACCAATTTGAAATGATTCCAGCTTTGTGACATGGAGCATTATCCTGCTGGAAGTAGCCATCAGAGGATGGGCACATGGTGCTCATAAAGAGATGGACATGGTCAGAAACAATGCTCAGGTAGGCCGTGGCATTTAAACGATGCCCAATTGGCACTAAGGGGCCTAAAGTGTGCCAAGAAAACATCCCCCACACCATTACACCACCACCACCAGCCTGCACAGTGGTAACACGGCATGATGGATCCATGTTCTCATTCTGTTTACGCCAAATTCTGACTCTACCATCTGAATGTCTCAACAGAAATCCAGACTCATCAGACCAGGCAACATTTTTCCAGTCTTCAACTGTCCAATTTTGTTGAGCTCATGCAAATTGTAGCCTCTTTTTCCTATTTGTAGTGGAGATGAGTGGTACCCGGTGGGGTCTTCTGCTGTTGTAGCCCATCCGCCTCAAGGTTGTGCGTGTTGTGGCTTCACAAATGCTTTGCTGCATACCTCGGTTGTAACGAGTGGTTATTTCAGTCAAAGTTGCTCTTCTATCAGCTTGAATCAGTCGGCCCATTCTCCTCTGACCTCTAGCATCAACAAGGCATTTTCGCCCACAGGACTGCCGCATACTGGATGTTTTTCCCTTTCACACCATTCTTTGTAAACCCTAGAAATGGTTGTGGGTGAAAATCCCAGTAACTGAGCAGATTGTGAAATACTCAGACCGGCCCGTCTGGCACCAACAACCATGCCACGCTCAAAATTGCTTAAATCACCTTTCTTTCCCATTCTGACATTCAGTTTGGAGTTCAGGAGATTGTCTTGACCAGGACCACACCCCTAAATGCATTGAAGCAACTGCCATGTGATTGGTTGATTAGATAATTGCATTAATGAGAAATTGAACAGGTGTCCCTAATAATCCTTTAGGTGAGTGTATAAACACACCTTCATAATGCATTATAGATATAGGAAGAATGTATTTTAAACTCATGAAGTGCACAAACAGCGGCTGCTTTCGAGGCTGCTATCTTTCTAAATAAGTCACGCTTGTCAGCAGTGATTGACAGTATATCGACGTGCCACTGAATCACAGCCAAAGTCGACTTATCAGCCAATAATCCGCTCGCGGGTCAGAATGTGTCAAACAACACTCATCTCCCATCATCCTCGCTGCTCAAGCATGTGTCACACGCTCTATTTATAGGTTATAGGTCACCACAATAACAGTTCCGCTTCCCTCTCGCACACACAATCAGCTGTTAATTGGCCGTTCAGCAATCAGTCTCCGTCTCCATCATTAGGTGACGTAAGGCAGTAATTGCACGTAAAACAGGCAGCTGTGTGACAGTCAGTTAGTGCACGCCGGAGAAAAAGCCCATTGGATCATCAGCGCACTAATTAAAACAACGCACAGGAAATGAGATCGTTAGGCGATATTCTTGGCAAGCGCTCGGTTCTGAGAGCAGCATTATGACTTATGAATTGGGCCCAAGAAAGCAGGAATCTGGAGAAACTCAACTGACCTTTATGCTGCTTTTTATTTTACAGAAAGCAATGCATTATTAGTGAGAGATTATTTTTGGAGACAAACAATCCCTTCATAAGAGCTGAATCTCACGAACAATATCGACAAATATCCTGCTAAATAAAAAAGCAAATAAATGAATATACTGTCATATAATATAATATAATATAATATAATTAATATAATATAATAATGTACTATAATATAATATAATATATAATATAATATAATATAATATAATATAATATAATATAATATAATATAATATAATTAATATAATATAATATAATTAATATAATATAATATAATATATAATATAATATAATTAATATAATATAATAATGTACTATAATATAATATAATATAATATAATATAATATAATATAATATAATATAATATATAATATAATATAATTAATATAATATAATAATGTACTATAATATAATAAAATATAATATAATATAATATAATTAATATAATATAATAATGTACTATAATATAATATAATATAATATAATTAATATAATATAATATAATATAATATAATTAATATAATATAATATAATATAATATAATATAATATAATATAATATAATATAATATAATTAATATAATATAATAATGTACTATAATATAATATAATATAATATAATATAATTAATATAATATAATATAATATAATATAATATAATATAATATAATATAATTAATATAATATAATATAATATAATATAATATAATATATAATATAATATAATTAATATAATATAATAATGTACTATAATATAATATAATATAATTAATATAATATAATATAATATAATATAATTAATATAATATAATATAATATAATATAATATAATATAATATAATATAATATAATATAATATAATATAATATAATAAATATAATATAATATAATATAATATAATTAATATAATATAATAATGTACTATAATATAATATAATATAATATAATATAATATAATATAATATAATTAATATAATATAATATAATTAATATAATATAATATAATATATAATATAATATAATTAATATAATATAATAATGTACTATAATATAATATAATATAATATAATATAATATAATTAATATAATATAATATAATATAATATAATATAATATAATATAATATAATATAATATAATATAATATAATATAATATAATATAATATAATATAATATAATATAATATAATATAATATATAATATAATATAATAAATATAATATAATATAATATAATATAATATAAAATAACATGATTTAAAATAATAAATGAATATAATATAATATAACAACATAATAAATTAATATAATATTATATTATATAGATCACAATTAGTAGATTTGATAGCACTATATACTTTATATATAACTAATATAATATAATTAATATAATATAATTAATATAATAAATTAAATTAATTTAATTTAATTTAATTTAATAAATTAACATAATATAATATAATATAAAATAACATGATATAAAATAATAAATTAATATAATATAATATAACATAACATAATAAATTAATATAATATTATATTATATAGATCACAATTAGTAGATTTGATAGCACTATATACTGTATATATAACTAATAATATAATATAATATAATAAATATACTATAATAAATTAATATAATATAATACATTAATATAATATAACAAGATAATTATAAAATAATGTGTTATTATAATTTAATATTTAATTACATTTAATTAATATTACTTTACCTCAACCGCTATTACATTATATTGGATTATGTTATATTATAAATCATGATATACACACACACACACACACACACACACACAATGATTTACAATTTAATATAATAGCCATATAATACTCATGCTGTTATGATATTCATAAATAATAAAAAACGATATTTAGTTCTGTAATATATTATATGTATAATAATATAACAAATAATGGCTTAATTGTCCAAACAATAACAACATAAAATAAATAAGTAAATAAAGAAATGAAAAGTATGCATAAAGAAATGGCGACCTGAATAATGAATCATTTCTGGATTGTTTGATTATTTTCTCAGTAATGCAAAATAAAAGAATAAATGAAAGAATAAATAAATAAAAGCATGTTAATAATAAACATAAAGTATATATTTACTAATAAACAATAATTGCTTCAAGACAGGACTGTCTTCACTTCACTTGAGATGTCTCCAAAACAAAGGCGAAAAAAGAGAAATAAATACACTAAAACAAGTTTTGCTCTCTTTGACACGGTTCATAAAGCTGCAGTCTACAGAAAGCCATCATCTAAACCAGACTCGACTACATCCGACACTTGTCACTGTCCAAATATCATTTCTAATGTTCTCTTATGATCTGGAGGCGAAACACAACCCAGGCGTGACTTTGTAAGATTCACAAATAAAGAGCATTATATATGGAGGACTGTAAACAACACGATATATTTCAGTGCTTGTGCATTCTCTTGCGAATGTAAGACGCAGAGAGTCCGAACACAGCAAAGCTCCAGTTACATGTTCATATTTCAACCCGAGGACTGTCGTGAAATGGCGTCCAGTTTTCTGGCATGCAGTCCAGAATGTCAATGCATGAAATATGAGCATTAGCCTTGTTTATCATCAGAGTGCAGTTCATTCACACCTCCATGTCTATCGCTGTAGTTCATAGACTCATGGCTTACAGCAGATAATGCATGTTACTTACACTCTCCTGCGTCAGATCGTTGATATTGGTTGATATTGCTTGAAGCCAGTCTGTGCTTTCTCCTGGCGTGCAAAATTGAAGAACGTGCGTGCAAACGCCATCTAAGGCAATGACTTCAAAACTGTTCGATCTGGAAGAAGAAGAGGAGGAGGATGAAAAAGAATATATTAAATTCACTCATAAAAGTACAACACTGACATACCATACTCTTAACAGCACGCAGGTTTTCATCTGCATGCATTTTACAGGTATTATTTAATATTAGTGTATTTATATATGTAAACTAATAATATCATATATATCAAATATAATGAATATATAAAATAATACAACTATAAAGTAAATAATTAATAAATAAATAAAAAGTATTACAACTACAACTAATACAAAATGAATAATGAAAATATATTGCTACTACTACTACTAAGAATTATAATAATAAAGGATTACTAAATGAATAATATAATTCATATAACAAATATCTCAAATAAAACTAATAACGTAAATAATAAATACATAATGATATACAATAAATTAAATAAAAACAATAATGTAATACAAATCTACTTGTAATAATAATAATACATATAATAAATTATTACTAAATGAATAATTCATATCATTATTATAACAAATATACTAAATAATAATACTAAATAATACAGTAAGTAAAAACAATGCAATTATTATTATTACTAGTACTACTACTGTAATAATAATGATAATAAATTATTACTTATAATAATAGTAAATAATAAATTAAATAAAAAGAATAAATTAATACAAATAAAATAAATAATAAATACATAATAATATATAATAAAAACAATAAAAAATAAAGTAATGAAAATGTACTTGTAATAATAACTATAATAAATTCTTACTAAATGAATAATTAATATAATTATTATAACAAATATATTAAATAATACAAATAATATAGTAAACAATAAATAAATAAAAATAAAAAATAAAATGATTATTATTACTATTACTGTAATATTAATAATAATAATAATAATACATTATTACTTATAATAATAGTAAATAATAAATTAAATAAAAATAATAAATCAATACAAATAGAAGTATTACTACTACTACTACTGCTACTAATAATAATAATAAATTATTACTAAATGAATAATATAATTAATATTAACAAATATATAAAATAAAACAAATAAAATAAATAAATACATAATAATATATAATAAAAACAATAAAAAATAAAGTAATGAAAATGTACTTGTAATAATAACTATAATAAATTCTTACTAAATGAACAATTAATATAATTATTATAACAAATATATTAAATAATACAAATAATATAGTAAACAATAAAAAAATAATAATTATTATTATTACTATTACTGTAATAATAATAATAATAATAATAATAATAATAATAATACATTATTACTTATAATAATAGTAAATAATAAATTTAATAAAAATAATAAATTAAAGTAGTAAAGTATTACTACTACTACTACTAATAATAATAATAAATAAATATTATAATTAATATAAGTTTTATATATATATATATATATATATATATTAAATAAAGTAAATATTAAATACATACTAATATATAATACATTTAACAAAAATAATAAACTATTACTAAAAATTACAAGTAATAACAATAACAATCATACATTATTACTAAATTAATAATTCATATAATTAGTATAACAAATATATACAATAATAAAGTAAATATATATATATTTTTTTAAATAAAAATAAGAAATAAAAACATTATTACTACTAATAATAATACTAATAATATTAATAATGCATTACAATACTAAATTGATAAAAATATAATAATTACTACTAATAATAACAATAATGAATTATCGATTCGAACACATGGAGGTCGAGTGACAAGCATACCTCTGGTTGAAACATGCATTGTATATCATTTCAGAAGCTTTCACAATCTATTTTTAAATAACCAGCATGCACCAGCATCTCACAGTATGAGGTCAGCAATACATGAGGACTGAACAGAGCCAGCCGGAGTAAATAAACTACATATTCATGCCATAAGCAATATCAATATCAATTTCTATTTTCTGCATTTTGCTGCAGTGCCTTTACCGATCAGTGATTGGCTCTTTTGTTTAGAAGGCGGGACTTGTTCTGCATATGGCGTGTTGCACTTTCTCCCGTTCACAGTAAAACGAGTGCACCTAAAGTCTCAGCCGTCAGTTCAGATTATGCGTCCTGGTTATGTCCGTTTGTTTTGAATGTGAAAAGCTATCAATACAAATTTACGAGGGATGAAATGCACTTGCTGAAAGACATGTTGTCACGCTCACCCCACCATCAATTGTATATAATGGGGCGGCTTTGACATTTAATTTCAGTGTGTGTTCGGAGATGAATTACACTTGGATTTGCCGGACTGACTTTTTAATGATAGCTGTCAGTTCGACAGAAAGCGGCTGACGGGTCAAAACGCATTTTTGAGCGATCATTTCCATTGTGACCTTTAGGATGTAGATTTAATGCATTGCTTATGAAGGACAAATGCAAAGGGCTTTTTTAAAACCTCTGAAGATAAATATTTCTAATGCATGCTGTCAAGAGAGAGCAAGCCTCCTCTATGAGAAGCAACACGTCTTTAGCAACTTTCCAACTTTTCCAATAAATGGCATGATTTCAATTAATGCCGACCATGTGTGAGATGCACAGGCCTTTTTCAGATAGAAATTGCCTGGAGAATGTAATGTTCTGCCTGAACAGACTGTAGCCAAGTGCGCTGAAACCAAGAAGCCCGTGTGAGTGACAGAACACAATAAAAAATCTATTAGTCTGGAGAGCGGCGTTTTCATCGGCATACGTGGAGAGAGGCTTATAATGAAGGCGAGAAGAACAGCAGCAAAAGGAGACGGACGAGATGTTGCAAAGACACTTTGGGCGTGACAAAGCCAGTCACAGGAGAACTGTCGCAAAAAAACTGTTGTGAAATCTGAAAGCATCTCACAGTCAGAAAGAGCGACGCTCCGTGGGAATAGTTTCTACTATTCCACTAACTTTGCAACTACATGTCAGTCATTAGAGTATTGGTAGGCTGTCTGCTTAAAGTGCCCCTATTATGTTTTTATCGAATAATCCCTTTCATGATGTGTGTAATATGGACTATATTGCCAAAAGTATTGGGACACCCCTCTACCCCTCCACCAGTGTTGCCAACTCTCGCGAGACAAATAAGCAACCGCAGCTTCAAAAACAAGCCCAAAACAAGCCCAATATTATTAAATTATTTATTATCATCAATATTATTTATAATAAATATTTTTTTATCAATAAATGGGCCTGCAACATATTACACTGAAACCTTTCGGCGTTTGAAAAGCAAAAACAGATGTTATTTTACAAAAATTATCAAATTGCAATAAGGACACTCAATATCCTCCGATCAGCTGTGAACAGAAGAGGTTTGGAGATCGAAAAAGAGAAAAAGTGACAAGAAGGCCAATTATGGTAACCCATAGTCGGAGTAAGTGCACACACATTATGGGCAGTAAGAAGTGAACACACACTGCAAAACCTTGTAAAAGATAAGCCCTACATCTCAATGTGCATATACTATCTGCCTAAATAGTATTGAAAATTACTAATGACACATACTATTTATTACTATACGTTTGATAGTATGCACACTGGGACACAGACAAGCACTAAGGGAGCGCCAAAAAACCGCAACCCGCGACTCGTGATTTTTGAACGCGACTTGCCAAAAAAAGAAGCCCAAAGTCGCGTGTTATACGCGGACTTGGCAACTATGCCCTCCACTCTTCTACAAACATTATGGGCCGCTCTCAGGAGCTCGGAGAACTCAAGCGTGATCGGTTGACACCTGTGAAATAAGTCCATTCGGGACATTTACTCACTACTAAATATTCCACGCTCAACTGTTAGTGGTGTTATAACAAAGTGGAAGCAATTGGGAACAACAGCAACTCAGCCACGAAGTGAAATCACAGAGCGGGGTCAGCGCATGCTGAGGGTCATAGAAGTCGCCTACTTTCTGCAGAGTCAGACCTCCAAACTTCTGTGGCCTTCAGATGAGCTCAAGAACAGTGTGTAGAGCTTCATGGAATGGGTTTCCATGACCGAGCTGCTCATCCAAGCCTTACATCACCGAGTGCAATGCAAAGCGTGGGATGTAGTGGGGTAAAGCGCGCCGCCACTGGACTCAAGAGCAGTGGAGACGTGTTCTCTGAGTGACCAATCACGCTTCTCTGTCTGGCAATCCCATGGACGAGTCTGGGTTTGGCGGTTGCCAGGAGAACGGGACTTGCCTGACTGCATTGTGCCAAGTGTAAAGTTTGGTGGAGGGGGGATTATGGCGTGGGGTTGATGTTTAGGGGTTGGGATTGGCCCCTTGGTTCCAGTGAAAGGAAGCTTCTCAAATCTCAGAGTTCAACGCGGGATTCGCAAAACACTTACTCTTGAAAGATTACATTTACATTTATGCATTTGGCAGACGCTTTTATCCAAAGCGACTTACAGTGCCCTTATTACAGGGACAATCCCCCTGGAGCAACATGGAGTAAAGTGCCTTGCTCAAGGACACACTGGTGGTGACCGCTGGGATCGAACCAGCAACCTTCTGCATATCAGTTCAGTGGTTTAACCCACTGGACCACCACCTCTCCAGGGGTCAGTGGGTCAAAGATGGGTCAGTACTCAAGTTTATTTGGACCATCAGCTCCTCAGAATCACAACCTGTAAGTATGAATAATTATTGTATACAATGTATATATAATGTGTAATGTATATATTTTCTACCGGGTGTTCAAAATACATTGTTTTGTACTATGTCAATTTATGGCTAACTCACGTTATTACTGTCTTACTGAAATTCTACTGTTAATCAGCTGTGGGCTGCAATATTACCTAAAACTGTGTCTATTAATGCAGATTGTCTGTCGTTCTTACTCCTTTGAGTAAAGATAAAGGATGGAGCAAGATTTGTTTTGCAAACTTTAATGTTACATCAGTCATTCACGTTAGTGCTGGGATAACGTATGCACTGTTATTGATACAGTTCCCACATGTGTACCGCAATAAATTAGAAATATAGACATGGGTTTGTCGATGGACATACTCTTGTTAATGCTGATGGTGAGGAATTACAGTTGCAACATCTCATAATGTCCCTCAAAATGAGGTTTATTAATGTGCAATGCAGAGAAATACTGTCCTTACAGTCTGTACAATCGCTGAGCTTTAGGAAGCCTCCAGATGGAGCTGAAGTTCAGTTATGGTAATGGGGGTTTAACAAACCGGGCCATCTGACCAATCAGAGCAGAGTAGACCAATCACAACAGACTGAGCCATCTCTGACCAATCAGAGCAGAGTAGACTCACGGAAAGGAGGGATTTAGAGAGACTGATTCGTCTATCGTGTCGTTTGAGAATCACTGAACATTGTGGTGATGTGCAGTGGATATTAACGGAAAATGAAAGTGTTTTTTGACCGCATGTAAACCTGTTGTTGGAGACTCCAAAACAAAATGAGGAATCTTTAAAATAGTATAATTGGGGCACTTTATTTTGATGCTCCCTTAACAGCCATTCTACTGACTATAAGTATCTGTGCAACTTCATGTTATTCTACTAACCCGAACCTAACAGTCTACTAATACTCTAATGAGAGCTAGTAGACAGTAGTACAGTAGCTGCAAAGATAACCAAAACGTACAGGATTACAATAATAACATCCTTCAGCTGAAACTCCTTCATTAAAGATCAAATATCATCATACCTTTAGATGTTGAAAGTTTAATGTCTCTCTGTATTCAATAATTCTACCCCTTAAAACTCATCTCTGATCACCAAAATTACATATTTAAAACACTGATTAGCCTATTATTGCTAATTTGAGATATTATAGCCTATTGATTTAAAATTAAACATGTTTCAAATTAGGCTATTATAATGGTGTGTTGTATGCAAACAGCATTGTTAGTGTGCTTTAGTGTGTTTTTTAAAGAAACACAACAGTGAACACAATTCTAGGTTTAATTCTAGTTGGGAAATCATCATTTTGGGACTATTTGCAAATAATATTTGAATTAATTTCATCAAATATATCGTTAGTCTCGAGATTCTTCCCGTTAGTGAATAAATACATAGATCTGCTGTTGACACTGGAGTTCCCCAGGGGTCTGGTGGTAGAGTTTTTGTAAACCATGTCGAAGGTTACAGATTTTAATCCGCCCTCATATGTTTTTTCTTCTTCTTCATTAAAATCAAAGATGTTCAATGATTGTATATTAAGTGCATGGACACATTGTGTGTAGGGTTGGGTACCGAACTCGGTACTTTTAAGGGCACCGACCGAATTACATCGGTACTACCGAGTACCGATTCACATTAAATCAATCGGTACCAAATTTCGGTACCTGAGAACGCATCTGGTGATATAGACAAGTGTCTGTTAATATTAAACCGTGAAAAGACTATTTAAATACGAATCATGCGTGTCTCTGTGCGATCACTATGACGGTCGCGTGTTCCCATCTCTTCCGTCTCATATGAGGACATGATATGATCTCCAGAGCCGCTCTAAGAGTCACTTTATGAGCATTTTACCGTTTCATTTGAGAAAAACTACCGTAATATCATAAACACAGAAACTCAAAAGGTCTTCATGGCAACTCGTCAAAATAAAAGTCTGGTTTATCTTGACAAATACATCACTTGTACAGTAGAATTGAGATACGTCTCAATTAATAATACTAACACTAATGTAATAATAATAATAATAATAATAATAATCTAAACTTTATTTTTTAAGTAATAAATAACAATTGTTCTGTTTTAATGTTTTAATTTTAACCATATAAAGCTCAGTTGGCAGCACTTTATTTCACAAAAAAAAGTTTAATTCAATTAAAAGATAAATTATATTAATGTCTTATGTCTTCATTTGATTACTAGAAAATACATAACCTCATTTGTGGGAAATCTTTTCATAGAAATGAAATTAAAAAGAAAATAACAATATGGTATGGCTAGTAGCTTACTAATTACTAATAAATATTACAGTAATCAAACATCACAGACAATGGCAGACAGAGACGAGGGCAGCTCTGGCATAATGTCAATAACACGTCTATAAATGACTTACAGTTTATTTATAGTTATTGATGTAAACATCCCTAAAGTACCGAAAAAAGGTACCGTTGGGTACCGGTACCAAATTTCGGGTATCGGATGTGAACGGTACCCATCCCTAATTGTGTGCATTTTGTTTTGTGATTTCACAGGAAAGAATAGAGTCCCCGCAACTGCATTAAGCGATAGATTGATGCGCTCGTCTTTGTGAAGACTGTGCACGAGCCAAAAGAGAATGTAAACCCCACCTACTTTGATTTGATTGGCCATCTCAATCATTTTGAAATTGACGAGCGCCATTAGACCTGAGGCTTTTAAACTTTACTTTTAAACCTTTTTGTCATCCTAACATACAGAGCGCTGTGTAATGGAGTGCAAATGCAGCCT
Source organism: Romanogobio albipinnatus (assembly GCA_023566225.1). Taxonomy (NCBI): domain Eukaryota; kingdom Metazoa; phylum Chordata; class Actinopteri; order Cypriniformes; family Gobionidae; genus Romanogobio; species Romanogobio albipinnatus. The sequence continues at coordinate 50,982,938 of CM042249.1, forward strand.
GATCCTACCAGACTCTCGTACATTTCATTTGTACAGAGAGTCTGGCCGCTCTCCATTGACAAGCGTTCACTTCCTTGGAGGTGGGAACTCTGTTGAAATTTAAAACTATTGGATCTGCCATAACCAATCGCTAGCGTTTGCTTCTGTTTCTCACATGGAAGTCCGTAAAAATAAATGTGCCGATCCTCAGTGATAAAACCTAAACCTTGTGCATTCGGATTGTGACAGTGGAGAGTTTTGTGATCGCGCTGCTCACGTGGTCCGTGACACGATTGTGCTGTAAATAAAATGTCATATGCTTGGTATGATAAGAATAAATGCTGTCGTAAATAACGGCCCAATTCAAATGTTTACGTGCTTTTCTTCTTTTATTTTTTGAGCGGTGGTGAAATATATTGCTCTTGTAAACACTCGCCAGCATTTAAAGAAATACAAGTCTAGAAATGCATTCAAATGACAGTGAAGCGCAGCCGTACGGTGCTCTGCAGGGGTCAAAAAGGATATAAACTAGTGGTGGGCCGTTATTCTCAAAGTTGGGTTGGGAGCTGGGTCTATACTACGCAAGCTATGATGACTTTCACCTTGATATTTTAGCGCGGATGTACACCTAGCCGAATTGTACTGTAGGGGGCGAGAGAACGAGTCTTCAAACCTGTGTGTATGCCTACTAGTGTTGTCAAAAAAATCCATATTTCGCTATGTATCGATACTGAAATATCTGAAACGATACGATACTCATTTTCTACAGTATCGATATATCAGCTGCGCTCTCCTCTCCTCTCGACCGACAGCGAGTGACACGCACCCGCCTCCTCTCATTCAGTCCGTTTAATCCTCTGAACATGGCGAACGCGTGTTCTGCTGGATTTTTCCTCATGACAGCGTGTTAGTATTGGTGTGACCGGTCTGAATTTCGTGCGGGGTTGCACATAACGTTAATACTACTAATTCCCACAGATTTCGCGCTCGCATCTGAAGCGCACACACACATACCGTAATAAAGCCGCCTCTGACATACAAGTGCAAAAATGAGCTCCTTTTTCCAGTTTATTAATGGTCAAATACACTCAAAAATGTCTTAATGCCCATCTTGGTGAGTTTTAACGTAAACACAGTCGTAACCAGCTCACAGGAACAGTGCTTGGATATGCGTGCGTCAGGTCTAATGGTGTGTTCACACCGGACGCGATTGACGCAAATAAATCGTGCTATTCGCGCGAAGGTGGACGCTTGAACATTTTGAGTTTACTCGCTTCATTCGCGTGTGAAATTCGCTTCATTCGCGTGTGACTCTGATGTCTCTGTGGTGTGTCTCGAGCTATAATTCGTCTTTTAACGGGTGATCTTTGGTCTCATGGATCTATAATTTGTTCCCTGGCAAATCGTTTAGGCTGAGGGCAAAGTGAAGTTTCATTACTTTTTCTATTTTTAGGCTATTTAACTTTACGTTACCGTTGTAGCCGACTAGCACTGACTTTGAATGTTTGACTGAATTGTTTGCTTTATTTCACGTATAGCTTATTATACCTTTTACTTATACTTTTGTATTATTGATCAAACATAAACTTGCATTTAACAGAAAGAGACTGGGTTGTGTTTCATGTAATTTAATGTTATCACAGTGATAATCATATTGTCTGAACCAGATATTACAGATGTTCTCCTCATTGTTGTCACTACTAGAGCAAGCTCCTGATTGGTTAACGCGGCGCGAATATCCGCCAAAGTTCAGATTTTTTAACTTGAGCGATTCGTGCGAATCACGCGTTCAAAACGCTCAATTCGCGTCATTCGCGAATCGCGCCGCAGAATGCCATTTCGCATTGACTTGTTGACATGTAAATCACTCGCGCGAATCGCGTCCGGTGTGAACGCCACATTAAAGGGACAGAAGTTATTTATTATTCAAACTACAAAAAGACAAACGATCACTTACGAGCACACATATTCTGAATGCCTTCGGCAGATTTCAAATGAGCCATTTTAATCTAGATTAATCTAGATTAAAAAAATGTATCTATGCCCACCATTAATATAAACAGTGAATTTTGAAGTGATATATTCTTGAAAACTCAGAGATGTGGTTTCGGACAGCAATTAAATGACCACACGACCTGGTGTTTGTCCAAAACTGTAGGTCATTCAGCCGGGAATTTTTATGCGGGTGGTGGGAGACGGACGCCAATAAAATCACTGACTAGCCCCTGTAAATGATGGCAATACCTTCCGACCGCACAAGAGAAACAATTACCGGGGCTTCAGCAACTCCTTCACCACAAACGGAGCGAGCTGGAAAATCTAACTTTTCCCGGGACACAACATCATGGCCGCCAACAAAACTCAGCAAAGATTGTTCTTGCTCCGGCTTTAACTTCTGGATATTCGGCAGCGGTGCCACAACGGACCGAATGGCTTCGCTCGGATCTTTCTCTGCCACCATTACTGAACTACAACTCAAACTAGCGCACGACATCAGAGTCATCGTTCTCAGCCACTCCCTCTGTTCGCTGATTGGACCGGTAAAAATTTGTTCGGAGAAAACCTAAGACTATACCGCAGTCCCAGACAAAAAAATTGAGCGAAAGTACGTTGGAGGGCGGAGCCAGGCTAGTGCAAACGGGGGTACTTGTCAACAATGGGTTGTCTCAGTTCATTTTTAGCTCTAACGATCGCGGAGATATTCAAGAAGTTTAGCACTATAGATTTTATGTTCTAGTTTGTGATCACATTTCTTTGAAAAGAAGTCAGCTACCAATTGCTTCCCCTCATTTTGTTTTATTTCCTTCTCCTGTCTTTCCTTTCTTTTTTGGTGGCCTGATTTGGCTTTCTTTGAGAAAGACATTTCTACAGCAGAAGTTTGCGCTCCACCAGATGCTCAACTAAATAGCTTAACATGCATGCAGATGGACTAAACCATTTGGCGCATTAGCCCGGGGTGGGACAGCGAGACCTTAGTTAGTCTTTACTTTTTTGTATACAAACTGTAGTCAGTCAATCAACCAAGTTATTCAGCCAATACACTAATTTTACCTTTCATCTGATATTCGTTATGAAAATTTATTAGGAAATTAAAATATCCAGGTAAAATAAAATATTTCCCAGACTTTTCAAGGGCCCTCTCTCCTCTTGGGGTCCTGGTAATCAGTACTGGTTTTACCCCCAGTCCGACACCCCCCATTGTGACGTGATTGGTTCCAACATATTTGTGAGAACAAAGGTGATTTAAAGAGAATGTCTTCTGTTCACTGCAGTTTTAAGCAGAAAATACTCTGCAATGGCGTTGATTGAATTTGCACATGGTTTGTCTTAAAGCATATTAAAAACACCACATAGACATTTTTCACAACAGGTGGTCTTTAAAAATGCATGCACTTGCTCAAAAAGCATTTAAATCAATCGAGGAGCTGTACTCAGGGAAAAGCTTCACTACTTCATAGTGCAGTTGGTAGACAGAAAAACAAGTCAATAACAGCAAAACATACTTAACCCTGGAAAGCCTGACATTTGAAACGATAGTCAGAAAACCTCATTTTTTGAAATGGATCAGTTTACTGAAAGTTTAGACAAAATATGTTATATTATATTCGTATCATATTTGATAAATCAGGTTTTTATGGCTCGTATTGTATGATACAGTGAGAATATGGAGAGGAAAACAGCTCAGTTTTACTCAGAGACTCAAACTAAAAATATGCTAGTTGGTGCAGATGCTGATATTAAGGACATAATGTAAGATGAAACTCTGATCGTTACGTGGATCGTTATAACCAGCTATTGGGAGAATCACAACACTACAAACTTTAATATGAAGCAAAAAATGTGTTTGAAAATCAGACAAAAATTCAAAGGTACAAGACTGTGTACTTAACAACTTTAGTGAAGGAAAGAACTACAATCCCATGAAGCTTTGCGAACAGCACAAATTAATTTAAAAACAATGGAGAATTATAAAACTACTCATGGGGGGGGGGTCAAAACTTTTGTACAATAAGAGTATTTAAGTTGCCTATTACTAGAAGACTATCCTAGGACAACATGCTAGCAACGGGCTAATCATGCTAATAAAATGTTAATTCATACTAGCATTGTGGTAAATCATGTTATCTATGTGTTAAATCATGTTGGAAACAGTCAAATCATGCTAGAAACATGCTAGCAATGTGTTAAACCATGTTATTAATGTGTTAAATCAGCTAGAAATGTGTTAAATTGTGCTAGAAACAATTAGCAAAATGCCGTTTCTCAATACCAAGTGCACAAACTTCTGACTTGCGTCCTTGGTAGTTCAGACTTGTCAAGTTCGACTCAGGAGAACGAACTCCCGAGGACGGGTGGACACAAATCCGGTAATTCTGCAAATTGAACAGCAACGTTCTCGATAGTGTTACTCGCTCTGGCCACTCCGGATAACTCTGTATGTATATTTTAGGCTATACAAAACTAAATATGTCATAAAACACCACTCTGCCTCTTGTCAATTCATGGTAGCAAAATGCTAAAACATGCTAGAAATGTGCTTCAAAATTATATGTTAAAACATGCTAACAACATGATAATTCATGCTAACAAAATGCTAATTCATGTTAACAAACTAGACGTGTTAGAACATGTTAGCAAAAGGCTAATTCATGCTTTAAATTTGTCGACCAGGGTAGGCTACTTCATGGGAGTGGACTGAGCTAAAGAGAACCTTTGGCTTTTTGCTTGTTTAGACTCTCTGATTGGTGTAATTTTCTGTACAGCATCGTGGGTAATGTAGTTTTTTTACAATGAATTCTGCTGTTAAACACGGTTATTTTTAAAAAAAAGTTAAAATAATGCAAATGGCTTCAATCTAAGAAAATGTAAATATATGGCCAAAAAGTAAACAAGTGTTAATTCATGGTAGCAACAATGCTAAAACATGCTAGCAATGTTAAAACATGCTAACAAAATGCTAATTCATGCTAACAAAATGTTAATTCATGTTAGTAAACAAGACGTGTTAGAACATGTTAGCAAAAGGCTAATTCATGCTTACATTTTTTTTGGTGTGGGTGGAGCTAAAGAGAACCTTTGGCTTTTTCCTTGTTTAGACTCTCTGATTGGTGGAATTTTCTGTACAGCATCATGGGTAATGTAGTTTTTCACCATGAATTCTGCTGTTAAATACGATTCTAGTTGAAATAATGCAGGCAAATTGCTTCAATAGAAGCAAATGTAAATATATGGCCAAAAAGTAAGATGGAATTCTGATCGTTTGTCAATAAATGAGATCTTTATAACATACAATGCATATAAATCAGTCGTCACTCTATAATAGTGATGTATATTATATGCTAATAATATTGTAGATTGTGTGCAACAGGTTTTTATGATGTTGATCATTTTCAGGCCTGAGACTTTTGTGCATCAAACATGATGCAGCAGACTTTACAGGGTTAAAATCAAAGTTGTCGGAAAGGAAACTCCCGAAGCAAATGCACATTCAGATTATGCATTCTGCCTAATTAAGGATGAGAAACGAATCTCTCTGCTTTCCACCTGCTGCAATCACAACCTTTGAGTTTTAAACTGGTTATTTATAGATTTCTTTCCTCCGATTGACTATGTGATATGCTATCGTTCTGCTTGAGAACTTAAGTCAGAGCCACTTCTTTTCGACCTGTGCTCCTCTCGCTGGTTGCTGCATCGCTGACCTTTCCAGACACGGCATGCCGCTGCATAGATATTGGATTTAACATCCTCTCACCTAAATGAAAAATGCTTGCAAAACCAACATTCGGAGCGGCCGCGTGGCAAACCTTACAGCTCGTGCAGCGGCGCAGCGGATTACCGTACCTTAATTTGTCGGTTCCAGCTTTGCGTCGAGAGATTCGAGCCATGAAGAGAGGGAGGGTGACGGCATCGAGCCAGCGTTTCTCATACTTTGGTTCATTAGCCGAAGGTGAGGAGGGCGACGATGGGGCCTAGATGGAATAAATGAGAGTGAGAGAGTGAGAGGGCAGAGCAGAAACATCTCGTTTTAGTGCCATCCGCTGCCCTTTGATCACGATGCCAGCGGCCTCATAACACCCGTCTCCCGCGATTCTAAAGCATCCGCTCGGACTCGACAGATAATAACTCTGGCTCAACGTTATCCTGCACTATTTTACAAATGAATGAGGATTACAGTTGCCTCACAGAAATACAGGATATTTTCATGCACACACATGCCATGAGAACACTGCAAAAAATGATTTTCTCACTCAGTTTTTTAAATCTTGAAACATTGATGCAAGATACGTTTTCATGACTTCAGATACTCAGTAATTTAATAAAATTATTCAATTAAAGTGAGTTTATGCTTAAAACAAGAGAGAGAAAAAAAATCGGACTTTTGCTCATCCACTTTTCTCGCCGTGTTGGTTCTGGAAGTATTTTTTCCGTTCATTTCTCCCATAGGGATTTCAAAGTCTTTGTTAAAGCATTATCAGCCATGAACCAAACCAGCCAGCTACAAGGAGAATCATAACATTATATACTTTGATTTGAAAATCTGACAAAAATGCAGCTCTAATGAGGGAAAAGAACTACAATCCCATGAAGCATTGCGAACAGCGTAATCAAATTAAAAACGAAGGAGGAATATAAAACTACTCAATTAAAAAATGTAGATTGCGGTGCCTCATGGGAGTGGGCGGAGTTAAAGAGATCTTTCGGTAGGCTACTTTTTGCTTGTTTCGACTCGTTCGACTGTGCTTTTCTTACAGCATCATGGGTAATGTAGTTTTTCACTGGTAACCCCTTTACGCACAAAGATCATCGACAGCCCCAGATAATTGTTGTTCAACATTCACTGCAGGTTAAACAAAGAAAGCTTCAGTGCGTCCTCGTCCTGGCGCAGGTTTTTGCGTTTAATATTCACAGATGCTAACAGAATAAACTTAGCCTACCTTACACTCAGCTGCTGAATACGTTGCTCTCAGAAATGAACAGCTTTTCATGAGGTTAATTATTCCAGGATAATTCCTCAACGCGTCTCAAAACGATGTAGCTGAAGTAGGCTATAGCAGTACTTGATATGTTTATTTGAGTTGATGTGGGCGTTGACGCATATATTCATTCACGTCTGCCCCGGTTTATTTGTGTTCACAAAGATGCACTAGACAGCGTCCATTAGGGCTATTAGTCCAAAAGTGCGCATATTTGGAGAAATATTGATTTATTCGCAAATGTTTGCAAAATATTTAATCATACAGAATTTAATTTCTATTAATTTCCCATTGAATTATGCGACCTGAAGAGCTGAAAGAGCGTTTACAGCGAGCTCTGTCTCTCCTGTTCCTGATTTGCATCAGTTATGACTCATCGAGCGTTCATTCAATCTAGAGCTGTCAATCATCTTACGTGGCATAATTCCTGCCCTTCCTCGTTCTGAGTTCCGTGAAAAAAAATTCAAAGAACCATTTCTACAAGTGAAACAAGAAGCTAATAAACACACGATTACCATAGTATATGGTTTTTGTGTGATTTTCATGCAATTGGTGCGATCAATAATTATCTGATTATCTGCATATAAAATGCTACACAAAACATATTTTAACAAAATTATATGACTAAAATCCACATTAGATCACGATCGGAAGCTATTACAAACACTTGATGTTGGTTTAAAGTGAGTTTTGAGTACAAGTGTAATATTAATCTTTTAAATTGTGTTATGTAGCTCGATGCTAATTGTAGCTCTAACGCACCTGTTGCACCAGGAGCGATTATATTGCATAAACTAATTTGTTAAAAGATTTCACACAAGGTTCCAAGAATATTATCTTTTTGTTTTCTTTAGGTAATAGGTGGATTAATCGGATGGAAGTGGTGTAGATAGGCAAGCCATGTAATGTCAGAATTAAGGCTAATAATGGCTGAATACAAACAAAAGAATAACAATAAAAAATAATAAAGATTAAGTCTCACACCGGCAGAGATGTGAAAGGTTCGTCGAGTGAGAACAATAGAAACATGAATGGAGCAGTTCACCTCACCAGACATTGGACAATAGACTGCAAATGTGTGTTTACAGAGCAATCAAATATTTCATTAGCATCTCATCAGTCTTCTCTAAAAACTCACATGACATGGTCTTACAAAATGTTTAGTAAAATTCATAGTTTTAGAGATATCATCCTCAGATTTGAAATGAAGCATGAGCAGACTTGTGGCTTCAGCTTCATTGTGTTTCTAAGTTTCTACAACACAGACATCATATTTTGATACATTTCTTTTTATGTTTGAGCTTATATATCTGCAAATTAATAACAGTAATTTTGAGTCTTGAACCGTAAACTTTCAAGTGTCAGCTTTCTAGATATTGGTTATGTGTCTATTCAAAATGACTCATGAGCAGCAACCTTTTTATTTTGGGTGTGTCATTTATTCCCCACTTGCAAATTGGTGGGTGTGGGGTAAGGGGTTAAACATGATTATTTTAAAGGGGTGGTATAATGCTATTTCATGCATACTGAGTTTTTGACACTGTTAAAGACTTGGATTCCCATGCTGGACATGGCCAAAGTGCCAAAAATACTCCTTCTGGTTTCTCACAAGTTTCGGAAAGTTTTTGTTCGAGTATGGGCCTATGTGACGTCAAAAAGGGCGGAATTTCCTTGTACAGGCACTTGTGCCGGAAGGGCGCGCGCACACGTTGACCAGAGCGAGAGAGCAAATACACACTCATCAATGCGATTTACTCGGCTTTAGGGAAGTTGTTGGCTGCGCTGGACAGGACACAGGACTTCACGAAATTAAAAATGTCGCCAAAGATGTGTTTCCCTATGGAGTAAATGAATGGAGTTTGTACGTCCAGAACCCGACTGTTGAGCTCTATTCAAAAGAGAAAACAAGTTTATTTTTCTGACTGCACTGGCAGATGTTTGTTTTTGTTTTAAACAAGACTTAGAAACTGTAATTTAGCTTGTTAAGTAAATGTATCTTGATTTAAGAATGTTTTAGGTATTTGCTTGGCAGAAAGACGATGCAAGTCTAAAGCAGATTTCGTTTCCGCCACAGTAAACACTATAGTTAGCTTCCTAATGCTGCAAACGCTGTTGGGAACTCATAAAGATTCTGCTTGTCAAGCCCACAGTTTATAGTTTTCAAAACGTGCGTCACATTTTTACTCGACTCACTTCAACAGCTAAATCCCATAAGTCACATCGGCATTAACATAATATTATGCATGACATGCGTGAATCTCTCGGATGCAAATAGCCGGTGAGGTCGGTAAGCTTATAAATCTCCTCGTATCAAATCAAAATCATAATATTTTTCTGCAAAACATATCAGTACAGGTGCTTCACAGAAGCTGCAGTGCGCTTAAGATGGGGATATAGATTTTTTGAGGCGTTTCTGACCTTGCTTCTAGAAGTAACATGTTTTAAGTTTATTTAAAAAGTCTAAACTTGAAGAGGGAAAAATGAAACTTGAAGTGTTTCTTGTATCCTACAGTAGAAGTTTCTTTTAACTTTAGATGGTTGCAAGAAACCCTTATCAACCTGCCAGAACAATAAAATATTTAAATATTAATACAAATTACACAGACACATTAAAATGACAGGATAGACAGACGGACGGATGGATAGATGAATGCAGGGCTGTACAGTACGACATATATGTATCGCTCTGTGCGATGAATATATTTACCCCAGTAGCACGCATGCGATACAGTTTAGCATGTGAGACCGAGCTTGTTTGAGTGAAGGGAGAATTTGTCTTGTGCTCGTGTGAGGTTAATCTAGGGCTGCACGATTGACTGAAATTAAACCAAAATCGAGATTTGTCTTTGTGAAATTATGAAAATCGCTTCCATTTTTTAAATAAATATATGTGCAGATGAAGCGCAGCACTGTTCAGGGCGGATCGATCGGTTCGCAATAAATGCTGCTCTATCTCTGCATGCACTGTGAGATAGTCATTGGCATTTTAGTTCGAAAAGGGGCATGGTTTGCATAAAAAATTGCTAATGTAAAAGCTGCCAATCGCGGGCTCGGTGCGCACCGGGGTACCGGACCCGAGACTCTGAAGGAGGTGGCACTCGAACTGTCCCGCGATTCACGTGAATCACGTGAAACGGACTCGGGTGCGCATTTGTTCAGGAAGAAACGTAACCTGCATATGTGTTTTAGCGTATTACAATGTATTTAGTTCAATAAAACACATGTAAGGGATGATGGTGTTGATGATTTACCTTGGATACGAGTGTATTCGCACATTGCGTGTAATCAGGGCAACAATAAATTAACTTCATGTGACGCACATACAGTAAACCAAAGTGTCGTTTACCCAGCTGCACATAATAGCACTGTGGCGAGCAGCGAGGCCGAGGGACCGTGAGAGCCTCAGCGCTTGCCCTGAGCCGGAGCCTGCTGCCGTCCGCCATGATGGGGAGGAGCAGGGAGCGCGGGACTGGGACTCGCTTCCGGCTGCCCTCAGTAGGAGGAGCCACCGCCGGCCGCTAGGGGGAGTAGAGCGCAGTCTCGGGAGTGCCCCCCGGCCTGCGAAGGGCGTTGGGGGTATGTGGCGAGCAGCGAGGTCGAGGGACCGTGAGAGCGGGACGAGGCGGCGCTCATCAGGGTGGATGGGCGCCAGCTGCGCGCTGCAGCGATCTCGGGTCTCACGGAGGAGTGAGGGAGTATAAAGGAGGAGCGACGACAGTGAAGGACGAGAGAGGACCAGGCCTGGATTTTGTGTTGTGGTTTATTAGGGGTTCAAGCATGAAATGCTGAAACCCTATTGTAATTGTAAGGTTTCGTAAAACGCATCGTGCAGGCCAAACCGTAAGGCCTAGAGACATGAAACCTGGCCAGATGGTAGGCCTCAGTTTGGGGACAACCTATCAGAGTATGACCCCGAATGGCCCATAGGTGGCGCTACAGCAACCAAAAGTTCAAAATTGCTCATAACTCTTAGACTGTTTGTCCCAGGATCAAGTGTCTTATGTCGTTGGAATCCTTGGCTCAAGGCGGACAAAATGGCTATCTCCGATTTTGATTTAGGCAGGGAAAGTTTTCTGCTATGTCGAATTTTGTCCAAAACCTACTTTTGCGAACTAGTCCCTGGTTTTTTGCCCGATCGGAACCAAACCAGTCTAGGACAATTCTCTGGACTCTCTAGATCAATAATTATCAAAAACAAGTTGAACTTTTGCATTTGAGTGGCTGTAACAGGGTCATATAAAAAGGGGTGTGGCAAAATACACTAAAAAGCCTATAAATCCCAAATGAAAACTCAGAACTCCACCAAAATTGATGAGCATATGTGTCAGAACATGGTGAGGAGGCATGCAGAGTTTCATGGAGATCGGACTATAGGTGGCGCTATAACTGGCAAAAAGCCTTCATTCTTATTAGGGGTTCAAGCATGAAATGCTGAAACCCTATTGTAATTGTAAGGTTTCGTAAAACGCATCGTGCAGGCCAAACCGTAAGGCCTAGAGACATGAAACCTGGCCAGATGGTAGGCCTCAGTTTGGGGACAACCTATCAGAGTATGACCCCGAATGGCCCATAGGTGGCGCTACAGCAACCAAAAGTTCAAAATTGCTCATAACTCTTAGACTGTTTGTCCCAGGATCAAGTGTCTTATGTCGTTGGAATCCTTGGCTCAAGGCGGACAAAATGGCTATCTCCGATTTTGATTTAGGCAGGGAAAGTTTTCTGCTATGTCGAATTTTGTCCAAAACCTACTTTTGCGAACTAGTCCCTGGTTTTTTGCCCGATCGGAACCAAACCAGTCTAGGACAATTCTCTGGACTCTCTAGATCAATAATTATCAAAAACAAGTTGAACTTTTGCATTTGAGTGGCTGTAACAGGGTCATATAAAAAGGGGTGTGGCAAAATACACTAAAAAGCCTATAAATCCCAAATGAAAACTCAGAACTCCACCAAAATTGATGAGCATATGTGTCAGAACATGGTGAGGAGGCATGCAGAGTTTCATGGAGATCGGACTATAGGTGGCGCTATAACTGGCAAAAAGCCTTCATTCTTATTAGGGGTTCAAGCATGAAATGCTGAAACCCTATTGTAATTGTAAGGTTTCGTAAAACGCATCGTGCAGGCCAAACCGTAAGGCCTAGAGACATGAAACCTGGCCAGATGGTAGGCCTCAGTTTGGGGACAACCTATCAGAGTATGACCCCGAATGGCCCATAGGTGGCGCTACAGCAACCAAAAGTTCAAAATTGCTCATAACTCTTAGACTGTTTGTCCCAGGATCAAGTGTCTTATATCGTTGGAATCCTTGACCCAAGGCGGACAAAATGGCTATCTCAGATTTGCTCGCCCTTCAGGCGCCAATTTCGAGTAAATTGCAGTTTTTTGAAAAACCTATTTTTGCTGACTTCTCCTAGGTTTTTGGCCCGATTGGAACCAAACCACTGCAAGACTATTCTCTGGAGTCCAAAAATCAATAATCATCCAAAAACTTCAAAATTTCAGTTAACGGACGATAAGGGGAACCAAAATATTTGATGGCACCAGGGCCATTTTTACTAAAATGATTATAAATTGTGAACGGAAAGAGATTTTTTTGCTAACCTTGGGATACATCTTCGTGAGTTCAATCTGAGATCACTTGAAAAAAATCGCAACAATTGGCCTCTTGATGGCACTATAAAACGGTTATAACTTGTGAACGGAAAGAAATATTTTCGCAAAACTTGGGAACATGTTCATGAGCTCATTTTGAGGTCACGTGAAAATAAATCATGACAATTGGCCACTTGGTGGCACTATAAAACGGTTATAACTTGTGAACGGAAAGAAATATTTTCGCAAAACTTGGGACACATGTTCATAAGCTCAATCTGAGTTGACATGAAAAAAATTGTGACAATTGGCCACTTGTTGGCGCTATAACAGTGAAAAAAATCATGAAAATAGCTATAAGGGCACCCAACCGTTAGTCTACTGAAAATTGGCATGCAGTGTCTTTGTCCAGGGTGCCATGATAGTCTATGAGAACATTGGTGTATCTCAAAAAACTCAGTATACGTCATTGGCACAATGCCTTGAAGGAGCCTTAGAAGTTTCAAGCCCGTGTTTTTTTCACAGGAGTGACCTCCTAAGGAAATTTGAAAACATAGGTAAATAGCTAAACAATAACGCCAAAATGTTAAAATTATGATAGGAACTGACAAAAAAATTAATTAAATCCAATCAATTTCACCCATGGATCATTTTGATGCTCTCACATGTTTGAAACGAACAATGATGGATTGTGATGAAATTTGTTTTGAATTGGGACTGGGGCCCGCCTTGATAATCCTACTTAAGGGCCCGGTGTTGGCTCGTTCGTTACGCCACTGAATATAATTGTCTAAACTCCTTATTAAAATTACATATTTACAACAAATCTGACACATATATACAGTATGGGCACACTTTCAGTACTACTAATAAAAGTGGTGGAGATCAGGCAAGACTATAAGAAGACTCAGGCAAAAGGTGCTATAACTGTAAAAACGCTTTAAAACCATATATTTCCTATGGTAAACTGCCTGTATAGGCTGTAAATTGACTCATCTATGATGGCAGTTGTTAAATGCTTGCTAAATAAAACTTAATGTATTTTGATGCTTGTGTGCTTAAAGGCCTTAAAGGCTTGAACCCCGCTAAATGCTGCTTGCAGCTTTAATTTACGTTTTGTTTTTGTATGTAGGCGCCATTTTATTTTTCATTAAACTTGTTGAATGTTCGCCGGTTCCCGCCTCCTTCTTCCCATATGAACGATCTTTACTACAAGCACCAAATTAATAAAAACACAATATATTTACTGCAGTGTGTTTTCTATCATCCGCCGTGCACATTTTTGATGACGTAAGATGAACAAGTGCACCAGGGTTCGATAGAATCAAGTTGAGTGTGAAACCAGACCAGCGCTGAACAATCGCGTTTGGACATGACCACAGCAAACGTGCCCAGTGTTAAAGCCCCTTAATGAGTATTAGAAAAAGCAACAACCTCTTTCCAAACTTGTAATGAGAAGCGTTTACAAACCTGTCGTCCAACGAAAGAGAACATTTAATCGAGTGTTTGAAATAACCTACTTTTGTAATCTGACAGACTTCACATCACAGAATGAGGCAGAAATTATATTATTTTATATATTCTGCAGTACAGTGATAGATTTGCGGTGCAGAGACGTGTACAGTACTTTTTTTCTTTCTCAGTGAATACATACGATAAAATAAGACAAAAATTAAGACATTAGAGTCACATTTTTTATCATAATTTAATATTTTATTATACAACCTTAAAACTTTCTAATGATTTATGTTTTCTGTAAAATATAATAATAATAATAATAATAATAATAGTTATTATTATTTTTATTCTTAAATACTTGTATTGTATAGCACTTTTTGCATTTTCAGACATAGTAACAGACGTTTTATACATGTGCTACAATTTTGTGGGCTGTGCTACAAAACTTTCAACCTCTGTAGCACCAGTGCTATGTGCAAAAAAAGTTAATGTACAGCCCTGGATGAATGGATGATAGATAGACGGATGGATACATAGACAGATGGTTGAATGGATGGATAGATAGAAAGACAGATGGTTGAATGGATGGATAGATAGAAAGACAGATGGTTGAATGGATGGATAGATAGAAAGACAGATGGTTGAATGGATGGATAGATAGAAAGACAGATGGTTGAATGGATGGATAGATAGAAAGACAGACAGACGGACGGACGGACGGACGGACGGACGGACGGACGGACGGATGGATGGATGGATGGATGGATGGATGGATGGATGGATGGATGGATGGATGGATGGATGGATGGATGGACGGACGGAGACGGATGGATGGATGGATTGATAGATGGATAAACAGATGAACAGATGGATGGATGGATGGACAATGGATGGATGTATGGATGTATGTATGTATGGATGGACAATGGATGGATGTATGGATGTATGGATGGATGGATGGACAGATGGATGGATGGATGGACGGACGGACGGATGGATGGATGGCTGGATAGACGGATGGATGGATTGATAGATAGATGGATAAACAGATGAACAGATGGATGGATGGATGGACAATGGATGTATGGATGGATGGATGTATGTATGTATGGATGGATGTATGGATGGATGGACAGATCGATGGATGGATGGACGGACGGACGGATGGCTGGATAGACGGATGGATTGATAGATAGATGGATAAACAGATGAACAGATGGATGGATGGACAATGGATGGATGGATGGACAGACGGATGGATTGATAGATAGATGGATAAACAGATGTATGTATGTATGTATGAATGGATGGATGGATGGATGGATGGATAGATAATAAACATTCAAATGAAATCAGAAAATATCTAAAAGTGAAAAACTAATTGCACATGCAAGCACAACTTTGCAGTGTTTTTTCCTGTACCAGACACTTTTTAGCATAATTAGCTCTGACTGGATTCTTTCACTTGTGGCTGAATCTCAGGCCATCACCAATTACATGTGAAGCTCTTTCTCCAGTCAGATTCTCCTCTGCTGTTTATTCAGACCCAGGCTGGATAATTAAACTTGATTTGACTTTCATGTTGTGCTGCAGTAGATGACACTGAATGAAATATCGCAGGCATGTCGAGATGGATCAGACAGAGAGCGAGGAGCTGAACACCAGCCCTTCATTCCACTTTCTCTGCCACACCTCCAGATCCCAACAGCAAAACTCACTATTTCTCAAATAAAAACAAGCCCAATAGTTTTTTTTTAAAATATTGGATTATTTTTAATTAAATAAATAATTATTTAATAATTAAATTAATTCAGTTTTTAAATTACATTTTCAGTTTTCATTTTAAATTTAAAGTTTTTTTTTTTAAATATGTCTATATATATTTTATTAATTTTTTATTTTATTTTAATTTTAGTACATTTGTACACTACTGATGATGGATGGATGGATGGATGGAGATATGGATAGATGGATGGATGGATGGATGGATGCATGGATGAATGGACTGATAGAAAGACATATAGATGATGGATGGATGGATTAATGGAATGATAGAAAGACAAATAGATGATGGATGGATGGATGAATGAATGGAATGATAGAAAGACAGATAGATGATGGATGGATGGATGGATGGATGGATAGATGGATGCATGGATGAATGGACTGATAGAAAGACATATAGATGATGGATGGATGGATGAATGGATTGATAGAAAGACAGATAGATGATGGATGGATGGATGAATGGAATGATAGAAAGACAGATAGATGATGGATGGATGGATGGATGGATGGATGGATGGATGGATGGATAGATGGATGCATGGATGAATGGACTGATAGAAAGACATATAGATGATGGATGGATGGATGAATGGATTGATAGAAAGACAGATAGATGATGGATGGATGGATGAATGGAATGATAGAAAGACAGATAGATGATGGATGGATGGATGGATGGATGAATGGATGGATAGACAGATGGATGGATGAATGGATTGATAGAAAGACAGATAGATGATGGATGGATAGAAGGATAGATAGAAGGATAGATAGAAGGATAGATAGATAGATAGATAGATAGATAGATAGATAGATAGATAGATAGATAGATAGATGGATAGATAGAAGGATAGATAGAAGGATAGATAGAAGGATAGATAGAAGGATAGATAGATAGATAGATAGATAGATAGATAGATAGATAGACGGACGGACGGACGGACGGACGGACGGACGGACGGACGGACGGACGGACGGACGGACGGACGGACGGACGGACGGACGGACGGACGGACGGACGGACGGACGGACGGACGGACGGACAGATAGATAGATAGATAGATAGATAGATAGATAGATAGATAGATAGAAAGATAGATAGATGGATGGATAGACAGATGGATGGATGGATGGATAGATAGATAGATGGACGGATGGATGGACAATGGATGGATATAAATACAGAAAGATGGATAGATGGATGGATGGATGGATAGATAGACGGATGGATAGACAGATGTACAGATGGATGGATGGATGAATGGATGGATATAAATACAGAAAGATGGATAGATGGATGGATGGATGGATAGATAGATGGATGGATAGACAGATGTACAGATGGATGGATGGATGAATGGATGGATAGATAGATGGACGGAGGGATAGACAGATGAATGGATGGATGGATGGATGGATGGATAAATAGATGGACGGATGGATGGATTATTGATAGACAGATGGATGGATGGAGAGATAGACAGATGGACAGATGGATGGAGAGATGGATGACGGATGGATAGATGATGGATGGATGGATGGATGGATAGATGGGTAATAAACAATCGGTAATAAAGAAATAAGCCCAGACAGCAACATAATGTCGGTTGTGGATTCAACGTGTTCCAGATGTGGGCCGACACTGTGTTGCTGTCTGAGAACTGAGTACCTCGATGTAAAAACCAACCTCCGGTGGTTTACGGGTTCGAGCTGGTTTAGCTGTATAAACAGTTTCCACTGAACAAATATGTGGAGTATGTAAGCATTCAAGTAGAGTTGGTAAAACCAAACTACCAGTGTTCCTGGTATTGCATTATTGAGAAGAAAATTACGTATTACTGTACATTTAGCTCTTTTTTTTGTTGATATTTCAGTGACAAAAAGAGCTGCTACACTAATTATTGGCAGGCATTTAAATGAATAAATGCTAAAGCAGCAGCCCGTCGGCCGATGAAAGCGAAACACTGTCAATCAGCTCAATGTCACCGCAGCCTGGAGGGGACGGCGAGCTCAGAGAATTATAATCACCTGCGGGCGACGAGCTCAACCACTACAAGAGGATTAGAAGAAGGAAAACTAATTTGAAGAACACAAGAAAGAAGCACAAATATTGTCGACTCAGCAGTCAGGAGAGCGCTGTGTGTGTTTTTGCACATTTCCGTGCCTGGCAAAGACAGAGAGAGAGACAATAGAAGAATTCATCTGTTTACGGTAATTGGATACACTGGCTGCCATTCAATGTTTAATAATGAAGTATATTTCCTGGAAAAGGCCTCCTGCATTCTTCCCATGTTTCTGTGGGAAGTAGATGCATCTAGAAACTATTCTGTTCCTGGAACGTGCTCTCATTTACACAGAACTGATAAATGAGCAGATCTGAACACACCATGGTGACCGTTGTCACAAATTGTATGTTAAGGCAAACATCACTATAACTATTTCTCATGCGTAGAGACAAATGTTTGTTTACAATATGGCAGAAACATCATCAATCTAACACTGAAGGAGGACCCCAAGCCATAAGAATAACAGAGAGACTTTTCACTTCAGACAGTAAGAAACGACACAGAACATAGCAACGCCCTGGCAAACTCCCAGAACACCCTGTATCAACTCCATAGCAACCACCAAGAACACCCAAGCAACCCCACAGAAACGCCCTGGCAAACACCCAGATCAATCTATAGTAACCCCATAGAAACACCCTGACAAACACCCAGAACACCCTGTAGCAACTCCATAGCAACGGCCTAGCAAACACCCAGAACACCCAAGCAACCCCACAGCAATGCCCTGGCAAACACCCAGATCAATCTATAGCAACCCCATAGAAATGCCATGGCAAACACCCAGATCAATCTATAGCAACCCCATAGAAACACCCTGGCAAACACCCAGATCAATCTATAGCAACCCCATAGAAACACCGTGGCAAACACCCAGATCAATCTAAAGCAACCCCATAGAAACGCCCTGGCAAACACCCAGATCAATCTATAGCAACCCTATAGAAACACCCTGGCAAACACCCAGATCAATCTATAGCAACCCCATAGAAACACCCAGGCAAACACCCAGATCAATCTATAGCAACCCCATAGAAACACCCTGGCAAACACCCAGATCAATCTATAGCAACCCCATAGATACACCCTGGCAAACACCCAGATCAATCTATAGCAACCCCATAGAAACACCCTGGCAAACACCCAGATCAATCTATAGCAACCCCATAGAAACACTCTGGCAAACACCCAGATCAATCTATAGCAACCCCATAGAAATGCCCAGGCAAACACCCAGATCAATCTATAGCAACCCCATAGAAACGCCCTGGCAAACACCCAGATCAATCTATAGTAACCCCATAGAAACGCCCTGACAAACACCCAGAACACCCTGTAGCAACTCCATAGCAACGACCTAGCAAACACCCAGATCAATCTATAGCAACCCCATAGAAACACCCTGGCAAAAACCAAGATCAATCTACAACAACCCCATAGAAACGCCCAGGAAAACACCCAGATCAATCTATAGCAACCCCATAGAAATGCCCAGGCAAACACCCAGATCAATCTACAGCAACACCATAGAAACACCCTGGCAAACACCCAGATCAATCTATAGCAACCCCATAGAAACACTCTGGCAAACATCCAGATCAATCTATAGCAACCCCATAGAAACGCCCAGGCAAACACCCAGATCAATATATAGCAACCCCATAGAAACACCCTGGCAAACACCCAGATCAATCTATAGCAACCCCGTAGAAATGCCCTGGCAAACACCCAGATCAATCTATAGCAACCCCGTAGAAATGCCCTGGCAAACACCCAGATCAATCTATAGCAACCCCGTAGAAATGCCCAGGCAAACACCCAGATCAATCTATAGCAACCCCATAGAAACGCCCTGGCAAACACCCAGATCAATCTATAGCAACCCCATAGAAACACCCTGGCAAACACCCAGATCAATCTATAGCAACCCCATAGAAACACCCTGGCAAACACCCAGATCAATCTATAGCAACCCCATAGAAACACCCTGGCAAACACCCAGATCAATCTATAGCAACCCCATAGAAACGCCCTGGCAAACACCCAGATCAATCTATAGCAACCCCATAGAAACACCCTGGCAAAAACCAAGATCAATCTACAACAACCCCATAGAAACGCCCAGGAAAACACCCAGATCAATCTATAGCAACCCCATAGAAATGCCCAGGCAAACACCCAGATCAATCTACAGCAACACCATAGAAACACCCTGGCAAACACCCAGATCAATCTATAGCAACCCCATAGAAACACTCTGGCAAACATCCAGATCAATCTATAGCAACCCCATAGAAACGCCCAGGCAAACACCCAGATCAATCTATAGCAACCCCATAGAAACACCCTGGCAAACACCCAGATCAATCTATAGCAACCCCGTAGAAATGCCCTGGCAAACACCCAGATCAATCTATAGCAACCCCGTAGAAATGCCCTGGCAAACACCCAGATCAATCTATAGCAACCCCGTAGAAATGCCCAGGCAAACACCCAGATCAATCTATAGCAACCCCATAGAAACGCCCTGGCAAACACCCAGATCAATCTATAGCAACCCCATAGAAACACCCTGGCAAACACCCAGATCAATCTATAGCAACCCCATAGAAACACCCTGGCAAACACCCAGATCAATCTATAGCAACCCCATAGAAACGCCCTGGCAAACACCCAGATCAATCTATAGCAACCCCATAGAAACGCCCTGGCAAACACCCAGATCAATCTATAGCAACCCCATAGAAACACCCTGGCAAACACCCAGATCAATCTATAGCAACCCCATAGAAACGTCCTGGCAAACACCCAGATCAATCTATAGAAACCCCATAGAAACGCCCTGGCAAACACCCAGATCAACCTATAGCAACCCCATAGAAACACCCTGGCAAACACCCAGATCAATCTATAGCAACCCCATAGAAACACCCTGGCAAACACCCAGATCAATCTATAGCAACCCCGTAGAAATGCCCAGGCAAACACCCAGATCAATCTATAGCAACCCCATAGAAACGCCCTGGCAAACACCCAGATCAATCTATAGCAACCCCATAGAAACGCCCTGGCAAACACCCAGATCAATCTATAGCAACCCCATAGAAACACCCTGGCAAACAACCAGATCAATCTATAGCAACCCCATTGAAACACCCTGGCAAACACCCAGATCAATCTATAGCAACCCCATAGAAACGCACTGACAAACACCCAGATCAATCTATAGCAACCCCATAGAAACACCCTGGCAAACACCCAGATCAATCTATAGCAACCCAATAGAAATGCCCAGGCAAACACCCAGATCAATCCATAGCAACCCCATAGAAACGCCCAGGCAAACACCCAGACCAATCTATAGCAACCCCATAGAAACGCCCAGGCAAACACCCAGATCAATCTATAGCAACCCCATAGAAACACCCTGGCAAACACCCAGATCAATCTACAACAACCCCATAGAAACGCCCAGGCAAACACCCAGATCAATCTACAGCAACACCATAGAAACACCCTGGCAAACACCCAGATCAATCTATAGCAACCCCATAGAAACGCACTGACAAACACCCAGATCAATCTATAGCAACCCCATAGAAACGCCCAGGCAAACACCCAGATCAATCTATAGCAACCCCATAGAAACGCCCAGGCAAACACCCAGATCAATCTATAGCAACCCCATAGAAACGCCCAGGCAAACACCCAGATCAATCTATAGCAACCCCATAGAAACACCCTGGCAAACACCCAGATCAATCTACAGCAACACCATAGAAACACCCTGGCAAACACCCAGATCAATCTATAGCAACCCCATAGAAACACTCTGGCAAACACCCAGATCAATCTATAGCAACCCCATAGAAACGCCCAGGCAAACACCCAGATCAATCTACAGCAACACCATAGAAACACCCTGGCAAACACCCAGATCAATCTATAGCAACCCCATAGAAACACTCTGGCAAACACCCAGATCAATCTATAGCAACCCCATAGAAACGCCCAGGCAAACACCCAGATCAATCTACAGCAACACCATAGAAACACCCTGGCAAACACCCAGATCAATCTATAGCAACCCCATAGAAACACCCTGGCAAACACCCAGATCAATCTATAGCAACCCCATAGAAACACTCTGGCAAACACCCAGATCAATCTATAGCAACCCCATAGAAACGCCCAGGCAAACACCCAGATCAATCTACAGCAACACCATAGAAACACCCTGGCAAACACCCAGATCAATCTATAGCAACCCCATAGAAACAGTCTGGCAAACACCCAGATCAATCTATAGCAACCCCATAGAAATGCCCAGGCAAACACCCAGATCAATCTACAGCAACACCATAGAAACACCCTGGCAAACACCCAGATCAATCTATAGCAACCCCATAGAAACACCCTGGCAAACATCCAGATCAATCTATAGCAACCCCATAGAAACGCCCAGGCAAACACCCAGATCAATCTATAGCAACCCCATAGAAACACCCTGGCAAACACCCAGATCAATCTATAGCAACCCCGTAGAAATGCCCTGGCAAACACCCAGATCAATCTATAGCAACCCCGTAGAAATGCCCAGGCAAACACCCAGATCAATCTATAGCAACCCCATAGAAACGCCCTGGCAAACACCCAGATCAATCTATAGCAACCCCATAGAAACGCCCTGGCAAACACCCAGATCAATCTATAGCAACCCCATAGAAACACCCTGGCAAACAACCAGATCAATCTATAGCAACCCCATTGAAACACCCTGGCAAACACCCAGATCAATCTATAGCAACCCCATAGAAACGCACTGACAAACACCCAGATCAATCTATAGCAACCCCATAGAAACGCACTGACAAACACCCAGATCAATCTATAGCAACCCCATAGAAACGCCCAGGCAAACACCCAGATCAATCTATAGCAACCCCATAGAAACGCCCAGGCAAACACCCAGATCAATCTATAGCAACCCCATAGAAACGCCCAGGCAAACACCCAGATCAATCTATAGCAACCCCATAGAAACACCCTGGCAAACACCCAGATCAATCTACAGCAACACCATAGAAACACCCTGGCAAACACCCAGATCAATCTATAGCAACCCCATAGAAACACTCTGGCAAACACCCAGATCAATCTATAGCAACCCCATAGAAACGCCCAGGCAAACACCCAGATCAATCTACAGCAACACCATAGAAACACCCTGGCAAACACCCAGATCAATCTATAGCAACCCCATAGAAACACTCTGGCAAACACCCAGATCAATCTATAGCAACCCCATAGAAACGCCCAGGCAAACACCCAGATCAATCTACAGCAACACCATAGAAACACCCTGGCAAACACCCAGATCAATCTATAGCAACCCCATAGAAACACCCTGGCAAACACCCAGATCAATCTATAGCAACCCCATAGAAACACTCTGGCAAACACCCAGATCAATCTATAGCAACCCCATAGAAACGCCCAGGCAAACACCCAGATCAATCTACAGCAACACCATAGAAACACCCTGGCAAACACCCAGATCAATCTATAGCAACCCCATAGAAACAGTCTGGCAAACACCCAGATCAATCTATAGCAACCCCATAGAAATGCCCAGGCAAACACCCAGATCAATCTACAGCAACACCATAGAAACACCCTGGCAAACACCCAGATCAATCTATAGCAACCCCATAGAAACACCCTGGCAAACATCCAGATCAATCTATAGCAACCCCATAGAAACGCCCAGGCAAACACCCAGATCAATCTATAGCAACCCCATAGAAACACCCTGGCAAACACCCAGATCAATCTATAGCAACCCCGTAGAAATGCCCTGGCAAACACCCAGATCAATCTATAGCAACCCCGTAGAAATGCCCAGGCAAACACCCAGATCAATCTATAGCAACCCCATAGAAACGCCCTGGCAAACACCCAGATCAATCTATAGCAACCCCATAGAAACGCCCTGGCAAACACCCAGATCAATCTATAGCAACCCCATAGAAACACCCTGGCAAACAACCAGATCAATCTATAGCAACCCCATTGAAACACCCTGGCAAACACCCAGATCAATCTATAGCAACCCCATAGAAACGCACTGACAAACACCCAGATCAATCTATAGCAACCCCATAGAAACACCCTGGCAAACACCCAGATCAATCTATAGCAACCCCGTAGAAATGCCCAGGCAAACACCCAGATCAATCTATAGCAACCCCATAGAAACGCCCAGGCAAACACCCAGATCAATCTATAGCAACCCCATAGAAACGCCCAGGCAAACACCCAGATCAATCTATAGCAACCCCATAGAAACACCCTGGCAAACACCCAGATCAATCTACAACAACCCCATAGAAACGCCCAGGCAAACACCCAGATCAATCTATAGCAACCCCATAGAAATGCCCAGGCAAACACCCAGATCAATCTATAGCAACCCCATAGAAACGCCCAGGCAAACACCCAGATCAATCTATAGCAACCCCATAGAAACGCCCAGGCAAACACCCAGATCAATCTATAGCAACCCCATAGAAACACCCTGGCAAACACCCAGATCAATCTACAACAACCCCATAGAAACGCCCAGGCAAACACCCAGATCAATCTACAGCAACACCATAGAAACACCCTGGCAAACACCCAGATCAATCTATAGCAACCCCATAGAAACACTCTGGCAAACATCCAGATCAATCTATAGCAACCCCATAGAAACGCCCAGGCAAACACCCAGATCAATCTATAGCAACCCCATAGAAACACCCTGGCAAACACCCAGATCAATCTATAGCAACCCCATAGAAACACTCTGGCAAACATCCAGATCAATCTATAGCAACCCCATAGAAACGCCCAGGCAAACACCCAGATCAATCTATAGCAACCCCATAGAAATGCCCTGGCAAACACCCAGATCAATCTATAGCAACCCCATAGAAACGCCCAGGCAAACACCCAGATCAATCTATAGCAACCCCATAGAAATGCCCTGGCAAACACCCAGATCAATCTATAGCAACCCCATAGAAACGCCCTGGCAAACACCCAGATCAATCTATAGCAACCCCATAGAAACGCCCTGGCAAACACCCAGATCAATCTATAGCAACCCCATAGAAACACCCTGGCAAACACCCAGATCAATCTATAGCAACCCCATAGAAACGTCCTGGCAAACACCCAGATCAATCTATAGAAACCCCATAGAAACGCCCTGGCAAACACCCAGATCAACCTATAGTAACCCCATAGATACACCCTGGCAAACACCCAGATCAATCTATAGCAACCCCATAGAAACACCCTGGCAAACACCCAGATCAATCTATAGCAACCCCGTAGAAATGCCCAGTCAAACACCCAGATCAATCTATAGCAACCCCATAGAAACGCCCTGGCAAACACCCAGATCAATCTATAGCAACCCCATAGAAACGCCCTGGCAAACACCCAGATCAATCTATAGCAACCCCATAGAAACACCCTGGCAAACAACCAGATCAATCTATAGCAACCCCGTAGAAATGCCCAGGCAAACACCCAGATCAATCTATAGCAACCCCATAGAAACGCCCTGGCAAACACCCAGATCAATCTATAGCAACCCCATAGAAACGCCCAGGCAAACACCCAGATCAATCTATAGCAACCCCATAGAAACACCCTGGCAAACACCCAGATCAATCTATAGCAACCCCATAGAAACACCCTGGCAAACACCCAGATCAATCTATAGCAACCCCATAGAAACGCCCAGGCAAACACCCAGATCAATCTATAGCAACCCCATAGAAACACCCTGGCAAACACCCAGATCAATCTATAGCAACACCATAGAAATGCCCAGGCAAACACCCAGATCAATCTATAGCAACCCCATAGAAATGCCCTGGCAAACACCCAGATCAATCTATAGCAACCCCATAGAAACGCCCTGGCAAACACCCAGATCAATCTATAGCAACCCCATAGAAACACCGTGGCAAACACCCAGATCAATCTATAGCAACCCCATAGAAACGCCCAGGCAAACACCCAGATCAATCTACAGCAACCCCATAGAAACACCCTGGCAAACACCCAGATCAATCTACAGCAACCCCATAGAAACGCCCAGGCAAACACCCAGATCAATCTATAGCAACCCCATAGAAACGCCCTGGCAAACACCCAGATCAATCTATAGCAACCCCATAGAAACACCCTGGCAAACACCCAGATCAATCTATAGCAACCCCATAGAAACGTCCTGGCAAACACCCAGATCAATCTATAGCAACCCCATAGAAACGCCCTGGCAAACACCCAGATCAATCTGTAGCAACCCCATAGAAACACCCTGGCAAACACCCAGATCAATCTATAGCAACCCCATAGAAACGTCCTGGCAAACACCCAGATCAATCTATAGAAACCCCATAGAAACGCCCTGGCAAACACCCAGATCAATCTATAGCAACCCCATAGAAACGCCCTGGCAAACACCCAGATCAATCTACAGCAACCCCATAGAAACACCCTGGCAAACAACCAGATCAATCTATAGCAACCCCATAGAAACGCACTGACAAACACCCAGATAAATCTATAGCAACCCCATAGAAACACCCTGGCAAACACCCAGATCATTCTATAGCAACCCCATAGAAATGCCCAGGCAAACACCCAGATCAATCTATAGCAACCCCATAGAAATGCCCAGGCAAACACCCAGATCAATCTATAGCAACCCCATAGAAACGCCCAGGCAAACACCCAGATCAATCTATAGCAACCCCATAGAAACACCCTGGCAAAAACCAAGATCAATCTACAACAACCCCATAGAAACGCCCAGGAAAACACCCAGATCAATCTATAGCAACCCCATAGAAATGCCCAGGCAAACACCCAGATCAATCTACAGCAACACCATAGAAACACCCTGGCAAACACCCAGATCAATCTATAGCAACCCCATAGAAACACTCTGGCAAACATCCAGATCAATCTATAGCAACCCCATAGAAACGCCCAGGCAAACACCCAGATCAATATATAGCAACCCCATAGAAACACCCTGGCAAACACCCAGATCAATCTATAGCAACCCCGTAGAAATGCCCTGGCAAACACCCAGATCAATCTATAGCAACCCCGTAGAAATGCCCTGGCAAACACCCAGATCAATCTATAGCAACCCCGTAGAAATGCCCAGGCAAACACCCAGATCAATCTATAGCAACCCCATAGAAACGCCCTGGCAAACACCCAGATCAATCTATAGCAACCCCATAGAAACACCCTGGCAAACACCCAGATCAATCTATAGCAACCCCATAGAAACACCCTGGCAAACACCCAGATCAATCTATAGCAACCCCATAGAAACACCCTGGCAAACACCCAGATCAATCTATAGCAACCCCATAGAAACGCCCTGGCAAACACCCAGATCAATCTATAGCAACCCCATAGAAACACCCTGGCAAAAACCAAGATCAATCTACAACAACCCCATAGAAACGCCCAGGAAAACACCCAGATCAATCTATAGCAACCCCATAGAAATGCCCAGGCAAACACCCAGATCAATCTACAGCAACACCATAGAAACACCCTGGCAAACACCCAGATCAATCTATAGCAACCCCATAGAAACACTCTGGCAAACATCCAGATCAATCTATAGCAACCCCATAGAAACGCCCAGGCAAACACCCAGATCAATCTATAGCAACCCCATAGAAACACCCTGGCAAACACCCAGATCAATCTATAGCAACCCCGTAGAAATGCCCTGGCAAACACCCAGATCAATCTATAGCAACCCCGTAGAAATGCCCTGGCAAACACCCAGATCAATCTATAGCAACCCCGTAGAAATGCCCAGGCAAACACCCAGATCAATCTATAGCAACCCCATAGAAACGCCCTGGCAAACACCTAGATCAATCTATAGCAACCCCATAGAAACACCCTGGCAAACACCCAGATCAATCTATAGCAACCCCATAGAAACACCCTGGCAAACACCCAGATCAATCTATAGCAACCCCATAGAAACGCCCTGGCAAACACCCAGATCAATCTATAGCAACCCCATAGAAACGCCCTGGCAAACACCCAGATCAATCTATAGCAACCCCATAGAAACACCCTGGCAAACACCCAGATCAATCTATAGCAACCCCATAGAAACGTCCTGGCAAACACCCAGATCAATCTATAGAAACCCCATAGAAACGCCCTGGCAAACACCCAGATCAACCTATAGCAACCCCATAGAAACACCCTGGCAAACACCCAGATCAATCTATAGCAACCCCATAGAAACACCCTGGCAAACACCCAGATCAATCTATAGCAACCCCGTAGAAATGCCCAGGCAAACACCCAGATCAATCTATAGCAACCCCATAGAAACGCCCTGGCAAACACCCAGATCAATCTATAGCAACCCCATAGAAACACCCTGGCAAACAACCAGATCAATCTATAGCAACCCCATTGAAACACCCTGGCAAACACCCAGATCAATCTATAGCAACCCCATAGAAACGCACTGACAAACACCCAGATCAATCTATAGCAACCCCATAGAAACACCCTGGCAAACACCCAGATCAATCTATAGCAACCCAATAGAAATGCCCAGGCAAACACCCAGATCAATCCATAGCAACCCCATAGAAACGCCCAGGCAAACACCCAGATCAATCTATAGCAACCCCATAGAAACGCCCAGGCAAACACCCAGATCAATCAATAGCAACCCCATAGAAACGCCCAGGCAAACACCCAGATCAATCTACAGCAACACCATAGAAACACCCTGGCAAACACCCAGATCAATCTATAGCAACCCCATAGAAACGCACTGACAAACACTCAGATCAATCTATAGCAACCCCATAGAAACGCCCAGGCAAACACCCAGATCAATCTATAGCAACCCCATAGAAACGCCCAGGCAAACACCCAGATCAATCTATAGCAACCCCATAGAAACGCCCAGGCAAACACCCAGATCAATCTATAGCAACCCCATAGAAACACCCTGGCAAACACCCAGATCAATCTACAGCAACACCATAGAAACACCCTGGCAAACACCCAGATCAATCTATAGCAACCCCATAGAAACACTCTGGCAAACACCCAGATCAATCTATAGCAACCCCATAGAAACGCCCAGGCAAACACCCAGATCAATCTACAGCAACACCATAGAAACACCCTGGCAAACACCCAGATCAATCTATAGCAACCCCATAGAAACACTCTGGCAAACACCCAGATCAATCTATAGCAACCCCATAGAAACGCCCAGGCAAACACCCAGATCAATCTACAGCAACACCATAGAAACACCCTGGCAAACACCCAGATCAATCTATAGCAACCCCATAGAAACACCCTGGCAAACACCCAGATCAATCTATAGCAACCCCATAGAAACACTCTGGCAAACACCCAGATCAATCTATAGCAACCCCATAGAAACGCCCAGGCAAACACCCAGATCAATCTACAGCAACACCATAGAAACACCCTGGCAAACACCCAGATCAATCTATAGCAACCCCATAGAAACAGTCTGGCAAACACCCAGATCAATCTATAGCAACCCCATAGAAATGCCCAGGCAAACACCCAGATCAATCTACAGCAACACCATAGAAACACCCTGGCAAACACCCAGATCAATCTATAGCAACCCCATAGAAACACCCTGGCAAACATCCAGATCAATCTATAGCAACCCCATAGAAACGCCCAGGCAAACACCCAGATCAATCTATAGCAACCCCATAGAAACACCCTGGCAAACACCCAGATCAATCTATAGCAACCCCGTAGAAATGCCCTGGCAAACACCCAGATCAATCTATAGCAACCCCGTAGAAATGCCCAGGCAAACACCCAGATCAATCTATAGCAACCCCATAGAAACGCCCTGGCAAACACCCAGATCAATCTATAGCAACCCCATAGAAACGCCCTGGCAAACACCCAGATCAATCTATAGCAACCCCATAGAAACACCCTGGCAAACAACCAGATCAATCTATAGCAACCCCATTGAAACACCCTGGCAAACACCCAGATCAATCTATAGCAACCCCATAGAAACGCACTGACAAACACCCAGATCAATCTATAGCAACCCCATAGAAACACCCTGGCAAACACCCAGATCAATCTATAGCAACCCCGTAGAAATGCCCAGGCAAACACCCAGATCAATCTATAGCAACCCCATAGAAACGCCCAGGCAAACACCCAGATCAATCTATAGCAACCCCATAGAAACGCCCAGGCAAACACCCAGATCAATCTATAGCAACCCCATAGAAACACCCTGGCAAACACCCAGATCAATCTACAACAACCCCATAGAAACGCCCAGGCAAACACCCAGATCAATCTATAGCAACCCCATAGAAACGCACTGACAAACACCCAGATCAATCTATAGCAACCCCATAGAAACACTCTGGCAAACATCCAGATCAATCTATAGCAACCCCATAGAAACGCCCAGGCAAACACCCAGATCAATCTATAGCAACCCCATAGAAATGCCCAGGCAAACACCCAGATCAATCTATAGCAACCCCATAGAAACGCCCAGGCAAACACCCAGATCAATCTATAGCAACCCCATAGAAACGCCCAGGCAAACACCCAGATCAATCTATAGCAACCCCATAGAAACACCCTGGCAAACACCCAGATCAATCTACAACAACCCCATAGAAACGCCCAGGCAAACACCCAGATCAATCTACAGCAACACCATAGAAACACCCTGGCAAACACCCAGATCAATCTATAGCAACCCCATAGAAACACTCTGGCAAACATCCAGATCAATCTATAGCAACCCCATAGAAACGCCCAGGCAAACACCCAGATCAATCTATAGCAACCCCATAGAAACACCCTGGCAAACACCCAGATCAATCTATAGCAACCCCATAGAAACACTCTGGCAAACATCCAGATCAATCTATAGCAACCCCATAGAAACGCCCAGGCAAACACCCAGATCAATCTATAGCAACCCCATAGAAATGCCCTGGCAAACACCCAGATCAATCTATAGCAACCCCATAGAAACGCCCAGGCAAACACCCAGATCAATCTATAGCAACCCCATAGAAATGCCCTGGCAAACACCCAGATCAATCTATAGCAACCCCATAGAAACGCCCTGGCAAACACCCAGATCAATCTATAGCAACCCCATAGAAACGCCCTGGCAAACACCCAGATCAATCTATAGCAACCCCATAGAAACACCCTGGCAAACACCCAGATCAATCTATAGCAACCCCATAGAAACGTCCTGGCAAACACCCAGATCAATCTATAGAAACCCCATAGAAACGCCCTGGCAAACACCCAGATCAACCTATAGCAACCCCATAGAAACACCCTGGCAAACACCCAGATCAATCTATAGCAACCCCATAGAAACACCCTGGCAAACACCCAGATCAATCTATAGCAACCCCGTAGAAATGCCCAGGCAAACACCCAGATCAATCTATAGCAACCCCATAGAAACGCCCTGGCAAACACCCAGATCAATCTATAGCAACCCCATAGAAACGCCCTGGCAAACACCCAGATCAATCTATAGCAACCCCATAGAAACACCCTGGCAAACAACCAGATCAATCTATAGCAACCCCATTGAAACACCCTGGCAAACACCCAGATCAATCTATAGCAACCCCATAGAAACGCACTGACAAACACCCAGATCAATCTATAGCAACCCCATAGAAACACCCTGGCAAACACCCAGATCAATCTATAGCAACCCAATAGAAATGCCAAAGCAAACACCCAGATCAATCCATAGCAACCCCATAGAAACGCCCAGGCAAACACCCAGATCAATCTATAGCAACCCCATAGAAACGCCCAGGCAAACACCCAGATCAATCTATAGCAACCCCATAGAAACACCCTGGCAAACACCCAGATCAATCTACAACAACCCCATAGAAACGCCCAGGCAAACACCCAGATCAATCTACAGCAACACCATAGAAACACCCTGGCAAACACCCAGATCAATCTATAGCAACCCCATAGAAACGCACTGACAAACACCCAGATCAATCTATAGCAACCCCATAGAAACGCCCAGGCAAACACCCAGATCAATCTATAGCAACCCCATAGAAACGCCCAGGCAAACACCCAGATCAATCTATAGCAACCCCATAGAAACGCCCAGGCAAACACCCAGATCAATCTATAGCAACCCCATAGAAACACCCTGGCAAACACCCAGATCAATCTACAGCAACACCATAGAAACACCCTGGCAAACACCCAGATCAATCTATAGCAACCCCATAGAAACACTCTGGCAAACACCCAGATCAATCTATAGCAACCCCATAGAAACGCTCAGGCAAACACCCAGATCAATCTACAGCAACACCATAGAAACACCCTGGCAAACACCCAGATCAATCTATAGCAACCCCATAGAAACACTCTGGCAAACACCCAGATCAATCTATAGCAACCCCATAGAAACGCCCAGGCAAACACCCAGATCAATCTACAGCAACACCATAGAAACACCCTGGCAAACACCCAGATCAATCTATAGCAACCCCATAGAAACACCCTGGCAAACACCCAGATCAATCTATAGAAACCCCATAGAAACCCTCTGGCAAACACCCAGATCAATCTATAGCAACCCCATAGAAACGCCCAGGCAAACACCCAGATCAATCTACAGCAACACCATAGAAACACCCTGGCAAACACCCAGATCAATCTATAGCAACCCCATAGAAACAGTCTGGCAAACACCCAGATCAATCTATAGCAACCCCATAGAAATGCCCAGGCAAACACCCAGATCAATCTACAGCAACACCATAGAAACACCCTGGCAAACACCCAGATCAATCTATAGCAACCCCATAGAAACACCCTGGCAAACATCCAGATCAATCTATAGCAACCCCATAGAAACGCCCAGGCAAACACCCAGATCAATCTATAGCAACCCCATAGAAACACCCTGGCAAACACCCAGATCAATCTATAGCAACCCCGTAGAAATGCCCTGGCAAACACCCAGATCAATCTATAGTAACCCCATAGAAACACCCTGGCAAACACCCAGATCAATCTATAGCAACCCCATAGAAACACCCTGGCAAACACCCAGATCAATCTATAGCAACCCCATAGAAACGCCCTGGCAAACACCCAGATCAATCTATAGCAACCCCGTAGAAATGCCCAGGCAAACACCCAGATCAATCTATAGCAACCCCATAGAAACGCCCTGGCAAACACCCAGATCAATCTATAGCAACCCCATAGAAACGCCCTGGCAAACACCCAGATCAATCTATAGTAACCCCATAGAAACACCCTGGCAAACACCCAGATCAATCTATAGCAACCCCATAGAAACACCCTGGCAAACACCCAGATCAATCTATAGCAACCCCATAGAAACGCCCTGGCAAACACCCAGATCAATCTATAGCAACCCCGTAGAAATGCCCAGGCAAACACCCAGATCAATCTATAGCAACCCCATAGAAACGCCCTGGCAAACACCCAGATCAATCTATAGCAACCCCATAGAAACGCCCTGGCAAACACCCAGATCAATCTATAGCAACCCCATAGAAACACCCTGGCAAACAACCAGATCAATCTATAGCAACCCCATTGAAACACCCTGGCAAACACCCAGATCAATCTATAGCAACCCCATAGAAAC
This sequence comes from Romanogobio albipinnatus, assembly GCA_023566225.1. Taxonomy (NCBI): domain Eukaryota; kingdom Metazoa; phylum Chordata; class Actinopteri; order Cypriniformes; family Gobionidae; genus Romanogobio; species Romanogobio albipinnatus. The sequence goes on from CM042249.1 coordinate 51,016,596, forward strand.
GCACTGACAAACACCCAGATCAATCTATAGCAACCCCATAGAAACACCCTGGCAAACACCCAGATCAATCTATAGCAACCCCATAGAAATGCCCAGGCAAACACCCAGATCAATCTATAGCAACCCCATAGAAACGCCCAGGCAAACACCCAGATCAATCTATAGCAACCCCATAGAAACGCCCAGGCAAACACCCAGATCAATCTATAGCAACCCCATAGAAACACCCTGGCAAACACCCAGATCAATCTACAACAACCCCATAGAAACGCCCAGGCAAACACCCAGATCAATCTATAGCAACCCCATAGAAACACTCTGGCAAACACCCAGATCAATCTATAGCAACCCCATAGAAACACTCTGGCAAACATCCAGATCAATCTATAGCAACCCCATAGAAACGCCCAGGCAAACACCCAGATCAATCTATAGCAACCCCATAGAAATGCCCAGGCAAACACCCAGATCAATCTATAGCAACCCCATAGAAACGCCCAGGCAAACACCCAGATCAATCTATAGCAACCCCATAGAAACGCCCAGGCAAACACCCAGATCAATCTATAGCAACCCCATAGAAACACCCTGGCAAACACCCAGATCAATCTACAACAACCCCATAGAAACGCCCAGGCAAACACCCAGATCAATCTACAGCAACACCATAGAAACACCCTGGCAAACACCCAGATCAATCTATAGCAACCCCATAGAAACACTCTGGCAAATATCCAGATCAATCTATAGCAACCCCATAGAAACGCCCAGGCAAACACCCAGATCAATCTATAGCAACCCCATAGAAACACCCTGGCAAACACCCAGATCAATCTATAGCAACCCCATAGAAACACTCTGGCAAACATCCAGATCAATCTATAGCAACCCCATAGAAACGCCCAGGCAAACACCCAGATCAATCTATAGCAACCCCATAGAAATGCCCTGGCAAACACCCAGATCAATCTATAGCAACCCCATAGAAACGCCCAGGCAAACACCCAGATCAATCTATAGCAACCCCATAGAAATGCCCTGGCAAACACCCAGATCAATCTATAGCAACCCCATAGAAACGCCCTGGCAAACACCCAGATCAATCTATAGCAACCCCATAGAAACGCCCAGGCAAACACCCAGATCAATCTATAGCAACCCCATAGAAATGCCCTGGCAAACACCCAGATCAATCTATAGCAACCCCATAGAAACACCCTGGCAAACACCCAGATCAATCTATAGCAACCGCATAGAAATGCCCTGGCAAACACCCAGATCAATCTATAGCAACCCCATAGAAACGCCCTGGCAAACACCCAGATCAATCTATAGCAACCCCATAGAAACACCCTGGCAAACACCCAGATCATTCTATGGCAGGGGTTCTTGACTCTGGCCCTCGAGGTCCACTTCCCTGCAGAGTTTAGCTCTAACCTTGCTCAAACTCACCTGCCTGTAACTTTCAAATAATCCTGAAGACTTTGATTAGCTTGATTGTTTAGGTTTTGAGCAAAACTCAGCAGGAACGTTGACCTCGAGGCCCAGAGTCGAGAACTCCTCTATAGCATCACTGCGGCAACAAAAACTCTATTTAATGACTATAATCAGCCGCGTTTCTGAACTCTGTTCTATTTATAGACCGCCTTTCGAATCGCATGCAACACCGAAATCTTGATTTGTCAGCACTCAGAGATTGAATTTCACATTTCCAGCCCTCCTTCGCATTGCGCTGAGGCGTGAATGGATTTCCAGAGGCTGTATGCAGATCTCAGAGCTTCACTCGCAGAGGTCTAAAGCTTCACCTGCTGACACGCAATCTCCCCCGAGTCTCCCTGTCACATTAATGTGATGCATGTGAATCTCAGAGAGTTCATGTAGTCTGTGAGCAGATCGAGTGAGACGTCTGCCTTACCTTTGCTCTCTGGTTTGAATAAGAATGTGACCAGTGACTACAGAGATGCAGCGTGTTCTTTCGTCTGACGGCAGGATATTCTCACTCCATCAGGTCGAGTGGCTGCAGCACTGTATTAACTTGGCAATGATCTTTGAAGGTCAGAATGAAAGACATGACCTCTATCTGCTGCTTGAATGGGCTGTCGGTGCAGTTGAGGCTTCTATTTAGGACACTAGTGTTTCGGATGTTAACTAGGCCTAGTAAAAGAGTCCTGCACCTTCAAGTCTCAATGATATATGAGCTGGATGCACCAGTTAAACATAGCCTTGATTTGATGTAAAGGGGCAATAAGTTACAACTTACACACTACAAAAAAATGTACACTTGTTTAGGACCTTTTGTTCATGTTCATCTGTCTTTAGTGTGTAATGTTGCTGTTTGAGCATGAAAAAGTTCTTCTCCATATCAGTGTCAGTTTTTCTGAACTCCCTGAAATGCCTCCATTGAAATGTTGAGTTTTCTTCCAGGAACGAACACGTCACAATATTCCTCATTTAAATAATTCCTGCCCAAGACATATGCAGAATAAAGGGGCGGGCCTGGTTGAGTTAGTTAGTTGGTAGTGTGTTGAAACCCGCAGTTATGGTAAGGGGTGAGACATCGAAGTGCCAATCACAACATACTGGTCTTAGAAACGTCCTGGCAAACATCCAAAACATCCTAGCAATGGCCTGGCAAACACCCAGAAAACGCTAGCAACCCCAAAGCAACGCCCCTGGCAAACATCCGCATCATTTTTCAACCCCATAGAAACACCCTGGCAAACACCCAGATAATTGTATAGCAACCCCATAACAATGAATTGGCAGACACCAAGAACACCCTAGCAACATCCTGGCAAACAGCCAGAACACCCTAGCAACCCATAGAAATGCCCTGGCAAACACCCATATCATTTTATAGAAACCCCATAGCAATGATCTGGCAGACACCCAGAACACCCTAGCAACCCCATAACAACATCCTGGCAAACACCCAGAACACCCTAGCCACCCCATAGAAATGCCCTGGCAAACACCCAGATCATTTTATAGCAACCCCATAGCAATGACCTGGCAGACACCCAGAACACCCTAGCAACCCCATAGAAATGCCCTGGCAAACACCCAGATCATTTTATAGAAACCCCATAGCAATGATCTGGCAGACACCCAGAACACCCTAGCAACCCGAAAGCAACGCCCCTGGCAAACATCCACATAATTTTTCAACCCCATAGAAACATCCTGGCTAACACCCATATAATTTTATAGCAACCCCATAGCAATGACCTGGCAGACATCAAGAACACCCTAGCAACCCCATAGCAACATCCTGGCAAACACCCAGAACATCCTAGCAACCCCATAGCAACATTATGGCAAACACCCAAAATACCCTAGCAACCCCATAGCAACATCTTGGCGAACACCCTAGCAACCCCATAGCAACATCCTGGCGAACACCCTAGCAACATCCTGGCAAACACCCAGAACATCCTAGCAACCCCATGGCAACATCCTGGCGAACACCCTAGCAACCCCATAGCAACATTATGGCAAACACCCAAAATACCCTAGCAACCCCATAGCAACATCTTGGCGAACACCCTAGCAACCCCATAGCAACATCCTGGCGAACACCCTAGCAACCCCATAGCAACATCCTGGCAAACACCCAGAACACCCTAGCAACCCCATAGCAACATTCTGGCAAACACCCTAGCAACCCCATAGCAACATCCTGGCGAACACCCTAGCAACCCCATAGCAACATCCTGGCAAACACCCAGAACACCCTAGCAACCCCATAGCAACATCCTGGCAAACACCCTAGCAACCCCATAGAAACATCCTAGCAAACACCCAGAACACCCTAGCAACATCCTGGCAAACACCCTAGCAACCCCATAGCAACATCCTGGCAAACACCCTAGCAACCCCATAGCAACATCCTGGCAAACAACCAGAACACCCTAGCAACTTACACACTACTAAATATTTGTGTGTTGCATGAGTAAACTTGAAACAAAACTCGATGTATAAACTAAATATTAACAGAAGCCTCTGGCCATGAGTGACAGATGGAATAGAATAACAGATTTATTGAATTACATCAATAAGCTCATGACTTCAAACCTTTAGACATATCTGTGAATACGCGAAAAAGGGGGCGTGGTCTTGTTGCTCTCCCACGTGGAGAAGAGGAAGTGTTGCGTGGAGAAGAGGAAGTGTTGCGTTTGATTGTGTTTGTCGCCATGTCGTCGAGACACTGTTATTTTACAACGTGCGCTAAGCTGCTGTCGAATCACAGCACAGGAACCGGGCAACGTGCGCTAAGCTGCTGTCGAATCACAACACAAGAACCGGGCAACGTGCGCTAAGCTGCTGTCAAATCACAACACAGGAACCGGGCAACATGCGCTAAGCTGCTGTCGAATCACAACACAAGAACCGGGCAATGTGCGCTAAGCTGCTGTCGAATCACAACACAAGAACCGGGCAACGTGCGCTGAGCTGCTGTCGAATCACAACACAAGAACCGGGCAATGTGCGCTAAGCTGCTGTCGAATCACAACACAAGAACCGGGCAACGTGCGCTAAGCTGCTGTCGAATCACAACACAAGAACCGGGCAACGTGCGCTAAGCTGCTGTCAAATCACAACACAGGAACCGGGCAACGTGCGCTAAGCTGCTGTCGAATCACAACACAAGAACCGGGCAATGTGCGTTAAGCTGCTGTCGAATCACAACACAAGAACCGGGCAACGTGCGCTGAGCTGCTGTCGAATCACAACACAAGAACCGGGCAATGTGCGCTAAGCTGCTGTCGAATCACAACACAAGAACCGGGCAACGTGCGCTAAGCTGCTGTCGAATCACAACACAGGAACCGGGCAATGTGCGCTAAGCTGCTGTCGAATCACAACACGGGAACAGGGCAACGTGCGCTAAGCTGCTGTCGAATCACAACACGGGAACCGGGCAACGTGCGCTAAGCTGCTGTCGAATCACAACACAGGAACCGGGCAACGTGCGCTAAGCTGCTGTCGAATCACAACACAGGAACCGGGCAACGTGCGCTAAGCTGCTGTCAAATCACAACACAGGAACCGGGCAACGTGCGCTAAGCTGCTGTCAAATCACAACACAGGAACCGGGCAACGTGCGCTAAGCTGCTGTCAAATCACAACACGGGAACAGGGCAACGTGCGCTAAGCTGCTGTCGAATCACAACACAGGAACCGGGCAACGTGCGCTAAGCTGCTGTCGAATCACAACACAGGAACCGGGCAACGTGCGCTAAGCTGCTGTCGAATCACAACACAGGAACCGGGCAACGTGCGCTAAGCTGCTGTCGAATCACAACACAGGAACCGGCCATGTGCGCTAAGCTGCTGTCGAATCACAACACAGGAACCGGGCAACGTGCACTAAGCTGCTGTCGAATCACAACACAGGAACCGGGAAACATGCGCTAAGCTGCTGTCGAATCACAACACAAGAACCGGGCAATGTGCGCTAAGCTGCTGTCGAATCACAACACAAGAACCGGGCAACGTGCGCTGAGCTGCTGTCGAATCACAACACAAGAACCGGGCAATGTGCGCTAAGCTGCTGTCGAATCACAACACAAGAACCGGGCAACGTGCGCTAAGCTGCTGTCGAATCACAACACAAGAACCGGGCAACGTGCGCTAAGCTGCTGTCAAATCACAACACAGGAACCGGGCAACGTGCGCTAAGCTGCTGTCGAATCACAACACAAGAACCGGGCAATGTGCGTTAAGCTGCTGTCGAATCACAACACAAGAACCGGGCAACGTGCGCTGAGCTGCTGTCGAATCACAACACAAGAACCGGGCAATGTGCGATAAGCTGCTGTCGAATCACAACACAAGAACCGGGCAACGTGCGCTAAGCTGCTGTCGAATCACAACACAGGAACCGGGCAATGTGCGCTAAGCTGCTGTCGAATCACAACACGGGAACAGGGCAACGTGCGCTAAGCTGCTGTCGAATCACAACACGGGAACCGGGCAACGTGCGCTAAGCTGCTGTCGAATCACAACACAGGAACCGGGCAACGTGCGCTAAGCTGCTGTCGAATCACAACACAGGAACCGGGCAACGTGCGCTAAGCTGCTGTCAAATCACAACACAGGAACCGGGCAACGTGCGCTAAGCTGCTGTCAAATCACAACACAGGAACCGGGCAACGTGCGCTAAGCTGCTGTCAAATCACAACACGGGAACAGGGCAACGTGCGCTAAGCTGCTGTCGAATCACAACACAGGAACCGGGCAACGTGCGCTAAGCTGCTGTCGAATCACAACACAGGAACCGGGCAACGTGCGCTAAGCTGCTGTCGAATCACAACACAGGAACCGGGCAACGTGCGCTAAGCTGCTGTCGAATCACAACACAGGAACCGGCCATGTGCGCTAAGCTGCTGTCGAATCACAACACAGGAACCGGGCAACGTGCACTAAGCTGCTGTCGAATCACAACACAGGAACCGGGAAACATGCGCTAAGCTGCTGTCGAATCACAACACAGGAACCGGGCAACGTGCACTAAGCTGCAGTCGAATCACAACACAAGAACCGGGCAACGTGCGCTAAGCTGCTGTCGAATCACAACACGGGAACAGGGCAACGTGCACTAAGCTGCTGTCGAATCACAACACAAGAACCGGGCAACGTGCACTAAGCTGCTGTCGAATCACAACACAGGAACCGGGCAACGTGCACTAAGCTGCTGTCGAATCACAACACAGGAACCGGGCAACGTGCACTAAGCTGCTGTCGAATCACAACACAGGAACCGGGCAATGTGCGCTAAGCTGCTGTCGAATCACAACACGGGAACAGGGCAACGTGCGCTAAGCTGCTGTCGAATCACAACACAGGAACCGGCCATGTGCGCTAAGCTGCTGTCGAATCACAACACAGGAACCGGGCAACGTGCGCTAAGCTGCTGTCGAATCACAACACAGGAACCGGGCAATGTGCGCTAAGCTGCGGTCGAATCACAACACAGGAACCGGGCAACGTGCGCTAAGCTGCTGTCAAATCACAACACAGGAACCGGGCAACGTGCGCTAAGCTGCTGTCGAATCACAACACAGGAACCGGGCAACGTGCGCTAAGCTGCTGTCAAATCACAACACAGGAACCGGGCAAAGTGCGCTAAGCTGCTGTCGAATCACAACACAGGAACCGGGCAATGTGCGCTAAGCTGCGGTCGAATCACAACACAGGAACCGGGCAACGTGCGCTAAGCTGCTGTCAAATCACAACACGGGAACAGGGCAACGTGCGCTAAGCTGCTGTCGAATCACAACACAGGAACCGGGCAACGTGCGCTAAGCTGCTGTCAAATCACAACACAGGAACCGGGCAACGTGCGCTAAGCTGCTGTCGAATCACAACACAGGAACCGGGCAACGTGCGCTAAGCTGCTGTCAAATCACAACACAGGAACCGGGCAACGTGCGCTAAGCTGCTGTCAAATCACAACACGGGAACAGGGCAACGTGCGCTAAGCTGCTGTCAAATCACAACACAGGAACCGGGCAACGTGCGCTAAGCTGCTGTCAAATCACAACACGGGAACCGGGCAACGTGCGCTAAGCTGCTGTCGAATCACAACACAGGAACCGGGCAATGTGCGCTAAGCTGCGGTCGAATCACAACACAGGAACCGGGCAACGTGCGCTAAGCTGCTGTCGAATCACAACACAGGAACCGGGCAACGTGCGCTAAGCTGCTGTCGAATCACAACACAGGAACAGGGCAACGTACGCTAAGCTGCGGTCGAATCACAACACAGGAACCGGGCAACGTGCGCTAAGCTGCTGTCGAATCACAACACAGGAACCGGGCAACGTGCGCTAAGCTGCTGTCGAATCACAACACAGGAACCGGCCATGTGCGCTAAGCTGCTGTCGAATCACAACACAGGAACCGGGCAACGTGCACTAAGCTGCTGTCGAATCACAACACAGGAACCGGGAAACATGCGCTAAGCTGCTGTCGAATCACAACACAGGAACCGGCCATGTGCGCTAAGCTGCAGTCGAATCACAACACAAGAACCGGGCAACGTGCGCTAAGCTGCTGTCAAATCACAACACGGGAACAGGGCAACGTGCACTAAGCTGCTGTCGAATCACAACACAAGAACCGGGCAACGTGCACTAAGCTGCTGTCGAATCACAACACAGGAACCGGGCAATGTGCGCTAAGCTGCTGTCGAATCACAACACGGGAACAGGGCAACGTGCACTAAGCTGCTGTCGAATCACAACACAGGAACCGGGCAATGTGCGCTAAGCTGCTGTCGAATCACAACACAGGAACCGGGAAACATGCGCTAAGCTGCTGTCGAATCACAACACAGGAACCGGGCAACGTGCACTAAGCTGCAGTCGAATCACAACACAAGAACCGGGCAACGTGCGCTAAGCTGCAGTCGAATCACAACACAAGAACCGGGCAACGTGCGCTAAGCTGCTGTCGAATCACAACACGGGAACAGGGCAACGTGCACTAAGCTGCTGTCGAATCACAACACGGGAACCGGGCAACGTGCGCTAAGCTGCTGTCGAATCACAACACAGGAACCGGGCAATGTGCGCTAAGCTGCTGTCGAATCACAACACAGGAACCGGGCAACGTGCGCTAAGCTGCTGTCGAATCACAACACAAGAACCGGGCAACGTGCACTAAGCTGCTGTCGAATCACAACACAGGAACCGGGCAACGTGCACTAAGCTGCTGTCGAATCACAACACAGGAACCGGGCAACGTGCACTAAGCTGCTGTCGAATCACAACACAAGAACCGGGCAACGTGCACTAAGCTGCTGTCGAATCACAACACAGGAACCGGGCAATGTGCGCTAAGCTGCTGTCGAATCACAACACAGGAACCGGGCAACGTGCGCTAAGCTGCTGTCGAATCACAACACAAGAACCGGGCAACGTGCACTAAGCTGCTGTCGAATCACAACACAGGAACCGGGCAACGTGCACTAAGCTGCTGTCGAATCACAACACAGGAACCGGGCAACGTGCACTAAGCTGCTGTCGAATCACAACACAGGAACCGGGCAATGTGCGCTAAGCTGCTGTCGAATCACAACACGGGAACAGGGCAACGTGCGCTAAGCTGCTGTCGAATCACAACACAGGTACCGGCCATGTGCGCTAAGCTGCTGTCGAATCACAACACGGGAACCGCTGGCACAATCAGAACTCGTTACGCATTTCTGAAGGAGGGACTTCATAGAACAAGGAACTCATCAGCCCGTTTTTAGGACAGTGGAAACAGCGGTGTACAGATGAGTACATTGTGTGAAAAATACAGTTTTTTTACACGCGAAACATGAACACATGTTATATTGCACACTGTAAAACAATCAAAGCTTCAAAAAAACACGAAAAACGGGACCTTTAATGTGTTTAATATTTGTTTTTAAATGCAAATGAAAAGAGGCATGGTTGTGTTTTATATTTCGTTAGTTATAAATGTAGACATAAAGTGAAGATAAGCCAGGTATGCGTTGCCTGAACCACATTTGTGTGGCTATTAATGTTTAATATTTTTTTAATGAAAATGAAAAGAGGCAGAGTGGAATTGAACTAGGGGTGGGAGAAAAGGTCGATGCATTGCGATTCGTTATCCAACGATTCACAATCGATTCTCAAAAATTCAGAATCGATTCTGTGTTCAATTCAAACGGCCACTTCACCAGTGTGTGTGCGCGCATGCGGCCACCGGCCAAACAGAAAAACCCGTTGATAGGCGGATGTTCGTATGCTGGTGAATTGGCTTCGTTTAAGATAAAATGGACAAACTACAACCTCACCCGTGGGGACACTTTTCCCGCTGAGAGGGTTAAACACCCGCACGTTTTATGCAGTTTTTCCGCAGTTTTGCACAAACGCCTTACAGCAGTCGCTCTGTGTCTGCGCTCGCTGCGGCTGCCTCCCCGTTTCAAAAATGTATTTTGCTTATTAAATGCAAAGTTTTTAATTTCAAAAGAATTTCTAAATTAAGTTCATATTTCCAACAAACGAAATTCTGAGGCAAAATAACGAAGTGGTGCTCAAGTAGGCTATAAGGTGCTTTCCTTGCCATTAATGCTTAATAACACTCCTATGTCTCCGATGCGGTGGCCGGGACATAAACCTACATAATTTTTGGAATGACTTATCGAATATTGCTGAACTACTGCACAATGTGGACGGTTTGCAGCCGAGTGTGAAGCGGCTGGGATGGGGATCAGCACCTCCAAATCCGAGGCCATGGTCCTCAGTCGGAAAAGGGTGGCTTGCCCACTTCAGGTTGGTGGAGAGTTCCTGCCCCAAGTGGAGGAGTTCAAGTATCTAGGGGGCTTGTTCACGAGTGAGGGGAGGATGGAACGGGAGATTGACAGACGGATCGGTGCAGCTTCTGCAGTAATGCGGTCGATGTACCGGTCTGTCGTGGTGAAGAAAGAGCTAAGCCGTAAGGCGAAGCTCTCGATTTACCGGTCAATCTACGTTCCTACTCTCACCTATGGTCATGAGCTTTGGGTCATGACCGAAAGGACAAGATCCCGGATACAGGCGGCCGAAATGAGCTTTCTCCGCAGGGTGGCTGGGCGCTCCCTTAGAGATAGGGTGAGAAGCTCGGTCACTCGGGAGGAACTCGGAGTAGAGCCGCTGCTCCTCCACATCGAGAGGGGACAGCTGAGGTGGCTCGGGCATCTGTTCCGGATGCCTCCTGAACGCCTTCCCGGGAAGGTGTTTCGGGCATGTCCAACCGGGAGGAGGCCCCGGGGAAGACCAAGGACACGCTGGAGGGACTATGTCTCCCGGCTGGCCTTGGAACGCCTCTGTGTCCCCCCGGAAGAGCTGGAGGAAGTGTCTAGGGAGAGGGAAGTCTGGGCATCTCTGCTTAGACTGCTGCCCCCGCGACCCGGCCCCGGATAAAGCGGAAGAAGATGGATGGATGGATAGATGGATGGATGGATGGATGGATGGATGGATACTGCACAATGTTTCAAACGAATGGAAAATTCTGAACAAAGACTTCGTTTTGGTGATTGATTGGTTAAATGTCTCTAATATGACTGTTGCAGCTCAGCAAGTTCTCTCATGGGAGATGTTATGCACACACACTGAATTTGGCTTCTCAGCGAGCGCTAAAGTTGTTTTTCTTCTGCATTAGCCTGTGTTTTAAAGATTTTTTTGTGGCTCTAACCAAAGTAAAAAAAAGTTTTGCTTCAAAGACATTTTTTGTTAAAATGTTCTAAAGAAACTGAAAAATTGTCACACTTAGTTGTAAATTGAGAACAGTTTATTCTTACTGATTGTTCTTTGCAATTGTAAATATGGCTTACTATGTTTCATTAGAGCTTGTTAATCTGGAATATAACTTTGTTAATAAAATAAAAGTATTGAAAGAACTCTTCATAATCATTTTTAATATGGCAATACTGTCAAACAGATATTCTAACTAAAAACAAAACACATATTAGCTCCAATTTTGGTTCAAATGTAAAGTTCATGTATTTGCACAGCAGGATAATTAGTTACCAAAAATGTATGATAAGAATCGTTTTTCGTTACTCCCAGAATCGGAATCGGATCGAATCGTTAAGTGCCTTAAGATTCCCACCCCTATGTTAAACGCACGTCTATTTCACTTCAAACGCTTCCAAATAGACTCGATAGACACGAATTTGACGCACTATTTGCGTTTGGAGTGAACCAAGCGGCAACCTCCCCCAGTTTCTCTTGAAGCCGATACGGAAGTGACTTAAACTGCAGTTCATGGACTGGCCACTAGAGACAGACTCCAGAAGGAGCAGAATCTCATTGAGCTCATGTTCAAATGCCCAACTTTACAGCAGAAGAACACATGTTTACAGTCTGGGACAAACTGTGGTTTTGGTCTGTACGGCTAATTTTGCCCTTCATGACAACTGTGAGGGGGTGAATTTATTTATAACTCATTCATTTACATTATATAAAGCCTTAAAGTTCTGCATAATTAAGGGCGTGGCCACTTTGAGTGACAGGTGGATTGTCATTTGTCTGCTGTCTGTTAGCAATCACCTCAGCTCCGCCCACGTCCCGCCTCTTTGCCCATTTTCTGTTATCCAGGAGTGACGCTTGATGACTTCAAAACGGCTCTTCAGAATCCTATGGGTGACGTCATGGACACTATTTTACAGTCTATGGTGTAAACGCAGCATTAGGTACCATTCACTCCCATTATAAAGCTTGAATGAGCCAGGATATTTTTTTAATATAACTCCGATTGTGTTCGGCTGAAATATACAGTTTGAGGGCGAGTAAATCATGGGATAATTTCAATTTTTTGGGTGAACTATCCCTTTAAGCTTGAAACAATGGGGTCAGGAAATGAGTAGGGCTGTATTCTCCCAGTCGATTAGTCGATTATTAAAGCTACACTGTGTAACTTTTTTAGTTTATTCTTAGCTAAAAACACTTAGTTCTTTCAAAATATATGTGCTCATTAATGTATATTTACTTCTTTCAAGTAATAAAGTATTCTCGTAAGTTTATAATATGCCATTGAAAATACATACGGGTAAGGGGTTCGAATGGGGGTCGCCATGTTGCCCCTCCATCTTGAAAGTACATTAGCCAAAGAGGGACATACCCGTAAATTCAAGCTTCGCCTTTCGCGTTTTAACACTCTGTAACGAGTAGGAAAATAGTGTGGCCCCTTTAAGAGCGTTCGCCCCGGTTGGAGCGCCTGCGTTCTGTGTGTGTGTGTGCACTGCGCCTCGAGCTCCCATGTGTGCGGATTATTTTCTGTCTTCTGTTGCTAACATTCATTTATTTTTGTTTTGTTGGGTAATGCTGTGGACGGAAGTGGAGTTTGTGCCGGACTCTTGTGGGGGGTTCCGCGGGGAATAAAGTGCGGGCTGTTTGATGTCAATCGCCTCCGTGTTTGCATCGACTCCAGTTGCGTTGAGTGAGCTATCCGTATTTTTCACCCGGACACACGCGTTACAACTCGATGGCGAATGTGAAGAGGGGGATTGCTGGATCGAACTGGAAGCCATGTTAATCTTGGACTAAATCGGCCACCGTAGGAGTTAAAACGAAATCGGAATTGGGAGGAACAGAAACTAATATTTACTGGATGGTCATATACCCTTTCACCGCTAGATGGGGGAAAATATCACACAGTGTAGCTTTAAATTCTGATTGGTCGATTTTTTGCCGCGTTCATTTCATCAGGTGGAAAGCACTAATTACTAATGGGGGTGTTTTCAGAGCGCCCCTGTTTCACAGGTAACAGTCTGTCTTCAGAACACCCCCCTTGTTTTCACTTCTTTTGGATTAGCCCAACCCACTGGAGAAGAGAGACAGATTGAAGTAACGTTAGGCTATACTTTGCTGTATATTATTTACTGTATATTATTTATTTAATTGTGAGAGCATTTTCCTAGTCAGTCCTCTTCTAGTCAGGCAGTGTGGCAGCAGTTTTTTAAAATAGAAAATGGGAAAAAAGTCGAATGCAAATTTTGCAAGCAACAGTTTGCATATCACAGCTCGACGACAAACATGTCATATCACCTAAAAACGGTAAGCTAACTTGTCTGCGTTAGGTTGCCCCGTCTGTTTTGAGTAGGCTATATGAACATATCAGAATTGCCATATTTCAATGTTTTTTATTTGGAGACTAATGCGCGATGTGCTGTGCCCACTGTTTGTATTAGTTTTGAGCCTATGCTTTATTTTTTCAGTTATGCACTTTATTTCGTTTCTGCTCTTGATCTGACTTGTTTAATAAATATTCCTTTTTTATTAAAGTGGACGTGCCTTTTGTGTTTAAGAGTAAAAGCTTTAAGTTAATAGCCTAACGTATTCGTGTCTCAGCTTCGAGCTGCACAGAGCGGCTGAAATGATAGTGTCTGTCAGTTATTATAATACATATGACAAAAACAATTGTCTAAATTATGTTGCATATTCCTCAAAAGTTCTTGTGGTGATATCACTAGTTGACAACATAGTACTATATTTCCGAAAATCTTATTATATTGCGCAGGTGCACGTGATGCAACGCTGTCAGAGTAAAATAAAAGAATCAGGTCAAAAACGATTTAATATACTGCAAATAGCCTAGTAGTTTTTTATGTTTATTTATAATTCATTTAGGCAGACAACAAGGCTACCAAGTACTGCGCACAGTGCGCAGCTAATTCATTTAACGTTTTTCTTTCTAACGTCATTTTTAGTCGAAAATTTCAGGCTTCAGTCGACCGAGATTTTCTTTGGTTGATTACAGCCCTAGAAATGAGGAAAACAAATCAAAAACACTGAGTAAGAACTCATTTTTGTTGCAGTGAATGGGTCTGTTCAAATCACTAAACCTAATTATGAGCAAAAATAATAGTGATGCTGGGAGTGCATGGAGTCAATTCCACCTCTCTATCTGAGAAAGAGGCATTTTCAGCCTGATTCTGTCATCCGTCTCACTTTCGAGGCTTATGAATAAGCTCCTTAACAGAAGTGATGCTCGCCACGATACAAAAGGTGACTTACCGTGTTGCTCGAGTTCCCATTTAAATGCAAACCACTGTCGAAAAGCGGCGAGGACGCTCTGCTACTCTGATCGCTGGAAGGTCCGGGTGAACCTGAGGAAATATGGCAGATTAGTATATATTCTATATAAAGCAGTGTGCAAATCTACTGTGGTAAATCCCAGTGATATGACGTGTATTAAGCCGCTTTCCAGGTTGTCACGATGCCATGGACAACAAAGTCACGGGAGATTATGGCTAAGGTGAGTGTGTGAAATACACAATTCTGACACGGCCATCACTGGAAAATGCAGAGCTCAAAAAGTGCGTCTCATGGAGGGGCATCTGTGACGGCGTCTTCCTGTTGAAAGCAGCTGAGATACAGTAGCACAGCTGTTCCGTTCAGTCCCGAGAGATTCCCCTTCCTGCAGAGCTCAGGCTGCCTTCACATCTGACTCACTACTTCCTACTCACTAGTTGCAATGTGATGTGCATTCAAGTCATTTTAGTCTGCAAAAATTGTATGCCTTGGACAAATTTAGATTTTCTTTGTCACTTCACAACAAGCTCAGGAGGCTTTCCAAAGCTGGCAGAACAAAACGGAGAGCACAGGTTGTGCATCAGGTGTGGAAATGACAGTGATGCTGCTTTTAACTAAAACCATCAAACATATTTTAACATCCTTAGCTCTGGGACCATTTTGGGCGATTTCCGCCTGGATTTGTCCTGAAAAGCTTCCCATACTCGCATACAGTGGTCTCTAAATACACAATACTGGTGTCATTTTACAGGAAACCCTTTGAAGTTTCATAAACCACTGCTAAAAGTGATAAACATGTGAGTATATGTTGTCTGAGCTGTAATAACCCCCCCCCCCAAAAAACAGGCGCTTTTGGATTTTTTAGTTATATGCTCTAGCACCCTGCAAACAGGTTGGGCTGTTTCATGTTGTACGCAAGATTTATTCAAATGGATCAGAAGGGAGGAATATTACCTTTTTTAAGTAATTTCCGCCTACCCAAATCTCTCCACTATACAAGTCTCCCCATATACAGTGGTATAAATGCAATATACCAGAGTCACAAAATAATTTTTCCCAGTGTTTGCTGACATATGCTGGAAACAGCCCAAACTGTCTGCAGGGTGCTAGAGCACACGGGGCCTGATATATACACTTTCAAAAATGAATTTATAACCAAAAAATCTAAAAGCGCCTCTTTTCGGGGGGTTTATTACAGCTTTTATCAGTGTTTTAGCAGTGGTTTATGTAACTTAGTTTTTAGTCTAGATTTAAACTGACAGAGTGTGCACAATGTTAGGAAGACTGTTCCAGAGTTTAGGAGCTAAATAGGAAAAGGATCGACCGCCTGCAGTTGATTTGGATATTCTCGGTATTATCAACTGGCCAGAGTTTAGAGAGCGCAGTAGGCGTGATGGAGTATAATATGTTAAGAGCTCACTCAAGAACTGGGGAGCTAAACCATTTAGTGCTTTGTAAGTAATAAGCAAGATTTTAAAATGTATGCAATGTTTAATAGGCAGCCAGTGCAGTGTTGACAGAACTGGGCTAATATGGTCATACTTCCTGGTTCTAGTAAGAACTCGAGCTGCTGTGTTTTGGACCAGCTGGAGTTTATTTATTAAGCGAGCAGGGCAACCACCCAGTAGAGCATTACAATAATCTTGAGCCTTGAGAACGCATTAACTAACTGTTCAGCATTTTACATTGAGAGTAATTTAGATATATTTTTAAGATGGTAGAATGCAATTTTACAGATGCTAGAAACGTGGCTTTCAAACGAAAGATTGGTATCAAAGAGCACACCCAGGTTCCTCAATGACGACTATGGGAAGCTTTTCAATTTGCGTCGGCCAAATCCAGGCGGAAACGGTCCCAGAGAAATTTAGTGTAAAAAAGTAACTTTGTGTAAAACAAATGCCAAAGTGATGCATGTCTCCAGAAAGTAGAGACTAAGCTTTCAAATGGTACCACATATGAGGTCAGAGCTCCTCCACAGACATTTACAATCTAAAGTATGTGCAGGGTTTCCAGAGTTTAAGAGGTTAAATGACTATTTTTATAGTTATAGTTAGCTATCAGAATCAATTGTGTGTCTCCCATGCAAAATTACATTGAGCATCCAAATCACACACTAATAAGGGTGCATTTCAGTTAGGATGCTCCCTAAGAAGAGCACTGCCTATTTAGTACGGCAGTCCACTAGGTTCAGTAACAGAGCTGAGATGTCAAGCGTCTCTGGTAGTGGTGGGCCGTTATGCTGCGTTAACGCGAGACTCTTATCGGACGATAAAAAAATATCGCCGTTAATCTATTCTCAAAGTTGGGTTGGGAGCTGGGTCTATACTACGCAAGCTATGATGACTTTCACCTTGATAGTTTAGCGCGGCTGTACACCTAGCCGAATTGCACTGTAGGGGGCGAGAACGAGTCTTCGAACCTGTGTGTATGCCTACTAGTGTTGTCAAAAATATCCATATTTTGCTATGTATCGATACTGAAATATCTGAAACGATACGATACTCATTTTCTACAGTATCGATATATCAGCTGCTCTCTCCTCTCCTCTCGACCGACAGCGAGTGACACGCACCCGCCTCCTCTCATTCAGTCCGTTTAATCCTCTGAACACGGCGAACGCGTGTTCTGCTGGATTTTTCCTCATGACAGCGTGTTAGTATTGGTGTGACCGGTCTGAATTTCGCGCGGGGTTGCTCATAACGTTAATTCGACTAATTCCCGCAGATTTCGCGCTCGCATCTGAAGCGCACACACACATACCGTAATAAAGCCGCCTCTGACATACAAGTGCAAAAATGAGCTCCTTTTTCCAGTTTATTAATGGTCAAATACACTCAAAAATGTTTCAATGCCCATCTTGGTGAGTTTTAACATAAACACAGTTGTAACCAGCTCACAGGAACAGTGGGATCCATGCGTGCGTCAGGTCTTAAAGGGACAGAAGTTATTTATTATGAATTCAAACTACAAAAAAACAAAATCACTTACGAGTACACATATTCTGAATGCCTTCGGCAGAATTCAAATGAGCCATTTTAATCTAGATTAATTCCAAGATTACAGTGAGATTAATCTAGATTAAAAAAATGTATCTATGCCCACCACTAGTTTCTGGCCAAACCTACCTAATGGGAGTTTTAAGAAGGCCGGCGCTTCCCTGAGGTAACGTACAGTGATGGTGACTTCATCCCCTGCCGTTCGCAAAAGATGAACCTGCGAGGAAACAGAGAGATTCAATATTCTTCATGATGAGATGCGCTCGAGGAAAGACGTCTGAACGGCATTTCAATGACCGCTTCACACCTAATTGAGTTGAGGAGCCTTAACGATTGAATGAAATCAACTGTGTGCAATCAGCATGTCATCTCTCAGAGATTATTTCAATAAGAGCGCGTGACCATCAAGTGTTGGGTTCACTGACCGCTCCTCAGACAGATAGTTATACGGTCTGATATCATCATCTAACACAGGGATTCACAAACTATCACAACCTCTTTGACCTAAAAACTCAACTTTAACTGAAACAATGGTCATTTATATTGTTACTAAATTTCAAAATTACAATGAAATTGTGAAGTAGAAAGACTGAAATAGTATTTTCTTGTGAAATGTAAAATATTCCAATCATCTTTAAAAA
Organism: Romanogobio albipinnatus; assembly: GCA_023566225.1. Lineage (NCBI taxonomy): Eukaryota > Metazoa > Chordata > Actinopteri > Cypriniformes > Gobionidae > Romanogobio > Romanogobio albipinnatus. Next base: position 51,034,764 of record CM042249.1, read on the forward strand.
ATCCAATACATTTTTTACAGTGTATTTTTTAAAGTCCCCCTGAGATTTTAATTATATATATATATATATATATATATATATATATATATATATATATATATATATATAAAATATTTATAATATTTCAATAATTTATACATTTGCATGTTGAAACGATTGTCATTTACTGTATAAATTGCTAATACATTTCATAATTACAAAGAAATTTTGAAGTAGAAAAACTGAAATAGTATTTTCATGGAAAACGTACAATAATCTTCAAAAATATATATATTTTCTAGAGATTTTAAGTTAATATTTCAATAATTTAACAACACATTTTCATGTTGAAACGATTGTCATTTATAAATTGTTTAATTTCATATATCAAGTTTTATATATAATGTTTTAAGTTCATATTTCTGTAATTTAACAACACACTTGCATGTTGAAATCATTTTCATTTACTGTATAAAATTTTTAAATATTTCAAAATTACAACGAACCTTTGAAGTAGAAAGACTGAAATAGTATTTTATTTTTGAAGTTCCCTGAGACAAGTTTATATTTACAAGTTAACACACTTGCATTGTGAAATCATTTTCATTTACTGTATAAATTGCTAACACATTTAGTAGAAAGACTAAAGAGTATTTTCTTGTAAAACATACTTATTTAATCTTCAAAAAATATTTTTTGCAGTGTATTTTCTCTAAGTTCCCTGTTAATATTTCAATAATTTAACAAAACATTTGCATGTTGAAATAATTTCCATTTATAAATTGCTAGTAAATTTTCTTGTAAAAGTATTTTCTTGTAAAACGTACTCATTTAATCTTCCAAAAAGCCGTGTATTTTCTTGAAGTTCCCTGAGATATTTATTTTATTCATATTTAGTCACAGTTGTTAGTTGAAAAAATAGAAATAGAAAGACTGAAAGAATATTCTTGTAAAACATTCATCTAAAAAAAAAAAAAAATCATTTTTGCAGAGTATTTTCTAGAATTTCCATTTAAAAATATATTAATTGCTAGTACTTTTCAGAATTACAGAGACATTTTGAAGTAGGAAGATTGAAAAAAAAATATTTTCTTGTAAAACACAGCATCACTAAATATTTTTGCAGTGTATTTTCCTGAAGTTCCCTGAGATATTAGGTTAATATTTCAATAATTTAACAACATATTTGCATTTATTTGCAATATCTTATCACTTTTCTAAAATACTAAATGTTTTGAAAATAGCTTCAGTATATGACGAGTACTTAAAGTCAACATTAAATGGTATAAACAACACATTTTACAACCAGATGAGAAATAAAGGGGGTGAATTGATTTCTCCATCAGAAATTGAGGAGAAGCTGTGAAGTATGTTTCCCAATGCAAGCACTTTTGAAGGAATTCTGATTCCATGTCGACTTTTAGACTTCATTTGATCAGCACGGCTAAAAAAAAATCACTTCATTTAACAAATCTGAGCTTTCCTCTGATTGAACATGACACACTTGTGCAACATTTCCACAGAGAGGAAACCAAGCATTTGCCAAGAAACCCTTGAAACCACTAAAAGGTTATCACTTATTTATCATCATATTTAAAAGATCGTTTTAAGAAATCATTCACATTTTTCCTAACAATCTCATCTTTTGACGATCATCTCTTGAGATTGGTCTCGCATCTCAAACATTGCACAACCACCTACAGTATGTAATAATATCCCAGAGGGAAACTGTATTTCTCTAATTGTTCTTTCATTGCCCAGGAGATTTTTAATTATGCTTCAATGAAGCATCAACTTTGTCTCAGGCGTTTCTCCTAAAATAACTCGGCAGGAAATGCAGGAAAAGATATTTTAAAGGGGTTCTATTATGCCTCTTTTTACAAGATGTGAAGTAAGTCTAATTTTTATAGCATGTTAAAGGAACACGCCACTTTTTTTGAAAATAGGTTCATTTTCCATCTCCCCTAGAGTTAAACAGTTGAGTTGTACCGTTTTCGAATCCATTCAGCTGATCTCCGGGTCTGGCGGTAGCACTTTTAGCATAGCTTAGCATAGATCATTGAATCTGATTAGACCGTTAGCATCTCGCTCAAAACAATTTTTCAAAGAGTTTCAATATTTTTTTTCTCTTCTGTAGTTACATCGTGTACTAAGACTGACGGAAAATGAAAAGTTGCGATTTTCTAGACCGATATGGCTAGGAATTATACTCTCATTTATGCATAATAATCAAGGAACTTGAGCCATACCATGAGTGCAGCAGCGCAATTATATTACACAGCGCCTGAAAATAGTCCCCAGCTAGGTAAGGGAGTATAGTTCCTAGCCATATCGGCCTAGAAAATCGCAACTTTTTATTTTCCGTCGGTCTTAGTGCACATCGTAACTACAGAAGAGTCAAGTTTTAAATAGGAAAAATATCAAAACTCTTTGATCATTTTTTGAGCGAGATGCTAACAGTCTAATCAGATTCAATTATCCATGCTAAGCTATGCTAAAAGTGCTACCGCCAGACCCAGAGATCGGCTGAATGGAATCAAAAACGGTAAAACTCAACTGTTTAACATTAGGGGAGTTGGAAAATGAGCCTATTTTCAAAAATAGTGGCGTGTTCCTTTAAAATTGTCACTTTTTGAGGGCGAGCAAAAACATCTTTTGTGCGTGTCCCTTTAAATGCAAATGAGCTGCTGCTCGGGGGGGGGCCCTTTCAAGAAGAGGGCGGAGCTTCAAGAACTCATGTTAGCAGCTCCGATTACCTCACGCAGAGCAGACACACACCGAAGATATCAGAAACTGTTCAGCCTTTTATGTTCAAACCGGGGTCGGACAATGATGGTTGATGAATTTATGAGTTTACTATCTTCAAGTCATGATTAGCATATTCTGTCATGATAATCTATAAATCGCTGGTGTGGGAACTGTTGTAAGATGAGCCAGAGAATATCTGCTGCATGAAGAGAGAACAGGTATAGTTCAGTTTAATTACGGTTATAACTTATATTGTCATCTTGCTTTATGACACGCCATTGCATTTGTGTTCGTACTGTATTGTGATAAATGTGGAAGACGGATGACAGCTTGAGCGACTAAATTTGCTCGACTACAACAACTCTTCCTCTTCTAAACATGGCCTTTGTTGCATTTTTTGGTTGGGTTTATGTACATTTGTGTTTGTTGCAGTTCTTAAAAAGCGATTTCTGTAGAAGAAAATATCTCCCTTTGCTTTGAACTTTGTAACTGTGCAGATGTTGTTTATGCTCAAACAGCAACATCACACACTAGCTAAAGTAAAAAAAGTCAAATGATAATCAAGGACCCCTTTTACCTCTTTACTGTCACCGTCCCACAGGTGGGACGCCTGGTGCTCTTTTTTTGATCGCCTTTTTTTCGTATCATATATTTAAGTAATTATCATAAATTAGGTCATTTGAAAAGCTTACAAACTCAAAATTCATCCTGTGAAAACCGTTTTGACATCGGACATTGTGTTACCATGGAAACGTTACTCTAAATTATTCTAGCGGGCTCCTCCCCTAGTGGGCGGTGTCATGTTTCATATTACAACAATTATTTACTTTAACTACTTTATATTAAAAATCTTTTCCAATCTTGACAAAACACATATTGTCGGAAAGGTCTGAGTCTCAAGGATCCATATTTGGTGACTGTTTGGTCAGAACAATATTTGGACAGAAATTTACAGGAAAATGCATAAAAAAAAACAATAAATGGAATTTGAATGACACCCGGTGGCTATTTTTGGTACAGCGCCTAAACAAAATCTCATGGGAACTTCAGTTTTTGTGATATCAACTTCAAATTTGGAACACAAATTGGTTAGACATATGGCTTTGATTTTATAGTAATTTTAGAGTAAATTCTTTTTTGTAAAATATATATTTTATATGAAATAAAAAATATTTAGTACAGTATTTTTCATTTACAGTAAATTTAAACTTCCATAACTCTTTCATACTTTCATATTTTACATATGCTTTCACTTCAGCAATAATCTGCAGAGTGTCGTCTTTAAAACGAGTCCAAAATTTGGTCTATATTCCAAAGCATTCTTGAATTACAGCCCTTTACGTTTGGATAGTGCATTTTCATGTGTATTCTCAAAAAGGGGGGAGACAGTTAAAGGGTTAAAAATATCCCGGGATAACCTGCTTCCCTTGAGACTCCCCTACTTCACAGCAGTTAATGATGTGTTAAAGCCCCGCCCCCCTCGTGACGTGATTGGTTGACATAGAAAACGGGCGGTTTCAAACAGCGTTTTTGAGACTGTCTTTGGTTCACAGGGGGACTTTAACAAATGAGACCTTATTGACATTTACATTTATGCATTTGGCAGACACTTTTATCCAAAGCGACTTACAGTGCCCTTATTACAGGGACAATCCCCCTGGAGCAACATGGAGTAAAGTGCCTTGCTCAAGGACACACTGGTGGTGACCGCTGGGATCAAACCAGCAACCTTCTGCGTATCAGTTCCATGGGTTAACCCACTGGACCACCATCTCCATTATTGAATAACTAGTTTAAGAGTCCACAAATCCAAGAATGCGGATAGCAGGGATCTTTTGATCTTGGAGGAATTTGATGAGAAATGTTTAAGCTCATATTGAGATGAGGAACATCTAAGCAAGAGCCTCCATTTGATCTCTAGGAGAAACAACTGAGACACTGCAGATTCATGTGTGATTTTGCTGTCCTACAGGAAGACTTCTGTCAGCTTCTCTCGGACAGAAGCGCATGTCTTAGTTAGTCTGGGGCTGTTCAGTGAAATCACTAATCGCATCCTTCAACTTCCGGATGGAGATGCAAAGATAGATCCTGTCAGGATCCCAGAGGAGAGAGGAAACCTGCCAATGCGAGTGAGTGTTTCTGCGCATCGACGTGTGATGAATCTACTCACTATCAATTAGTTATAGCTGAGACCTTACAGGGAGGATCCAAACATTCGCTACTGATACGAAAGGTTTCAGCCGCATCTCATGCACTTTACATTAATTCTGCATCAGTGGCATATCAAGAGCACGGATGAAAGAGCCAAACGAATACTCACGACTTCCTCGTGCGTACACTTCTCCACGTTAATGCCATTGACCTGCAGAGAAAAGATTTAGACATCATGTTAAAAAAAGCTAAAAACATATTCAGGTCACATAAAAACTAAAAGAAATTGAGAGGACTTTTGGCCTTCTGACATTATTTTCATGACAAATAACCACATTTAATATTCTCTTTACTTAAAGGCACAATATGTAAGATTTTTTGGTTTTAAACATCCAAAACCCACTAGAAGAGTGTTATATATTTTGTTGACTTGTGTACTTACATTATCCCAAATGTTTCCAAGAATGTTTAAAGGATTAGTTCACTTTCACATTTACATTACATTTATGCATTTGGCAGACACTTTTTTCCAAAGCGACTTACATTGCATTCAAAGTACACATTTAACATTTTGTCAATTCTTGCTTTCCCTGGGAATTGAACCCATGACCTTGGCGTTGCTAGCACCACGCTCTACTGCTTGAGCTACAGGAAAGCTTTTAAATAAACTTTTGCTGAAAATTTACTCACCCCCATGTCATCCAAGATGTCAATGTCTTTCTTTCTGCAGTCAAAAAGAAATTAAGGTTTTTGATGAAAATACTCCAGGATATTTCTCCATATAATGGAATTCAATGGGCTCCAAACGGTTCAAGGTCCAAATGACAGTTTCAGTGCAGCTTCAAAGGGCTTTAAACAACACCAGACGATGAATAAGGGTCTTATCTAGAGAAACGATCCGTTTCTGTGAGAAACCGAGCAGTATTTATGCTTTTATTTTACCTCTTATCAGACGAACTTGATCATCTCTGAGCTCAGCCATAACTTCCGCTAAGTGAGGTCAAAAATGAGCGTGGTCATAGATGTATACGTAGATGCCTCATTAGCGCCTGCACGGATCAGTAGAATGAGGCATCTACGAGTGATATATCTATGACCACGCTCATTTTTGACCTCACTTAGCGGAAGTTATGGCGGAGCTCAGAGATTATCACGTTCGACTGATAAGAGGTAAAATAATAGCATAAATACTGCTCGGTTTCTCACAGAAACTGATCGTTTCGCTAGATAAGAGCCTTATTCATCGTCTGGTATCGTTTAAAGCCCTTTGAAGCTGCACTGAAACTGTCATTTGGACCTTGAACCGTTTGGAGCCCATTGAAGTTCATTATATGGAGAAATATCCTGGAATGTTTTCATCAAAAACCTTAATTTCTTTTTCAACTGAAGAAAGAAAGACATGGACATCTTGGATGACATGGGGGTGAGCAAATTATCAGCAAAAGTTTATTTAAAAGTGAACTAATCCTTTAAATCCAGAGAAATAAGCAATTATAACCAGGACACGGCCCGTGCGTAGCCTATCAATGACATCATATCCACGTTACCCTCGATTTTCGGTTTTATTTTGTAGAAACCATGAAAACACCAAAGACGCTTTAATATATGATGTTTTATTAGACCGGTGAGCAACTGTTTAGAGACATTCATCGACAGAAAACGAATTGTTCTAGAGCTCAACACAGTTAGTCTTATTGTTTAAATCTCATGCTAATGGTCCGAATTCGAATCCGGACCTCTGTATTTTTCCGATGTGTAGGCTATATAATATAAATGTTGTGAAATAATTGCCTAAAATAGTACTAACACTACTTTATTGATATTGCACAGAACCGAGATCTTCTCATCTGAGCTGCCTGCGGTCTGTCACCGCTCGTCAACGTCAAAATATTTAAGATGACCAATCAAAACAGTAGGCGGGCTTTATGTTCACTGAAGATGCTGAGCGCAAATTCCAGCGCGACGATTCAGTAAATGCTCATAAAGTGCGAGATAAGATGTAAGTAGATAAACTAAACATTTCATATTTGCCAGTTGTTTTAAGATTGAAATGTTAATATCGACAAAAATAATCAGGCAAACTAATTAACCTTTGTCTAATTTCGCCATTTTGTCTAATTTTGTGTGTGTGTGTGTGTGCGCGCGCACACGCTTGTGCACGCAGTATAGGCCAAAAAAAAAGCACCTTTGCTTGCTGACCAATTATAAGTTAGTGATCCTACCATAGGTGTCGGATCCTGGGACAAGACCCACCCACTTTTTTACGATCAATGATATTGGACCCACTCACTTTTATCGTCTCTAATTCAGCACATGTCTGTTTACCTACCCCTAATCGATAAACACTTATTATGCTTTATTTCCACTTTTCTAATATTTTCTTAATTTTTATTGAAAATAAATGCCTTTCTGATCTGATATGTGATGGAAAAAGGGAGTAGAGTGAGTTTGGCGGATTTGAACCTCGGGTCAATTTGCGTCATAACTTGTTGCCATGTGTCTTACCCCTACACTACTGCCCCTCTCAATGATGCAGTGATTTCCGTAATTTTGTCTAGCCCAACCAGACGTTTAGCAAACAAGGCAATATTTGTACTTAATGTAAATGGCATCTACTCCAGTAACATTTTTCTGAGAGAGGACCCACCCACATTTTTTTTGCTTCCGACGCCCATGGATCCTACAAATGTAAATTAAGTGACTTCATCAAAACTTGATGTTTAACAACATGAAACAAAAACATGTTAGCTTAATAGTTCTGTCACGTGAATTTGTGATTTAAACTTTGTGGGGAAGTTTTGATTATCCATGCCAAATAATATACACTCCATAATATACACAGTGTGTCTTTGGACTGAAAAAGGAGGTACATGATCTTGGTTAGCAATTTGACAACATTGTAGTAAATATTTTCTGTGCATCAAAAAACATGCTCGTTAAGAAACCAGCAGACAAGATAATTCAGTGCAAATTAGTGCATAAAAAGTAAATTAAATAATTAAATACAAAATGATTAAATTTTTGTGTTAAAGAACCCAAAGGTCTTCACGGCAACCATATAAAAGTTAATAAAAGTTCCGTTTAACAAAGTAATTGTGACAGGATTAATGTTGTACAGAAGAATTTAGCTATGTCTCAATGTAATTATAATACATGCATATAATTTATCCAGTGAAGAATATGCACTGTTATATCACACTGCAGTGAGAGGAAAGCGTTTCTGCAAAATTAAACCGGAATTCCCTGGAGGGGAATCAACAGGCCACTCCCTCACACGTCCCGGTTCCTCGGTTAAAATAGCAATTTTCTCACGATTTACAAATAGTTGGAAACATTTGGGATATTGTAAGTACTCAACTGAACAAAATATATAACACAAGGTTTTTTGATATTTTACTGAATTTTTTTTACATAGTGCACCTTTAAGTGAATGTAAACAGCTAATGTGTGTCAGTATCAGTGTATTAGATCTGTGCATTCGCTCTTAAAGTGACAGCAGCCTAATATTCCTGCTGTTTGTTTTTAATGTTCATCAAACAACCAAAGACAAAGAAAAAAATCACTCACTGCTCTTAACTGAATAACTTTTGTAACTTTAATAAGGATGTTTAATTTATACAGTGAAGATTGCACAGTGTTATTTAACATTTTCTTACTTTACTGAATTTCTGCACTCTGCACCCACCAAGTTGGGTTAAATATGGACAAATCCAGCTATTGGGTTGTTTTGACCCAGCGGTAGGGACAGTTCACCCAAAAATGTGAACTAACTTGAGCGTGACTAAATGATGATTTTTGGGCGAAATATCCAACTGTATAAATGTTTGACCCAACCTGCTGGGATTATTACTGTTGCCTCTAGTAATTATGTGATTTTTAATTCCCAACCAGTTTTGGGTCAAAACAATCCAATCGCTGGGTTTGTCCATATTTAAAGGGTTACTTCAGCGATTTAGCATTAAGCTTTGTATCAGTAGAAACCCGGTAGTATATTCAAAGTATGGTACTTTCCCCCCTCATATCCACCTGAGACGAGAGAATTATGCATTTTGTTTCTGGAAAAAATCCTCATATCGTCATTTTGCATCATTTTTTGGCCAGAGGCTAAGGAGCTAGTTTCGCATTTTTTCAATCCGCCCATAGGAGGTGGTGGGATCTCACTCACAGAATGTAAATGCGCAAGGCCACTCGGATCGGGCATTCGTAACGGAGCAAAGTGAGTGTTTCAACTTTTCAATGAATTCCTATGAAAGTGTGAAAACGTGCCAATTTGGGTTATTTTTAACCCAGCATTTTTTAGAGTGTGCAGTGACTTTCGTTCGGCTTACTCACACGGTATTGAAAAGACACGTTCAGTTTTTAATTGTAGTGTCTGTTCTCTAACTGAACGAAATGATTGTATTACTATGTATTTATATTTATGCATTTGGCAGACGCTTTTATCCAAAGCGACTTACAGTGCCCTTATTACAGGGACAATCCCCCTGGAGCAACATGGAGTAAAGTGCCTTGCTCAAGGACACACTGGTGGTGACCGCTGGGATCGAACCAGCAACCTTCTGTGTATCAGTTCAGTGGTTTAACCCACTGGACCACCATCTCCAGCAATGTCAAATCAAAACGACGGTGGGGGCGGTGTAGGGAGTGGCCTCGTAGGGCAGCGAAGCAAGTGCATTCTGGGAGTTGTTGTCTTTCATCCACATGAGACAAAAATAAATTTTCTGTCTTTTCTCAGTCCAGAAGGCACCAAATTCAAAAATAATTTCACATTTCTACTACATAAATGACCCAGTTTAAATACACATTCATCTTCCCAGCGCTGAAGTGCCCCTTTAACCCAACTTGGGTTGTTTCTAACCCAGCATTTTTTTAGAGCATGTACCTGAAAACTACTGTCAGACCTGAAAAACCTGACAAGCACTGTTTAGTATTTTGCACCTTTGTTATCTTGTATTCATTTGATTATTTGTTCTTGTTTTATTACCGACTGTACTTGTCTTTAATAATGTTTTACATTTATATTAGTCAGGCTGGTAGTTTTAGCTGTGGTATCGAAATTGGAATAGAGAATTGTGAATTTCCACTGGTATTTTGGTGTCATTACGCCTGTTTTCATGGCCAGTAAAAAATATTTATGGCCGGTATATTTTCTAAAGTCAGTGAATAAAGAGCCTCAGTTAAAAATGTCATTTTAACATTCAAAATGAAATAAAACCATTTGTTTTAGTTGCACCACAGGAACTAATATTCTATTTATTGCTCTCTTTCTCTCTCTCTCTGTGTTGCTGTTCCTCTGATTCATACAAAGAGATAAAGGTTAAACCTCCAGTCAAGCTGGAGAAAATGAATCAGAGGGAAGCATCATTAAAATGCAGAGGGAACGCTGCTCTAACATGCACCCTTGACCCCGAGAGCAGCGTAAAGAACGAGAGCGTGCAAGAGCCCAAAACACTAACCTGCATAACGGCGTCGCCGATAAACAGCATCCCCGTCTGATCGGCTGAGGCCCCGGATGGTCCAGTCAGAGGTTAATGGAAAGATTGGGATATAATTACTCATTTAATAGTGCTTATGCGATGACATGGCAATCAGGATTTGAGTTTGATGAGCCTTTCAATCTAGCATGAAACGCTCTGGGATGAATTTCTGTGTTTAAGTTCAACGCGTTCTGACAAATAAGACGAAACTGCATAAGCTTCCTGATATCAAACAGCTCTAATGGTGGATATAATTCTACACTAAGCATCTCAGCGGGAAACTAATAAAAACCAATAAAACTGCAACCGCACATGAATAAAGGCTTGTACAGTAATTAACCATGATTAGAATTATATTTGAACTGTATGGCATGAAACAAAGCTATATTGTTCTCAAGTACTGTAGGATCGGATTCTAATCACACGTTAGCAACTGCTGTCAGATACTTGCGATGAATAAACTATAATGTGAGCAAGTGCTAATTATACGGATATCAAACGGACTACATTTAGGCTGTGCAGAGCATTTATTTTAAATAGAAAACAACGAGGGAAAAGTGTTCACTACAAGATTTTATACACTGAGAATAGTTTGGCATACACTGCAAATTATGCAACTCATCTAGTAAGGACCTAAGATATTAAGTCTTGTTTTCTGAAAGATTTATAAAAACCTTTTCTTAAAGGGGTCATGACATATATATGGCATACAAGAAGTCATCATTCTATAAGAATATTCTGTAAGTTTCAGAACTGAAAACTTCCTTGTTAGTCCAAAAACAGCTTTTATTGTAGCCAAGCCCAGAGAACGACTCCGATCGGTGAAAGAGTACCTCTGCAGAAGAAGATCAACGCCTACTGCATCATCACAGCTTTGGCCCCGCCCACTTGAGTGTTAGTGAGATGACAAGGAGAGAAGAGCGAAACAGGATCACTGGACTAAACATAACATTACCTTCCAAAGGATCCTAATGCTAGGAATGTGCTTATTTATTTTCTACCCCTGTGAATGTCTCAGTTGAGCATTATTTATTTGTATTCTTTGGTAAATCAGTCGCAATTTCAGCGCAGGCTTTGCAAACAGACTTTTACTGTATGGACTCGATAGTAATGCCACAACATGTAAGACATACAATAAGTCTTACAGCAATCCCAGCAGTGGGCGTTTACACTGAAGTCTCACGGCAGCCAATCACAGCAGTAGGTGTTGACATAGAAGTCTAACAGCATCACAGATGTGGGCATTTTCACTAAAGTCTCACAGCAGACACGCCCCTTCAAACAGAGCATTCAAATCAGAGGCTAAAACCAGCGTAGAAAAATGTTTTTTATTTCTATATTATGACCATTTTTTATGTATTATAAGTGCACCACAGGAAATAATAATTAATAAAACAGTGCAGTTCATGACCCCATTAAAACATGCTGCAAGTTTCAGAGCTTAAAGTGCACCTGTTATGCTATTTTAAAGTTTCCTAATTTTGTTTTGGAGTCTAAAACTGTGGCGAGGGGGGTGTGGTTTCGTGAGGTCTGCAGGAGGAGGCTAGGAGACGAGCGGTAAGATAGTAGGTCAAGTGCATGATGATAAACACCTGTGTCTGATTGCAATGATTGGCGCGGAGAGACCGCTTAAAAGCCGTGCTGGAGCAGTGTGGAGGGAGAGAGAGGCGCTGAGGACTCGTGGGAGCTGTGCTGAGGCCATGGACTGAGAGAAAGCTGTTGTTACACAGAGAAGAATACAAGTTTTCAGTGATATTGTTATGAGTGCGCAAGGCACCAGTTTACGTTTATAACTGAGTTGAAAATAAAGACCCACGAGTTCCAGCATTTCACCGACCCTGTCTTCTTCCTTTCCAAACACCCATCTGAACCTCGTTACACTGGTGCCGAAACCCGGGAAAGGAAGAAGAAGCCGCCGCCATCATGCAAACCCCATCAGCCATGCCGTTTGCGGAGATCATCCAGTCGCTCGCGGGACTACATCAAGAAAACCATCGGGCACTGATCGAGATGAGGGAGGATCAGGAGCAACGCTTCCGTGCCCTCGTCAGTGCCCAACAAGAGGACCGTGAGCTGTTCCGGAGCTGTCTGGACCGGGAGGTTCGGACCGATGGACCATCTGCTGTTGCAGCGCCGCCCACTCACGTGCCACTGATGAAGATGAGCGCACAGGACGATCCGTAGGCGTTCCTGGATCTTTTTGAGAGGACCGCGGAGACCTGTTGATGGCCACAAGAGCACTGGCCAGTACGTCTCATTCCTTTGCTGACAGGAGAGGCACAACTGGCGGCGCAACAGCTACCAGTCCAGAACCTCCTGGTCTATCAAGACCTGAAGAGGGCCATCCTCCAGCGGGTCGGCCTGTCCCCCGAGCAACATCGCCAGCGCTTCCGGTCGCTGGGTCTGGGGGAAGGTGGCCGACCCTTCGTGATGGCCCAACAGCTCCGGGACGCGTGCCGCAGATGGCTGGTGGTCGAGGGACGCGACGTGGAGGACATCGTAGACCAGGTGGTACTGGAGCAGTTTGTAGCACGACTGCCCAAGAAGACTGCGCAGTGGGTCGAGTGCCACCGCCCCACGTCGCTTGACTCGGCCATCCGACTGGCGGAGGACCAGATGGTGGCGTGCCCCGGGGTCAGCGGACCCCTCTCAGCAGTCTCTCTCTTCCTCTTTCCCCATTCCTTCTTCCCCTCCCTCGTCCTCTTTGACGAGGCCTGTTCCTTTTCCCAGATCCCGCCGGGGGATGCCGCCGAGGCCAATGCCCCGTTGGAGGGGCAGTGAAGGACCCACGGGACCGGGAACCGCGTCCCGGGCAGACGGATCGTTGGGGGCGGGCCAGACCTCCGCCCAAGTTCCACCGCTCTCTCCGCGCCAATCTCTTGTCCCGCTTCCTGCCACTGGGCCGGCTTGTTGGCGCTGCTGGGACCCGGGACATTTCATTGACAGGTGTCCAGTGATGGAGGTGGGGGCGCTGGTCCGGGTCCCCGACGAGCCACAAGCTGCCCTCGATCGAGCCGGCCTGTACCAGATACCCATAAGTTGTAAGGGGGGTACATATCAGGCTTTGGTGGATTCAGGTTGTAACCATCAAAGCCTGATTCAACCCGAGGCATTGGATAACGGCCGCTTGGTTACGGTGAGGTGTGTGCACGGGAATATGGTGACCATTGGTACCGGTCGTGATTAAATTTCGGGGGATAAAACATAGTGTGGAGGTAGCGGTTAGTTCCCACCTCAGGCACCCGCTGATTTTAGGGACAGATTGGCCAGCGTTCACAGATTTGTTGGAATATATTTGTGCGGGTGTCTCCTGGGGGAAAAGAAAGCAGGGAGCGAGCGCGGTCGCGCAGCTGGGAGAAGCCGATCCGGAACCGTCTGGGGCTGGATCAGAGGAACGGAGCGCGGTAGAGAGGCTAATCCTTTCCGAGCGTGATGATTTTCCTCTGGAACAGTCCCAGGACGAATCGCTCAAAAATGCCTTTGAGCAGGTCCGCATCATCGACGGATGGCTGCTCCAACCGGCGCAACGGCTAACTTATCCTTATTTTGCAGTAATCAAAGACAGGTTGTATAGAGTAACCCAGGATGCTCAGACAAAAAAGGATACAACCCAGTTATTGGTACCAAAGAGCCGTCAGGAAATGCTTTTCCAGGCGGCTCATTGTAATCCCATGGCCGGTCATTTGGGTCAAACCGGCATGTTGAATCGTTTAATGGCTCGATTTTTCTGGCCGGGCATTCACAAGAATGTGCGCAGATGGTGTGCCGCTTGTCATGAATGTCAGCTGGTAAACCCACTGGCCGATCCAAAAGCGCCATTGCGCCCTCTACCTCTTGTGCAGGTTCCCTTCGAAAGAATTGGTATGGACCTCATCGGGCCATTAGAACGATCTGCATGGGGGCATCGTTTTGCATTAGTCATAGTGGATTATGCAACACGATACCCCGAAGCAGTAGCCCTCCGCAACATTTCGGCAAAAAGTGTCGCGGACGCGCTGTTTTGTTTAATCTCCCGGGTGGGAATCCCGAAAGAGATTCTCACCGAACAGTCTGTTGTGATTGGTCTACTCTGCTCTGATTGGTCAGATGAACCAGTCTGTTGTGATTGGTCTACTCTTTTCTGATTGGTCAGATGGTCCAGTCTGTTTTAATTGGTCTACTCAGCTCTGATTGGTCAGATGATCCAGTCTGTTGTGATTGGTCTACTCTGCTCTGATTGGTCAGATGGCCCAGTCTGTCAAACTCTATTACCATAACTGAACTCCAGCTCCGTCCAGAGGCTTCCTGAAGCTCAGCGATTATACACACTGTAAATACAGTAATGATGACGTTGATTTTACACCAATCCCAGCGCGAATCCTAATCGCAGACTAGTCATTCAACCCGAACTTTTATCAGGACGTTTCTCAGTGAAGCTACTCATTTTGAGGTTCATTATGAGATATTTCAACTGTAATTCCTCACCATCAGCATTAACAAGTGTGCGTCCATCAACAAACCAATGTGTGTGTGCGTGTTTCTAATTTATTGCAGTACACATGTGGGAACGGAATCAATAACAGTGCATATGTTAGTCCAGCACTAACGTAAATGACTGATGTAACATTAAAGTTTGCAAAACAAATCTTTCTCAATCCTTTAACTTTACCCAAAATAATGATAGTAATGAAAGTAAATGAGGAGGTTCAAGTTCTCCCTGGTGTCTGCAGTGGGCGAGCAATATGCTAATGTTTCGTCTTGACGTCACAACGAAACGGCTTGGGATTCGTTTGAAAAACGATTTGTTTAATTGACTCAGAGTCGACTCTTACATTTGAGAGACAATAACTTTACATACGGTGCACTTTCAGATTTAAAACTTTGCAGGATGTTTTCATTTACTTAGAGATATGTTACACACTACATGAAAGATAATTTTATAATATTCATAATAGGGGCTCTTTAAAACATCCTCCTCCTTATAAACAGAGCTTTTATTTAATCAAGCTCCAAAAAACACAGAGATATTGTAGGATATTGTAGGATCTGTGACGTCACACAGGCAAATATATTTGCATATGACCGCCTGCAGAGCAAGACATTGACGAATAGTTATACATCATCACACCATAGGCCCCGCCCACTGGCGGTCAGTCACTTAACGGCTGACATTTGCCTACACTGGATGTGAGCGTCAAATAGAGTCCATTATAATATAGAATATAGAGTCCATTAGTCCAAGTATATAATTATGTAATATATAATTATACCTTATTCATGCCAAACGTTTTAACACAATATAATTAACATTATAAGTGAACCTCAAGGAACCATGTCATGACCCCTTTAAGACGGGAATAAATATCTGCCAGTAGGGTAAGAAAAATAAACTTGAAATAAAAATAAACTTGTTTTCTTTTTGTATTAGGTTTATTTTCTGTCCAAACTGGCAGATATTTGTTCTTGTTTTAAGCTTAAACTTCATTTTGATATAATTTTATAGGAAAACAAGATTGAATATTTTTTTTGCAAATTACTTCTTAAGTAAATGCATCTTGATTTAAGAAAGCATATTTCTACTGGAATAATTTTTGCAGTGTAGAAATAAACTTAACTTAGAAACAATTACAAAGAAACACACTGAAATAAACTTGAAATTTTGATGTAGAAAAACTGAAATGGCAGTTTTTCCCCCTTGTTAAACATACTCCAATATCCTCAACAACGAAAAAAATATATTTTTACAGTGCAGAAATGTTACGGCTTATCTCTAGCACTCTGACTGCAGCTGCTGTACAGCGGATGGGAGGAACTCTTGTCATCTTACCTACTTGATCTTTGAAAATCTTTGAGATGACCACAGGCACTTTATGTTCTGCTCCCCCCTGAAATGCATGAAGAGCCGTCAAGGAAATTCACCTCTACATCTGTTACCAATACAAATCCATTGCCTCATCAAAGATTACTGTGAGTAAATCTAATGAGAGCTGAGCCTTATATCAGGTTCCTCTTTGATCTCTAAAAGACTAATAATGTGCAATGATTATCTGGCCTGTGAAGCTATGAGTGCACTACCTGAGCATGTTCAATCAAGCTCTTTAATGTGAATTAACAATATTACAGAAGCAAAAGACCTACTTTGATACTCAGGCCGAGACCTCCAGTCACCTGTCTTCGAAGTACAACAGTTCTGTGCTTTAAAAAAGGGGAATTTAGTTGGTAAAATATTCACAGCATCAACTAGATAACAAATCATTAAAGAAATGGTCATATAGCAACACTTGACTTGAAGCCTGTACATAAAATGCTTTATACAGGGTAAATAAATAAGATCCTAACATCCCAACTTTCAAATACAGGTAATATCAGGTAATTAACATACATTTTAGGGTTGATGTGTTTAAATATTTTCCCCAAAAAATCTCTGTTGGGATTGATTAGTCAATTCAGATGGAAAACACTTCATAACACTCGTTTAATTCTGTCAAATAACATGCAAAGTACAGCTGCACTTAAATCCCAGTCCTTCAGTGATCATTTGAATTATTGTAGGTTGTGTGGTTGAAAAGAAAAAGAGTACAACCTTGTACCTTTTAAGGTACAAGTGGCTGTCACTGGGGTGGTACCAACAACGGTACATTTTTGTACCTCTAAGTCAGTGGTAGGCAAGTTCGGTCCTAGAGAGCTGATGTCCTGCAGAGTTTAGCTCCAACCCTACTAAGCCACCACCGAATAAAACACATGACTCCCAGCATGCATTGTAGCATTAAGTATGTCACCATTGTTGAGATTCATATGCTGATTCTTGATATCTGTGTGCGTCTAAACTTTTTTATTTAAAAATCAAAATTCAGAATGTCTGATCTATGGCAAGAAAGTATTGTTGTTGGTGAATATTATTTATTAACATTTTTAGTCAGTGATGAGTTTAGTCAAACATTTTTCTTCATGATCATTTTTGTTTACGGATTCTCTTGATTTGAACAGATTATGTGTTTTGTTAAAACTGTAACAAAACCCACACACTCACATTAAAAGCCAAGAGTCAAACTGCCCAACTAAATGAAACACCGATCACCATAATGGTGATCAAATATTTTCAATAAAACCAACATCTAAACCTTCTCAATAAGAGCTTCTATAGATGTCTATCAGAGTTGGAGCCAAACTCTGCAGGACAGCGACTCACTAGGACCGAACTTGCCAACCCCTGCACTAAGTAGAGGAAAACAATGGTTTGATTGTACCCTAAGGACCAATTGTGTACCTTTAAAGGAACCTTCCCCAAGGAACAAAATTGTACCTCCACTGTACCTTTTTTTCTGAGAGTGTATGAAGCTGTTTCATACATGATACCTGCGTTATCTTGCTCAGTGGCAGCGCGAACACATATTTGAATGTTCCTGTATGATTTTGTCAAAGTTAATAAACAGAGCCAAATCGTTGTCATTTAGGGATAATATTGTGTGGGTGTTTGAATCAAGATTGTGATCATTTAACAATTAATCATGCAGCTCTAATGCAAATTAAACAAACAATTACTCAATAACAAAGGTTTATGATGGCCAAAACTTAAGATCTTTATTTATACCATCAGAAAGCTGAGACATTCATGTTTTACTTTAGTGCCTAAAACTCAAAATGTGTTTCTCTAAAGTGACTCTAAATGACGGAGCAGGTCACGTGCAGTTATAAATCCAAATATATAAATATAGCTGCAAGCAGCGATACAGGGCCAAGCCTCTGAAGGGGCTGAAAGTGCAATGCAGAGCCTGAAGAGCAAAAGCAGCACAAATTGAAATGACAACATTACACACAATTTTAAAAAGTTGTCCTACACGGGACCCAAACCCACAATCTCAGTGTCTGGTGCCTGCTTTTTTATCTCGTTGCGCCACTGGGAAGACTTGTGTCCATTTATAGACACCAAGGTTACGATTTTCTGACAAACTGATCAAAAGTAATTAGCAAAAAGAGAGACTCTGAAATTACCTCAAAATGTCATAAAAATTGTTTCACCAGTAGGTCATAAAATTTATACCAAGTGTAAATAGCAACTCGATTCTATTTACACAGTGAAAATATAATTTTCTTAGCGATAGATGATATTTACACTAAGTGCAAATAGCTGTTGATGATATTTACTAAGTGAAAATAGTGATATATTCTATTTACACCATGTAAAAGTAGTTTTTGCAATATGTGTAAATAGTAATTAGATGCTATTTATACTTTATTTTGACAGATACATACTATTTGCACCTCAGTATTATTGGACATAAACAGGATGCAATAATAAATGAGTGTAAATGATAAATGAGTGTAAATGATTATATTTATTAAAATTATTAAATGGATGTCACCTTAATGGGACAATAAAAGCCATCCCTCTACACAACCCCTACCCCTACCCAATAAATGCTTTCATTATTATTAAACATTTAGTTTAATTTCGGCACTTTATTTCCATTTTTAGAAAATGTTCTTATTTTTTATTGAAAGTTAATGCCTTTCCGATGTGATATGTGATGGGAAAAGAGAGAAGAGTGAGCTCTGCAAAAGGCAGACTCCAACCCGGGTCGATCGCGTCAAAACCAAGATCCTTAAGCCTTACGCTTTACTGACTACGCCACTGAAGACGTTGAAAAATGCCTGTTATTTTTTTTATCTTGTTTTTCCCAAAAAGTCATTGTTAGGCGGAGCTATTGCGAATAGCACTTGCCAACAAACTTGGTCTAAATAGACACTCTATAAAATGTTGATTAGTCATTTCTGTGCGGCTTGGTCCAAAGATCATCTGAGCAAATTTCTGACAAACTGTTCAAAAGTTATGAGCAAAAATAGCATTTTTTAGATCTCATGACCTGTAGGTCTTCCATTAAATTTTGCATGGACCCTCAGATCATGGTTCAGATGAAGCATACCAATTTGCGTTTCAATTGCTCACGGTTTGGCCGAGATACAGCCTCTGAGCCAATTTAGGTTCAAACTTGTTAAGTTCGCGAAATAACTTTTGAACAAAGATGAATAAAAAAAATGTGTTCAGTCATTTCTGTGCGGCTTGGTCCAAATTTTGGTCAAAGTAGTGAGAGTTGTGAAAAAACTGAATACTGTACTTTTCAAAATGGCCACTACTGTAATGGGCCTTAATTAATTAATATTAATATTAACATTAATATTGAATGTCATCAGCATTAATAGAGGAATCAGGTGACCTAAATTACTGCTGTGTTGCTGCTGTTTACAAACTTCAGAAGTTGAAGCTTTATTTTTGGTTAATTTAGCTACTGTATTGAATAAATACTTAGGGTTGTGTTTGTTTTCTTCAAAGAGAGTTGAGAAATAAGCTGATCTAGCAGTTTTTACGGCCTTTCTCTATGCGATCATGCTCTCTTTCCACGAATTACGAAAAACCTCTAGTTTTGTTTTCTTCCAACTGCACTCCATTTTTCTGTGCAGGTCCACCATCTGATCTGGATACAGCGTTATAGAGTTGTTCCTAGAGACTCCAAAATGGGTCAAATCACTATTTATTACCATCTCTACAATTGTGCCAAATTTCATAATATTCTCATATTCCGTTCATAGGACTGCCATAGACCCCATTTAGGAAGAAAAAAAGTGCAGAAAACAGATACAATAGGGGCTATAGCCCCTAATAATAAGAAAACTAATGGATACAATTGAGGATACTGCCACTTTGGTGCTTGGCCCCTAAATAGGATTATAAATATGCTGTAAAACACTCTTGAATATGAATATATTGGATTCCCCAGCATGCATTGTACACATTTAATGACTTTCATTGTGTATTGACAGCATAATTTCTGAAAATAGCGGCCGTAGCGTGATGCCACTGATGTCATTTATGAATGATGATGATGCATCTCATGCCTGCAAAGCAAACAAAGAAGTGACGTGTGCTTCTTGACAGCGATGTCAAATGTAATGAAGACTTGTCTAATGCAACAGAACACACTCTTCTGCTGCCGACTGTGATGCACAATGAAGAGAAGCGTGCCACTTTAAACAATGATGAGTATGTTTGAATCACGATTGACTCGAAGGCAAAGACTCAGTACTTACATTTAAGTGCGAGTCGCCACCGCTCACACACACCACATCCTGCTTCTGTACGATTACCAGATCTTTCGTTAACTTCAAGCGAACGTCGTAGGTGTTACTTGTGTGTTCGTCGTACAAAAGGGCAAGTCCGGTTTTTGTCTGTTGAAAAAATAAGCGAAAAACACGTTAGTCAATCATAATTTATGGGATTAAGCACTAAAAGATGAATTGACTGCGGTGTACATTGCCATAAAGAAATATTAAAAATACTAGACTAGACTTCTGAAGCCATATGACAGCTTGTGTAAGAAAGTCAGAAAAACTTCCCCTTTCAGGTGAACTATTTCCGTACAGCACACAAGACTGAGATTAATGTAGCAAATGTATTTATCTCGCACTATTTGATCCCAACTTGAGAAGTTGGCTCAGTCTCTCCACTGAAAGATAAACTGAATTAATGCAACTGAAAAGTCGCCTGTGGATCTTTCAATTACTTTCGAGTTTTCTCTCAGACAAAATGAGTCTAGAGAGCGGAGTTAATTCACTTAACCCACAAAACAGTCCCTGGAGGAGATTCCCGTGGCTGAAAAATACTTTCCGCAATGGAATCAATTACAATCTTTATTTATCATTGTTTCTGAGACTTTCACTCCTGACATGAGGATCGCGTTCTTCCTCAAGGCTACAGTAGTGTTAGCTCATGAATCGCCTCCTGATGCTTACTGAACAAAACCGAACTGAGGTGCTAGAAGAATCACAGAGATGAAGGTACGTGTCTTTACTCGTTCTGACACCAGTTTGTCTCTCTCTCACCATAGTTTTTCTCCCTGAAGTCCAACACATACATTACAGAGCAGATAAAAAGCCATTTGATTCATGAGCGTAAAAGAAAACATGACCTTTTACCATTACTTTAGCTCATCAAAATAATGAAACCAATTTGAACTCCATTTTGATGAGCCAATTAGGCATATACAGCAACTGCATTGTATATGTATTTTTTTGTTGTTGTTGGGCGCATGATTAAGGCCCAAGTTTAAAGGGGTGATGAATTGAGAAATCAACTTTCCCTTGAGCTTTTGATATATAAAAGGTCAAGGTAATATAAGAATATCCTGAAAACTTCCTTGTATAGTCAAAGAAAAGCTTTTATTGACACCAGGCCCAGCAAACGATCGATCTCAGAATGTGCCCGGCTGTGATGTGAGAGTGTAGTGAAGCACCGCCTCAACAGAAGAAGAACAACACCTGATTTTGTAGCCCCGCCCACCGACTCGTGTCACTAACATGACAGCTAAGAGCAGCATAGAGCTAAACCGCATCGAATTTCTAAACATACCGCATAAGCTTCATTCGGATTCCAATATTATGAAATTTCAATATCAAATCTTATCCAATCCAAGCCGTGGGCGTTTACTTCCAAGTCTTCAGTGCGGCACGCCCATCAAAACTGAGCGCGTCTTGAGAGAGCCTCAAAACCAGGGTAGAAAATAGCCTATTACTTATTCATTATGATGTTTCTGAATGTAAAAACCACGCGGACGCAATAAGTTGACCTCAGACAACAGTATAAAAAGAGTTAAAAAAACACATGGTTGTGTGTTATGACAACCATGACCTGAGGCCACCTGCACAGTTTTGGCACAGTGCCACCTAGTGGTCAGGAGATATGCATTATTTGGACATTTTCTAATCTATCCAGGTCCAGATCTATCCAGGTATCGTCTTTGGTTCAGGGTGTGCCTGTTTCTCCTCCCCTCACATAAATTACATACTATCTGATTAGTCAAATGGCCTCTTAACTTTCCCGCTCTAGTAGGGGATAATTTAGACAATACAATTTTAAGGGACCCACTTTATATTAGGTGGCCTTAACTACTATGTACTAACATTTTAATTAATAATTTGATACAATGCACTTATTGTGTACATAGATGTTTTTACATTGTACTTACATTTACATTACATTACATTACATACAGCCGTACTTACATTACATTTCGATAATTAAAGAAATGAGAAATCAATTAGCTATTAATCAGCGTTGGGGAAAGTTACTTTGAATTGTAATGCATTACCTTTCAAAGTAACTTTCCCCAACAAAAAATAACAAACAAGCCCCGCCCCAGGTGAGAAAAAGTAATACATTACTTTTCTTAAAAAGTAACCAAGTAACTGTAACAGAGATCCACTGAAGGCGAGTGTAGATTAACCCAAGGGCAGTTTTATTGCTAATAATCCATAGTGGGCAAACAGAAACAATGACATGATTTGGACTTGACAAAGAACTCACAAACAGCAGTTAATAGGGAACAATACTCGAGAAACTGACAACGCAAACAGAAGAATTATATATACAGAGAATAGGGGAACACATGACTATGACAACCAATGAACAACCAGAACTCAACCACATGACAAGACAATGAACCAATGAGAACATGACACATAGACAAGGGAACCAATCAGAACAAGAGACACATGAAACTAGAGAAGCACATGACATGATCACATAAGGGCAAGGAGGTCACATGACCAGAACCAGGAAACATGACTGAGGCAAAATTACAAAATAAAAGACATGAAAACGGGAACGTGAACCAAATCCCAAAACCAAACATGACAGTAACACAATTACTTTTGAATTGACTTTTTTAGAAAATGTATGTGCTTACTTTTTCTCACCTGGGGCGAGGCTTGCTTGATATTTTTTTAATAATAAAAAGGTTCTATTTTTGGGCAATTTTTGAAGGAAATGCAAATGCACGCGTGTACAGTAGAGGGCGCTGCTCAAACAAACCGTTCAGATGTGCTGGATTGCAGAAGATTAGGATGCAGGAGAAGAAAGTTTAACACAGTTTAACACAAAAAAAATGTTTAACTGAATCATCGAAGCTCTGCAGTTAGTACATTGCTCAATAAAGTGAGATTAAATGCATAAAAATATGTTTCATTTAACATTTAATAATTGCACCTTTGTGTAGTATTCTGATTTTGACTCATTTCACTGATTTTATTCATTATGAGGAATACTGAATCAGTATTTTGTGCACGTGAGTTTAGCAAATGCATGCTCACATTTAGTCTAGAACTACAATAACCATCATGTTCACACACGAGACGAGAGAGCTGTCCATAAATGGGAAAACAAAGTAACTTGTGTTACTTATTTAAAAACGTAAGTCAGATATTTTGTTGTAAATTTAAAAGAAATGCGTTACTTTACTAGTTACTTGATAAAAGTAATCTGATTACATAACTCGAGTTATTTCTAATGCGTTACCCCCAACACTGCTAATAATGTATTACGGCAGAAACAATGAGCTCATAGTAGTAATTATTACAAGTTGTGAACAATGAATGACTACAATATATGGCCTTCCTGTATGTTGATTCAGAGTTTGCATCATCTAAAGTCCTCGCAGGAGTTGGAGTTGTTTCTTCACAGGTGTTGGGTGAAGTCTCTGTGGATTTTAAGAGATTTCAGTCCCTTTGTTTAAGAGCTCAGGTCAAACAGAGGTCTTTGAAAAGACGGTCTGTATTGGATCTCTGTCTTGGGGGTCAAACAACCCTTGGCATTAACTCATGGTTTTCCTCATGAGACTACTGGTCTTGAGTTAACTGCCTAAAGTTGACATTTAGTTAGTCAGCTCAGACTGGATGGCGCCTAATTTACATTTATGGTCCTGTGGCCAATTATTAAAAAGTAATCCAAAAGTGATCCAATCGGATTGGCCCAAATCTTGAAAATGGGTTGTTCAAAAGAAAAATAGGATTCTGAAATCAGATTAGATCACAAAATCCAATCTTGGTTTTGATCGGGATTAGGGATGGGCATTTCAAGCAAAAATAATATTCGAAGATCGCTGGGAATTATTCGATTTTTATTCGAAAATCGCAACTCCTCCCCCGCATGCACGCATGTAAAGGCTACACGCATATAAACAGAGAGAGAGAGGGAGAGAGACCATTCACGCTCTCAATCTGTATGATAACAAACAGTTTAATTCATTAGGGAATAGGCTATATCAACTCAAGCCATATAATTATTGTAACATGCTGAAACATATGACTGTTATTTGACATTGCCCTAAGTTTCCGCAACAGTTAAATGCCACAAGTCTACAGTGTGCGCGTGAGGCGATGTGTTCTTCTTCTGTTGTCTCAGGGTGTTTTTACTCTGGCAGTTTACTTCGAAATGGAGCACGGTTCGCATTAAAATTGCTAATGTGAAAGCTTACATACAGAGCTTGGTGTGCACTGAGGTACCGAGCCCGAGAACACACAACCGGAGTTTGGTTGCACTCGACGTGCCACGATTCACGTGAATGTGCAAACAACACTCGGGTGCGCACTTGTTCTGGAAGAAAAGTAACCAGCGCATGCGTTTTAGCCGATTGCAATGTCATTAGTTCAATAACACACATGTAAGTGATGATAGTGTTGATGATTTACCTGAGATACGAGAGCGAGAGCGAGCCTGCAGTGTATTCGTGCATAGAGTTCATCAGGGCAGCAAATGAATGGCAATTCACGTCTCCTCAAAAGAGTCTGTTTGCAAGCAGCAAAGTCGCCTTCCAGCGACACACATACGGTAAACCCAAGTGTCGTTTACTCAGCTGCACATAATAGCACCAAATTAATTTTAAAAAGCCCAATATATTTGACCCGCGTTCTGTTTTCTATCATGCCGTGCACGTTTGTGATGACGTTAGATGAACGCAAACGCACTAGGGTTCAAGTTGAGTGTGAAACCAGACCAACGCTGCGGAGGCGAAGGGAAGAATCAGCTCGGACTGCAGCAAACCTGCCCAACCCTGAGAGCTGACTGACAGCTTTAGGTGCGTTATTGGCAGCGCCTACCTCTGGTTACAGGAACCACACCGAAAACATGGGGATTTTTTTTGAGGACGATAATCGCACAAACTATTCGATATTCTATAATTAAATCAACTATTGAATATTCGAAAATTGCGACCCATCCCTAATCAGGATCAAATCATCAGTTTGTGCTGTTCAAAACTTTAGT
This sequence comes from Romanogobio albipinnatus, assembly GCA_023566225.1. Lineage (NCBI taxonomy): Eukaryota > Metazoa > Chordata > Actinopteri > Cypriniformes > Gobionidae > Romanogobio > Romanogobio albipinnatus. The sequence continues at coordinate 51,060,192 of CM042249.1, forward strand.
ACGGTTGGGACCTTTGATCCAAAAATCAGGATTATAAAGATCCCAGCAGAAGGGTGGATTTCAGGAACAGAAAATTAATAAAACTGGTCAAAAAATACAACATTTGTATCATGTAATATACACACATTTCATTAGTTTAACTGTTAAAGTAATAAATTAGAAGTAAGCATTAGGCTTCCTATTAAGCCTTTCGGTAGCCTACCCTACAGTAAAGTAAAAAAGAGATTTTGGCGCTATAAAATAATCCCCAAACAGCTGTAAATATCAAACAAAAATATTATATATAAAGTGTTTTTATCATTGTTTGTAAACTACATTGGCACAGTAATAAGAGATGAACCATTCAAAAGGTCTTTGCGAGCGAACACAAAATTTCTTTTGAGGGACTCAAACACAGCTACTAAAAAAGGTTTGATCATTCACTGATGCTCCAGAAGGAAACATGACGCATTAAGAGCTGGGGGTGAAAACCTATTGAATTTGAAGATCAATGTAAATTGTACTCAATTTGTCTTCTGGGAATCATGCAAGTATCTTCTGTTGCTTCTGAAGGGCAGTACTAAATGAAAAAAAAAAATTATATTTAAAATAAGAAACATTTGGACATCTTCATCCTGCTCAAAAGTTTTCACCCCCAGCTCTCAATGCGTTGTGTTTCCTTCTGGAGCATCAGCGAATGTTTCAACCTTTTTTAGTAGTTGTGTTTGAGTCCCTCAATCGTCCTCAGTGTGAAAAGATGGATCTCAGAATCACACAGTCCCTGCTGGGTTCAAATATGCAAATTATGCTGGAAAACTGAAGAATGTGCAGGACCCGGAGGATTTTTCTGAAGAACGTTGGGCCGTTTAACTGCTAAGGATAAACAAGAGACTCATGAACAACCATCACAAAACACACACACAGCCGTGGATTATCCAGGGAACGACACACACACACACACACACACACACACACACAGCCGTGGATCATCAGGGAACGACACACACACACACACAGCCGTGGATCATCCAGGGAACGACACACACACACACACAGCCGTGGATCATCCAGGGAACGACACACACACACTCACACAGCCGTGGATTATTCAGGGGACGACACACACACACACACACACAGCCGTGGATCATCAGGGAACGACACACACACACACTCACACAGCCGTGGATCATCAAGGGAACGACACACACACACACTCACACAGCCGTGGATCATCCAGGGAACGACACACACACACACACTCACACAGCTGTGGATCATCAGGGAACGACACACACACACACACACTCACACAGCCGTGGATCATCAGGGAACGACACACACACACTCACACAGCCGTGGATCATCCAGGGAACGAAACACACACACACACAGCCGTGGATTATCCAGGGAACGACACACACACACAGCCGTGGATCATCCAGGGAACGACACACACACACACACACACAGCCGTGGATCATCAGGGAACGACACACACACACACACACACACACAGCCGTGGATCATCCAGGGAACGGCGCACACACACAGCCGTGGATCATCAGGAAACGACACACACACACACACACACACACACACACACACACACACAGCCGTGGATCATCCAGGGAACGGCGCACACACACAGCCGTGGATCATCAGGAAACGACACACACACACACACACACACACACACACAGCCGTGGACCATCCAGGGAACGACACACACACACACACTCACACAGCCGTGGATCATCAGGGAACGACACACACACACAGCCGTGGATCATCAGGGAACGACACACACACACACACACAGCCGTGGATCATCAGGGAACGACACACACACACAGCCGTGGATCATCCAGGGAACGATACACACACACACACACAGCCGTGGATCATCAGGGAACGACACACATACAGCCGTGGATCATCAGGGAACGACACACACACACACACACAGCCGTGGATCATCAGGGAACGACACACACACACAGCCGTGGATCATCCAGGGAACGATACACACACACACACACAGCCGTGGATCATCAGGGAACGACACACATACAGCCGTGGATCATCAGGGAACGGCACACACACAGCCGTGGATCATCAGGAAACGACACACACACACACACACACACACACACACTCACACAGCCGTGGATCATCCAGGGAACGACACACACACACACACACACACACAGCCGTGGATCATCAGGGAACGACACACACACACACTCACACAGCCGTGGATCATCCAGGGAACGACACACGCACACACAGCCGTGGATCATCCAGGGAACGACACACACACACACACACACAGCCGTGGATCATCAGGAAACGACACACACACACACACACACACTCACACAGCCGTGGATCATCCAAGGAACGACACACACACACACTCACACAGCCGTGGATCATCAGGGAACGACACACACACACACACTCACACAGCCGTGGATCATCAGGGAACGACACGCACACACACTCACACAGCCGTGGATCATCAGGGAACGACACACACACACTCACACAGCCGTGGATCATCAGGGAACGACACACACACACTCACACAGCCGTGGATCATCCAGGGAACGACACACACACACACTCACACAGCCGTGGATCATCCAGGGAACGACACACACACACACTCACACAGCCGTGGATCATCAGGGAACGACACACACACACACTCACACAGCCGTGGATCATCAGGGAACGACACGCACACACACTCACACAGCCGTGGATCATCAGGGAACGACACACACACACTCACACAGCCGTGGATCATCAGGGAACGACACACACACACTCACACAGCCGTGGATCATCCAGGGAACGACACACACACACACTCACACAGCCGTGGATCATCCAGGGAACGACACACACACACACTCACACAGCCGTGGATCATCAGGGAACGACACACACACACTCACACAGCCGTGGATCATCAGGGAACGACACGCACACACACACACTCACACAGCCGTGGATCATCAGGGAACGACACACACACACTCACACAGCCGTGGATCATCAGGGAACGACACACTCACACTCACACAGCCGTGGATCATCAGGGAACGACACACACACACTCACACAGCCGTGGATCATCAGGGAACGACACACACACACACACTCACACAGCCGTGGATCATCCAGGGAACGACACACACACACACTCACACAGCCGTGGATCATCCAGGGAACGACACACACACACACTCACACAGCCGTGGATCATCAGGGAACGACACACACACACACTCACACAGCCGTGGATCATCAGGGAACGACACGCACACACACTCACACAGCCGTGGATCATCAGGGAACGACACACACACACTCACACAGCCGTGGATCATCAGGGAACGACACACACACACTCACACAGCCGTGGATCATCCAGGGAACGACACACACACACACTCACACAGCCGTGGATCATCCAGGGAACGACACACACACACACTCACACAGCCGTGGATCATCAGGGAACGACACACACACACACTCACACAGCCGTGGATCATCAGGGAACGACACACACACACTCACACAGCCGTGGATCATCCAGGGAACGACACACACACACACTCACACAGCCGTGGATCATCAGGGAACGACACACTCACACAGCCGTGGATCATCCAGGGAACGACACACACACTCACACAGCCGTGGATCATCCAGGGAACGACACACACACACTCACACAGCCGTGGATCATCCAGGGAACGACACACACACACTCACACAGCCGTGGATCATCCAGGGAACGACACACACACACTCACACAGCCGTGGATCATCCAGGGAACGACACACACACACACACACACACACACACTCACACAGCCGTGGATCATCCAGGGAACGACACACACACACAGCCGTGGATCATCCAGGGAACGACACACAGTATTGAGAATCAGTGGTTCATAAACTTTTGAACGGGGTTATTTGAATAAATTCAGCTATTTTTTAATACATAACAATTAAAACTTTTTTTATTTTGGATGCAATTAAACGATTTGAGCACTAATTACTTTTTTTTTCTTTTCATATCTAATTTTTTCCATCACCATGTCCCTTTAGGGGCTCCGTAGGGCACTAGGAATCCAGATTTGGTCATTTTTAAAAAACGTGCACCTGGATCAGTGTGATCCAACACAATCTTCCTTTGAAAAACCGGCACAAATGTAAAATGGATTGCCTGATCCTGGACAGCAAAACACGGGATTCTCAAATACAGATCGTTCTGATCCCGATTAAACTGGCCCCTGGATGTTGACTCTTTTCACAGTTTTGAAGGAGTCGTCTCTGTCTGATTCACACTCAGCTCCTACATCGTTCTTGGTATGAACGGCCTTATTAACAGCAGTTTTGTAAAAATTGCAGGATTATAAATACATTCTCTAAAAATAGAAAACATAATAAAAACAATAAAAATAGAAAACATTATACTTGCTATGACAGCTATGAGAAGTTAAACCATTACTAATGTTATCAGTAGGTGAACCATCACAGGCTTGGGAATGACTCTTCAATTATGTACACTCGTAAAATGATCTCAATGCAAATGTGACTCCCCAAACGTGATGCACGTTGGCAAGGAAAGCAGATCGACACGGACAGTGTTTATCTGTGCAAACATTACTCTACTCGCAGCTTCTGCGTTCTGTCACTCAAACGTGCTGCAACATCTGAAGATCGCAGAGACTTGACAGGAATCTCCAAAGACGAATAACAAGCAAAGTGATGTTTGGTCACGCACAGATGAAGAGCAGCACAGCAGCACTTCCCTCATGAGACTGTGCCGAGCACATCCTTCTAGTAATTAACGCAGATCAAACAAAATACGACTGCGTGATGTTTCAGATACTAATGAAAATGAAGCACACTCAAATGATTTATACTGTAATGCTAAATCCAATTAAAATCCACACAAATGAAAAATGTCAAGCAGCATTATTGACTGCACCCATTTTGGCAAGTGGGGCATAAATTACATACTCAAAATAAAAAGGTTGCTGCTCATAAGTCATTCTGAATAGACACATAACCAACATACACTGATCAGGCATAACATTATGACTTATTATTGTGTTGGTCCCCCTTTTGCTGCCAAAACAGCCCTGACAAACTGAGATGCTCTGTTACCCCTTTTCCACCAAGGCAGTGCTAGAGCTAGATCGGAGCCAGAGCCTAGTTTCAAATCGGTTCTTTGTGTTTCCACACGCAAAGCCCCAGCTCCAAGCCAGGAAAAGTAGCACCAAAACATTGCTGGGCTAGAACAGGACTATAAGTAAGAACCGATTACGTCAGGCGCTGGGGGCGGGGTCAACAAGACGAACACAAACTTGAGATCCGCCATTGCTGAAATAGCAGCTAATGGAGCTAACAGCTGCTGCTCGTTTGTAATCTCCGTCTATACAAATTACGGCGAACTGCACGAATGCGTTGGATTCGCTGTGTTTTCGTTGTGTTTTGATGCCGATGTAGGATCGTAAAGCCATGTGAATCAATAGTAACGCAACGTTTGCATTGCTGATGGAAGGCTTGTTCGCAGCGGTGCTGTGCAGACTGATCGCCGTATGATAACGAGTCCAGCGAGAGCACACGACTCCTTATGCTTTTGATTCACCCATGCGTTTTAAAAAAAATATTATACGTGGATCGGTCTGCGCAGCGCCGATGCATCTCAAACAAGCCTGGTGTGTGTGTGTTTCCCGCTAGCGTTGCTGAGAAAGATGAGACGTATACAGTGACGTAAGACCTGGCTCTGTTGTGGCTCTCTAGCCTGTGGAAAAGCAAACGGTTCTTAGAAGGCTCCTCAGTTGAACCAACTATGAACTGGGACTAGCACTGGCTCCGATCTAGCTCTAGCACTGCCTTGGTGGAAAAGGGGTATATGTATTCTGACACCTTTCTATCAGAACCAGCATTAACTTCTTGAGCAGTTTGAGCTCCAGTAGCTCGTCTGTTTGATTGGACCACATGGGCCAGCCTTCGCTCCACACGTGCATCAATGAGCCTCGGCCGGTTCTCCACTGTTCCTTCCTTGGAGCACTTTTGATAGAGACTGACCACTGCAGACCGGGAACACCCCACAAGAGCTGCAGTTTTGGAGATGCTCTGACCCAGTCGTCTAGCCGTCACAATCTGGCCCTTGTCAAACTCGCTCAAATCCTTACGCTTGCCCATTTTTCCTGCTTCTAACACATCAGCTTTGAGGACTAAATGTTCACTTGCTGCCTAATATATCCCGCCCACTAACAGGTGATGAAGAGATCATCAGTGTTATTCACTTCACCTGTCAGTGGTCATAATATTATGCCTGTATATTTAGAAAGCTGACAGTTGTGAGTTTACAGCTCAAAACTCAGAATTGCTCAGACTGTTGATTAAAAAGGAGATTAAACATAAAAAATACAAATATTAAGAATATAATATTTAAATGTATAAAAATGTTATAGAAATGTGGTATACCCACAAGTGTGGTCATGCTTCATTTCAAATCTGAGGATTATATTTTTAAAACTATGCATTTTATTAATAATTTCCTAAGATCTTGGCATGTGTGTTTTTAGAGAAGACTAATAAAAAAATGCTAATGAAATTATGTATGCCTCCTATAACTCCCCTGCACTTTAAAGGGTCGAGGGGAGACTGACCGCACATCAACGTCTTCTGATTCAGACAATTTTATTAATTTTCAGACAACTGCATGCTGCAAATGACCTTTAAGTTGCACGCAACACAATATACACATGGATCTGTAAGCTCACCGTTACACAAACACGTGAATATCCTGCGACACCTATAATTCAATGGACAATAAATGCACAGCCATTCACAATTTGTTCTCTGCATCAAAAAATATATATGAACATGCTGCTGCATAACTTTGTTAACTTTTGAGGCTTATTTTGTGGAGTTTTAATAAGCCGTTTGGTCGGTTAAATGGCCGTAAAGAGCAGTTACACTCACAGGATCTATTGAAGAGAACGTAGGACTCATACAAAGCGGAAAAAACACTCGTTTTTGATCCATTAATGCATCTCCCACGTACTGTGTGCGATCTCAGTGTTTGAAGCGCCAGTCAGAGGAAAATGCCTATCAATGCGTGCTATCATGAATACTTAAGCAACATGTCTTCTCATAGGATAAGGACACGCAGACTCATGAATAATTATGAGACACCGATGAGTCATCGCCATACTATAGTACGAGAAAACGTCACAATCTATGACGTTGACATGAAGACGAATTTAAACCAGGAAGTTGAAAATAGAGCAAAAATGTTTTCTCCCACATTCAAAACAAACAGATGGTAACACTGTCTTGCATGATGTTCAACACACATCCACAGAAGATTTGGTTTAGGGTTTCATGACTCTTTAATGTCTGGAGTGGAGAACTGCCCATTCACGACTCTATTGTCTTCTTTCAACGAAAGTTAGCACCTCTGCTGGTGTGAGACTTAAGGCTGAGAAACTTCTGCGTCGGACCTTCGCCGAATCCTCATTGCCGCAAGTTACGTGTCGGTTTTTATACTTCTGCGTCGTTATCCGCGTCAATGTGCAATTACACATGCAGACCGCTAAGAGGCAGTGTCCACGGGCATGTTGATGGTGTAACCCACAGTATCAAGGCAAAAGCGAAGAAGCAGCAGCTTGTTGTGTAGATTGTAGGGGTGTAACGGTACACATATATACCGTATACCATATATAAGTTGTACACACAAATATAATGAACATAATGAATATATATAGGCTAATATAATGAATATAACGGCTAATATAGTGCATGTATTCAGTGAAAGGAGGAGAGGAATTCAGAGGAGAGGAATCCCAAGCACATCAACTGACCACTGGGGTTCCCCAGGGCTCAGTGCTTGGTCCTCTCCTCTTCTCCATCTACACTACTTTATTGGGACCCATCATTCAGGCACATGGCTTCTCATACCACTGCTATGCTGATGACACTCAGCTCTACCTTTCATTTCACCCAGACGACCCCACAGTAGCTGCACGAATCTCCAGCTGTCTGGCTGACATCTCTGCATGGATGAGAAAACATCACCTGCAGCTTAACCTGGCAAAGACTGAGTTTCTCATCTTCCCCGCCAGTCCCACCGTATAACATGACTTCACCATCCAGTTAGGTACATCCTTGATTTCCCCATCAAAGTCAGTCAGAAATCTTGGAGTAACATTTGATGACCAGCTGTCCTTCAGAGAACACATTTCTAAGACAGCTCGCCCATGCCGGTTTGCGCTCCACAACATCAGGAAGATTAGACCGTTCCTAACAGAGCACGCAACACAGCTTCTGGTCCAGGCCCTGGTTATTTCTAGACTTGACTACTGTAATGCGCTTCTGGTTGGACTCCCCTCTTGTGCGATCCAATCACTTCGAATGATCCAGAATGCAGCAGCACGTCTTGTCTTCAACGAGCCCAAAAGACCCACGTCACACCTCTCTTCATCTCCCTGCACTGGCTACCACTCGCTGCTTGCATCAAGTTTAAGGCGCTGATGCTTGCATACAGAGCCACCACGCGCTCAGCTCCTGCTTACTTTGACTCCATTCTACAAATCCACACCCCCACCAGAAGCCTTCGCTCAGCAAAGGAACGACGGCTTGTGGTCTCATCACAGAGGGGGAAAAAATCCCTTTCCAGAACATTTTCATTCAACGTTCCCAGCTGGTGGAACGATCTTCCCAACGCCATCCGAAACGCAGAATCATTGACAACATTCAAAAGTCAACTTAAAACTCAGCTCTTCCGTGAACACTTAACCTCATAAAAAATAAAAATAAAAAAATAAAAACTTTCCTTTCCTCTTTCTCTTCCTTCTTCCCTCCCTACTCTAGCCTGTGCTACACTGAGCAATGTACACGGTCTCAGGATTTCAAGCTCTTATTGCGCTTCTCGACTCTTCATGACCAATCGCTTAATGTACCTCTAAGTTGTAAGTCGCTTTGGATAAAAGCGTCTGCTAAATGCATAAATGTAAATGTGAAAGAGTTGATTTCTATAGTGAGCTAACAGCTGTGGACACTGAATGACTTCTGAGTAGACGTGATTCTGCATGACATTGTTTACAAGCTGTTTTATTGTCTTTCCATGGTTGAAACACAGATGGAGCGATTACACGACGTGATACATTTCAGTAAGTTGTAATGTATCCTCAACATACCTTAAGATATATTAATTTATGTTTATTCTTTAGGAAGAGATGATCGCATTGACTCGCGCGCCGCGCGCTGCCGCTTTAAGTTGAACTGATACGCGTCTATCAGTCACGTCATATTAAAGAGTGTTAAAACGGCATTTATCGTTTTAATTTCGTGATAAAATGGACTGAATACTTAATATGTTCGTGTGGGAACTCGGATTGAAGTGTGTTCCACGCTTACAACAAGCCGACTGTTAACTGTTAAAGATTACATTCATAACTGTTCGGTACACGCGTGCACCGTACCGAAAGCCCTGTACCGAAACGGTTCAATAGGAATACGTGTACCGTTACACCCCTAGTAGATTGCTATTGTAGCAGCAGCAGTGATGGCAGCAAATACATAGCGACTGTTATTGCAGCTTGAGTTTTTGTGTCTAATACAAATTAAACATCTCTAGTTGATTAGTAGAGTTAAATAAGAGGCGATCTGGCGGTGCTGGAATGCGTTTTTTAAATCATGCAGAGTGCTCGTGGTGTTGTTTTCAGTATCGGTGGCTCGTGCACATACAAGCGCTTCAATTGATTGCTGTTGCGGAGACTTTATTCGTTCCGTTGAAATGTGTCCCTGTTCTTGATATACAATCACTGATTAACATCCTTGGTTTTAATGAGAAAATAAATACATATACTATACTCAGTGGATCTATGTATTTATTCAATAACATAAAGAATCTGAAGAACCAAGAAGTATAAATTGGGCTTGAATCTTCATTATTCTTTTATATTGATTCTTTTGTATTTATTCAGCCTTGATTAGCCTTTATTCTGGCATTACATTGATTGCCCATCAACACCACTTTCATTCCAGATTTGTTCATCCATCTATTACCTGAAGTCTTTCTAAAAAAAAAAAGAAAAGAAAAAAAAAGCATATTCTTGGAACCTTATGTGAATTATTGTAACAAAATAGATTGTGAAATAGATATGGCTCCTGGCGCAACAGGTGTGTTAGAGCTACAATTAGCATCAAACTACATAACACAATTTAAAAGATTAATATTATACTTTTACTCATATTTCACTTTAAACCACCAATGAGTGTTTGCAGTAACTTCCGATTGCGATTTAATATGGATTTTGGTCATATAATGTTGTTGAAATATGTTATATTTAGCATTTTATATGGAGCTAAGGGCAACACCTGCTTAGTTTGTGTAGAGAGCTGAATATGCTGGACTGGTTTGCGCTGTGCATGTGTTTATTGGTCCTGCGACGATGACTCTGGTTCTGACAGACCCACCGTCCATCTCTCTATACTGGCCTAGTTCTCTCTCTGGCACCTAAACCCATTCTCCCTGGAGACGCCGGGATGTAGGTCAAGTGAGTCTCCCGTTAGCTCTACAGGGAGAGGATAATTAATCAAAGTTTGGAGTTAGAGACTGAGTCCTACCTGCCGCTGCACACGCTCAAGCTTCAGTAAAGGTGAGTTTTTTGCTATTTATAAAAGGGTACATGGGAATGCCTTAATGTCTTTGGAGAAATCAAGATCACAAGTGTGGTAGTCACGGCTTGAGGGTTTGTTGGGGGACTGAAATCCAGATTTGGCCAAAGGAACTGGCTAAGGGTCACCTCTGCATGACAGCCCTCAGCCCACTCCAGCAACAATTCATGAAATGCCCAACAGTAACACAGGCAAACAGCACTCACATTTCCTTCAGCATATGCAAACAGCTAGTTTGGATAGTACTTTTCACTAGTGGTCAACCAATATTGATGGTTGATACCGCTATCTTAGAAAGCAGGGTGGCCGATGGCCAATTTGTATAAAGCCGAAATATATATATCACATCACAATATTTCATTTAAAGATAGTAAAAACACATGCAAAACAATTGCTAAAATTAAATCATAAGGAAATATTTATTTGACATAATATTTACTAAATTATGTGAAAATTAATATGAAAAAAAAAAATCGAAACGTGATAAAAGATTATGTAAAATAAACAGATGGCAGGTTCTTGGTTATGTAATCTATGGAAGCTTGTTTCCGCCACAGAATAAAAAAATTAAAAAGGTAATTGCGACCTTTTTTCGTAAAGACGTAAATTCAAAATTGTGAGATAAAAAGTCACAATTATCTTTTAAAATGTTTTATTCTGTGGCGGAAACAAGCTTCCATAGTAATCCTATTAAAGTATTTTAGAAATTGTTCAAAATACATATGGAGTCCATTTTTATGCAGACTATTCAGAGGATCTGAATATCCTTTTGTGACATTAAATTCAAACATAAAATTGCATAACCTTTTTTCTGGCAATCCTGACTTCTCAGAATTGAGACTTTATAGCTCACAATTGTCAGAATTGCCTGAAAAAAGTCAGAATTGTGAGATAAAAAGTCAAAATTACATTTTTTATTTTTTATTCTGTGGTGGAAACTTTTAGCTTTCATAATACACACACACACACACACACACCATATTGCCAAAAGTATTGGGACACCACTCCAAATAATTGAGTTCAGGTGTCCAATCACTTCATGGCCACATGTGTATAAATTAGTGGTGGGCATAGATTATTTTTTTTAATCTAGATTAATATAGATATTTTTGTAGTTTGAATAATAAATAACTTCTGTCCCTTTAAGACCTGACGCACGCATATCCAAACACTGTTCCTGTGAGCTGGTTACGACTGTGTTTACGTTAAAACTCACCAAGATGGGCATTGAGACATTTTTGAGTGTATTTGACCATTAATAAACTGAAAAAAGGAGCTCATTTTTGCACTTGTATGTCAGAGGCGGCTTTATTACGGTATGTGTGTGTGCGCTTCAGATGCGAGCGCGAAATCTGCGGGAATTAGTAGAATTAACGTTATGTGCAACCCCACACGAAATTCAGACCGGTCACACCAATACTAACACGCTGTCATGAGGAAAAATCCAGCAGAACACGCGTTCGCCGTGTTCAGAGGATTAAACGGACTGAATGAGAGGAGGCGGGTGCGTGTCACTCGCTGTCAGTCGAGAGGAGAGGAGAGAGCAGCTGATATATCGATACTGTAGAAAATGAGTATTGTATTGTTTCAGATATTTCAGTATCGATACATAGTGAAATATCCATATTTTTGACAACACTAGTAGGCATACACACAGGTTCGAAGACTCGTTCTCTCGCCCCCTACAGTGCAATTCGGCTAGGTGTACATCCGCGCTAAAATATCAAGGTGAAAGTCATCATAGCTTGCGTAGTATAGACCCAGCTCCCAACCCAACTTTGAGAATAGATTAACGGCGATATTTTTTTTATCGGCCGATAAGAGTCTCGCGTTAACGCAGCACGTTAACGCCGATAATGGCCCACCACTAGTATAAATCAAGCACTAGGCATGCAGGCGCTTCTACAAACATTTGTGAAAGAATTGGTCTCTCTCAACTGTTGGTGGTATTAAAACAAAGAGGAAGCGACTGGGAACAACAGCAACACAGCCACAAAGTGGTAGGCCACGTAAAATCACAGAGCGGGGTCAGCGCATGCTGAGGTTCACAGTGTGCAGAAGTAGCCAACTTTCTGCAGAGTCAAGCTACAGACCTCCAAACTTCTGTGGCCTTCAGATGAGCTCAAGAACAGAGCTTCATGTGTAGAGTGTGTAGAGCTTCATGGAATGGGTTTCCATGGCCGAGCTGCTCATCCAAGCCTTACATCACCGAATGCAATGCAAAGCGTGGGATGCAGTGGGGTAAAACACGCCACCACTGGACTCTAGAGCAGTGGAGACGTGTTCTCTGGAGTGACCAATCACGCTTCTCTGTCTGGCAATCCAATGGATGAGTCTGGGTTCGGCGATTGCCAGGAGAACGGGACTTGCCTGACTGCATTGTGCCAAGTGTAAAGTTTGGTGGAGGGGGGATTAAGGGGTGAGGTTGTTTTTCAGGGGTTGGGCTTGGCCCCTTAGTTCCAGTGAAGGGAACTCAATGCTTCAGCATACCAAGACATTTTGGACAATTTCATGCTCCCAACTTTGTGGGGACGGCCCCTTCCTGTCCCAACATGACTGCGCTCCAGTGCACAAAGCGTCGCTCCATAAAGACATGGATGAGCGAGTTTGGTGTGGAGGAACTTGACTGGCCTGCACAGAGTCCTGACCTCAACCCGATTGAACACCTTTGGGATGAATTAGAGCGGAGACTGAGAGCCAGGCCTTCTCGTCCAACATCAGTGCCTGACCTCACAAATGCGCTTCTAGAAGAATCCCCATAAACACACTCCCAAACCTTGAGGAAAGCCTTCCCAGAAGAGCTGAAGCTGTTAGAGCTGCAAAGGGTGGGCCGACTCCATATTAAACCCTACGGATTAAGAATGGGATGTCATGTGCATGTAAAGGCAGACGTCCCAAAACTTTTGGCAATATATGCATTTTGGTTCAAGGAATAGTGCCATAGCCAAGTGAGTCTATGACGCCCAATCACTCAGCATGATATCACATGAATAGATGGTACGTCAATAAGAAGGCTACACTGAAGATGCACTTTAATATTTTACCTGCGTTGCTGCTTTCCACATTTTCTACACTGAAGGCCATCTGGAATCAGGAATAACCCAGGAGAAATGCATAGCTGTTTGAAATGAGTGATCAAGTACAGACTTGCTTTTGTAACTTCTAGAATGATTCCCACAGAAAGCTACTGGGACTGGCTGTATAACGGTATATTGCATGCCATGATATTAATGAGATTCTGTGGTACAATATGCTGTGTTTCTGTGTATATATATATATTTATTTATATATATATATATACATAAATATTCAAGTGGCGTGTGTGAGCGACAAAAAAAAAAAAAAACTGAGCGGGACGCTTCCCTAAAGGGAACTTTAAACTTCAAACTTTTAAAAGAACCAACTCAGAGCAGAAAACTCCACAAACCGTCTGAAGATGTTTTCCACATCCATTGGACCATTTAAGAAGGCATCTATAAGCCATAAAAGAGATGTCATTTGTTTACTGTGATAAAAAGCTTTTATAAAATTGCATAAAAACATAATAAAAGGCACGTTAATAATCACACACACTAGCGACACTAATTTGAATTATTTGGGTCTCAGTTCTTCTTTGTTTCATATTATTGTTTCATGCTAAAAACTAGGCTAACCGCAACTGTCTTATATAAACTTCTGTCAGGACCACTATTGATGATTGACAATTAGCATATCGTTTGGATTGGCGTATGGTTCTGTTCTGGGCAAGAACTCCCTGAGAGATAATCAGCGTTATTCACTTCACCTCATAATGTTATGCCTGATCGGTGTGTATTCAAAGTAGAAAACAAAAGACAAAGTGATCAAAACAACAATAGTTACTTAAAGGGTTAGTTCACCCAAAATTGAAAATTCTGTCAGTAATTACTCACCCTCATGTTGTTCCAACCATGTAAGACCTTCGTTCATCTTAAGAACATAATTTAGTATATTTTTGATGAAATCTGAGAGCTGTCTCACTCCTCCATAGGCTTTCAGAGGGACTGAAACTTGATGGCCCAGAATAGTAAGTAAAAACGTCATTTAAGGAGTCCAAATGACTACAGTGGCTCTGTATTAAGTCTATCATGCGACGAAAATACTTTTTGAGCGGAAAAACAACAAAAATAACGACTTTATCCCACTATTATTGTTGTTCAATTCGAGCCTCTGACGCCACGACGCATGCACGAAAACGGCGTTCTTCTTCTACTGCTACTAATCTCAGTTTTCGCGCATGCGTCGTGGCGTCAGAGGCTCAAATTGAACAACAATAATAGTCGTTATTTTTGTTGTTTTTCCGCTCAAAAAGTATTTTCGTCAAATGATAGACTTAATACAGAGCCACTGTAGTCATTTGGACTCCTTAAATGACGTTTTTACTTACTATTCTGGGCCATCAAGTTTCAGTCCCTCTGAAAGCCTATGGAGGAGTGAGACAGCTCTCAGATTTCATCAAAAATATACTAAATTATGTTCCGAAGATGAACGAAGGTCTTACATGGTTGGAACAACATGAGGGTGAGTAATTACTGACAGAATTTTCAATTTTGGGTGAACTAACCCTTTAACATAAATCAATTTTCACTGAATTTCAAACAAAAATAACTCTTGTATTGTGATGCAGACCGTCAGCACAGTCCAGAATTACTCATAGCATGATATAAGATTTTAGTCATGCCGCCCACCCCCATCTACTCCTGTCTGAAAATGACCTTATCAAGTGACAAAAGCTAGATTTGTTAGATCTGTGATTTTAAATGCCTTTAAGGTCAATTATCTGCTTCAAACGATGATTACTTTTAAGTGTTTGCCGTTGTAATTGTGAAATATTGCCTCTAATTTGAATTCACTACAAAGGCGGACGAGAGCGCCACTGGACTGCTTCAATCAAGATAATAATTAGAAGAAGAATGAAGGTCAACTGCTGTCTGGAGATCAGATCACAGCCGATAATGTTCCAGCGCTCCAGGGCTGGAACGCAGACACGGATATCTTCCTTTCCCCAGACAACAGGACGGGCGTAAGACGTTTTTGCCTGAAGATTGAAAGTCTGTACCTCCTGCAATCGTAAAAAGGAAATGAGCCGCACAATCATTACAGTACCTGCACAGCAAAAAAAAAAACTTTCTTACTCAGTATTTTTGTTGTTTTGCAGCACAAATATCTAAACTTCCTTAAATCAAGATACATTTACTTGAGAAGCAAAATGACAAGATATTAAGTTTACCAGAATGTAGTTAGCTTATGTTTAACAAGAACAAATACCTGCCAACGGGGGCAGAAAAATAACCTTGTTTTAATCCACTTCTCTGACCCCATTGGCAGATATTTGTTCTTGTTTTAAAGAGGACCTATCATGCTTTTATCCATGTTCATCTTTCTTTAGTGTGTAATGTTGCTGTTTGAGCACTGTCTGATGAGCACACTGTTGAGCACTGATCGTTCCCTATCCCCTATATAGTGCACTGTCTGATAGTTCCCTATCCCCTATATAGTGCACTGTCTGATTGTTCCCTATCCCCTATATAGTGCACTGTCTGATCGTACCCTATCCCCTATATAGCGCACTGTCTGATCGTTCCCTATACCCTATATAGTGCACTGTCTGATCGTTTCCATCCCCTATATAGTGCACTGTCTGAATCATTCCCTATCCCCTATATAGTCCACTGTCTGATCGTTCCCTATCCCCTATATAGTGCACTGTCTGATCGTTCTCTATCCCCTATATAGTGCCCTGTCTGTTCGTTCCCTATCCCCTATATAGTGCACTGTCTGATCGTTCCCTATCCCCTATATAGTGCACTGTTTGATCGTTTCCATCCCCTATATAGTGCACTGTCTGATCGTTCCCTATCCCCTATATAGTGCACTGTCTGATCGTTCCCTATCCCCTATATAGCGCACTGTCTGATCGTTCCCTATCCCCTATATAGTGCACTGTCTGATCGTTTCCATCCCCTATATAGTGCACTGTCTGAATCATTCCCTATCCCCTATATAGTGCACTGTCTGAATCATTCCCTATCCCCTATATAGTGCCGTCTGATCGTTCCCTATCCCCTATATAGTGCACTGTCTGATCGTTCCCTATCCCCTATATAGTGCACTGTTTGATCGTTTCCATCCCCTATATAGTGCCCTGTCTGATTGTTCCCTATCCCCTATATAGTGCACTGTCTGATTGTTCCCTATCCTCTATATATTGCCCTGTCTGATCGTTCCCTATCCCCTATATAGTGCACTGTCTGATCGTTCCCTATCCCCTATATAGTGAACTGTCTGATTGTTCCCTATCCCCTATATAGTGCACTGTCTGATCGTTCCCTATCCCCTATATAGTGCACTGTCTGAATCGTTCCCTATACCTTATATAGAGCACTGTCTGAATCGTTCCCTATCCCCTAGATAGTACACTGTGCCATTCAATAGTAAATGTGTGAACAAGCGAGCGATTTCAGCCGCAGTGTCTGTTTTTAATGTAGGGGGCGGGGCTTCAGATTCTAGAGAGCATTTGATTGGACAGAAATCTGATGAGAAGCTAAAGTGCCGAATGATGTCATCAAAATCATTGATCCTTATTGGCGGAAGTGAGAGACTAAGATTTGAACGCTTATATTTTATGAATGTGAATTTTGTCACTGTTTTGGAGCAACACAAGCTTATAGAGAACACTGTGTATATAATATGGAATAATATGGACGTAGTGTCCGTGACGTCACCCATAGGATTCTGAAGAGCAGTTTTGAAGTGTAAAGTAGGGTCGAGCTGGCCGTCGCCATCTTGTCAGCGTGTGTCACTCTCGTATAACTGAAAATGGGCAAAGAGGCGGGACGTGGGCGGAGCTGAGGTGATGACTAACAGACAGCAGACAAACGACAATCCACCTGTCACTCAAAGTGGCCACACCCTTAATTATGCAGAACTTTAAGGCTTTATATAATGTAAAGGAATGAGTTATAAAAACATTCACCCCCTCACAGTTGTCATGAAGGGCAAAATTAGCCGTACAGACCAAAAGCACAGTTTGTCCCAGACTGTAAACATGTGTTCTTCTGCTGTAAAGTTGGGCATTTTAACATGAGGCTCAATGAGATTCTGCTCCTTCTGGAGTCTGTCTCTAGTGGCCAGTCCATGAACTGCAGTTTAAGACACTTCCGTATCGGCTTCAAGAGAAACTGCGGGAGGTTGCCGCTTGGTCTACACGTGGCGTGACAAATCCCTGACAGTAAACTGATGCCTCGTTCGATTTATGATGTACTGATACAGAGGACAAATTCTTTGCAACGGGTTAAAAATATCATACTAACATTATAAGTGCACCCCAGGAAACATAAAATAATAAAACGATGCATTTCATGATTATTTCTGCAGTGTGCTGTGTCCAGACTGTCCAGATATCAAAGGCGTGTCAATCACAGAGCTCAGGATAAAGCCAGCGCTGCAGCCGGTCAGAAAGGGCCACGGATCAATCACATTACCCTGATGGCCACAGTGAAGCTGCAGGCGGTAATACACTCGATAGATTCTCATCGCAGGGAATCTCACACACGTTGTTGGAGACACTAGTTACCGCATCAGCCAGACATTTTTTAGGTGGAATCTGAGCAGAAGAGTGAAGCCGAGTGAGCCATAATCATTATTTACTCTTCTCAACAGGAACTACAGCAGCACAGCGAGTTAACCAGAGGAGACCAGCTGAAACAGCACTGAACACATTTATACTGTATCATGTGTGATTTATTAAAGGTCCCGTTCTTCGTGTTTTTTTGAAGCTTTGATTGTGTTTACAGTGTGCAATATAACATGTGTTCATGTTTCGCGTGTAAAAAAACAGTATTTTTCACACAATTTACTCATCTGTACACCGCTGTTTTCACTGTCCTAAAAACGGCTGATGAGTTCCTTGTTCTATGAAGTCCCTCCTTCAGAAATACGGAACGAGTTCTGATTGTGCCAGCGGTTCCCGTGTTGTGATTCGACAGCAGCTTAGCGCACGTGGCACGGTTCCTGTGTTGTGATTTGACCGCAGCTTAGCGCACGTGGAAAGGTCACGCCTCTTAACGGGAGATGTATGCGCTCAATGATCTCTACAGCGTCCCTGGGAAAGCCAAACAAAGGTGATTTGACTCCGGGATGAAAATAACAGCGTCTCGACGACATGGCGACAAACACACTCAAACGCAACACTTCCTCTTCTCCACGTGGGACAGAAACAAGACCACGCCCCCTTTTTCGCGTGTTCTTGTGGGCGGAGGTTAGTCTGTTCTACTGACGTCATTTATGAAGGAAGTACCAGGATGTAGTCCAAGCCGGCCGTTCGCTGTAGGCTTTGAAAGGGAACTTCTGTTAAATAAAATATCTCGCTTGGCATTGAACTTTGAGCTTTATAATTTTACAGGTATTATTTATGCTCTAACAGCAACATTACACACTAACTAAAGTTTGAACAGTGGGATCACGAAGAACGGGACCTTTAATGTCTACGGGCTCTAAATGATCAACAGGATCTGATTCTCCTATACAGTCCTTCTCTTGTCATTTAATCTTTTAATAAATGTGTTTTTTTCCTCCATATTTTCACTATATCATACTATAAATAGAGACAAAAAGCCTGATGCATCAAATAAGATACTCAAAAAAACAAAACAAAAAAAATTAAGATGTTAGCATCAGATCCTTTAAGTCCTGTAAGTTGTGAGGCGGGGCCTCCATGGATTGGACTTGTTTGTTCAGCTCATCCCACAGATGCTCGATTGGATTGAGATCTGGGGAATTTGGAGGCCGAGTCAACACCTCAAACCATTCCTGAAGCATTTGTGCTTTGTGGCGGCGCATTATCTGCTGAAAGAGCCACAGCCACCAGGGAACACCGTTTCCATGAAAGAGTGAACATGGTCTCAACAATGCTTAGGTAGGTGGGACGTGTCAAAGTAACATCCACATGGATGACAGGATCAGCAGAACATTGCCCAAAGCATCACTGCCTCCGCCGGCTCGCCTTCTTCCCATAGTGCACCTGGTGCCATGTGTTTCCCAGGTAAGCCACGCACACACACCCGGCCATCCACGTGAAAACATGATTCATCAGACACTTCATCATTCATCAGACACACTTCACAAGGACGAATGACCATAGTTGTGTGTGAATACACTGAAACAGATGCCATTGACCGTACGAGTTCAGCTGGGCATCTGTTTCAGTGTATTCACACACAACTATGGCCATTCGTCCTTGTGAAGTGCGTCTCATCAGTCAGCACTGATTTAAAGCAAAACGCATTCATTAAAAGACACGACTGAAGATGGGCTCATCTAGCCTGACGTCGTCATACTCAATTCTAGTCAGAATATGAGTCTGATTCTGCTCCGTTGGGCTGTGATTATGGGGCGTGTTTCAACTGAACCAGGAAAGACCTCAATTGGATAGACCTACAACCAATCAGAGCAACGGAGCGACGCATAACGTTAGTTGTCAAATGTCAACAGAACTCAACTGCACTGTGTTGCCAAGTCCGCGGGTTGAAGCGACCCCAATTATGTGATATACAGACCCAGGAATGCGAAATTTAGCAGCCGTGCCAAAATAACACATATTTTACCCCCCAAATGCCATTTTTCCCGGAGAACCCCCCCACCCGGAAAGCTATTGGGCTTGTTTTTGGCTAGTTTTGAGTAGCAATCGGTATTGGGCGGGTTTTGTTGTAAAAACTTGGCAACCCTGTCTGCACGCACGCCTGGAATAAGTAGCCTAACGTTAGAAGAAGATGAGTGTAAACGATCTTTGCCGGTGTTGTAAAAAAAGAATTTAAGGATACACAGAGTACTTACCAACACCATCATCATTTCTGAGAGAAATAGTAAAGGTGAATGCATATACGAACAAGTTCTCCGTTTAGGATTAGAACAAATTCAACCCAAGCGCCTTTGATGACGTGGATGATTACGTTACTGTTTATCATCTGTCCATCATCGTCTAAAGCCCGCCCTGACAATTTCATTGGTCCGAACAGTTTCTGTTCGGGCATAATTACTTCTCTACGGATCAAGTCCAGACCGAACTGCCCGTGCAAAAAATGTTGTGGGCGGGGCTAAGTTCGTCTGGCATCCA
Source organism: Romanogobio albipinnatus (assembly GCA_023566225.1). Lineage (NCBI taxonomy): Eukaryota > Metazoa > Chordata > Actinopteri > Cypriniformes > Gobionidae > Romanogobio > Romanogobio albipinnatus. Next base: position 51,081,031 of record CM042249.1, read on the forward strand.
GGCTAGGGCTCATCTGCTAAAGCTATAAAATTAACTGTGTGTTTCAAGTTTAACAGTTCCAGTTATTGAAATGAGTAAACCTTTATCAATCAATTCTGAATCAATCAAAAGACACAAAACGTTTGCTTTTAAATACACTACAATTCAAACGTTTTGGGCTAGTAAGATTTTTAATGTTTCTCATTACTCCAGTCTTTAGTGTCACATGATCCTTCAGAAATCATTCTGATATGATGATTTGATGCTCAAATATTTTTGGTGCTCAATTATTTATAATGTTTCTTATTTGTATGAACGTTGTGCTACTTAAAGGGATAGTTTAGGTAGTTCTCGGCCCCCATTGACTACCATTGTATTTTTTCCCCTACTATGGTAGTCAATGGGGGCCGAGATCTGCTTGGTTACAAACATTCTTCTAAATATCTTCCTTTGTGTTCAGCAGAAGAAAGAAATGTTGGTTTGAAAGGTTTGAAACAACTTGAGGGTGAGGGAATGATGACAAAATGTGAATTTTTGGGTGAACTCTCCCTTTAACCCTCTGGAGCGGTTTGGTCATTTTTGACTGAAAAATGTAAGGTTTTTTTTATTTATTTTTTTTTACCTCAGAATAGTAAGAAACTTTTGCCACTTATGTGAAGACAAAAAGGTTAAATGTTCCTGAAAATAACAGTCACACTTGTATTGTTCATGGTCAAAAATGAGCTCATTTGGAAATGAATGGGAGATGAATTTCGTCTAGTGGAGGCGTTTGGTACTGCGCCCAAACCAACTCTGACTTAAAGCTAATTTTTTAAGATATCAACCTCAAATTTGAAACACAGCTTGTTTAGATTTATGGCGTGGATTTTCTCACGGTTTTAGAGTAAAACATGTTTTAAAAATTTGTCATATAAAATTGAATAATATTCCCGTTTAATAAATGTTTTCATAACGCTGAACGCGAATAGAGCGTCTGGAGCGAGTGATTTCCATGTTAAGTCAATGTACTTTTTTGTACATTGTAAAGACGCATTGACGTGTGTCCGGAGGTTCTGCGGCGCAATAAAGTTTAGGGCAGTTTGATGGACGCGATTTCGCCTCGTTCGCGCGTCCAGTTCGCATGAAATTGAGTGTCTTGTGCAATACATGCAAGTGATTTTATTTGGTGTTTTTTGTGCATTCACGCATTTGAAGCGAATTCGCGTCTGACGGCGAGCTGAAATTTTTTAAACTGTTCGCGCCACATTAACCAATCAGGAGCCTGCTTGCTGTTGTCACGTGATGAATGGCCCGGACTCACTCATTCAACATGGAGGAACGACTGATATTCGCAGTGAGCAGTCATACGGAGCAATTCGCTTTGGACACGCGAGTGGATAAAAAAAACCCAATGAATTTGACGCTCAATTCGCGTTCGGTGTGAACGCAGGATAATAATACATTGAAACTTATATAACTTTAAGCTGTTTTCACTCCAGTAATAATCTGCCAACTGTCTTCTTTAAAAAGAGACCAAACTTCAGTCTGTGCTCCAAAACATTCAAAAATTTATGTTGGAAATTTCATTTTCAGGTCTATGCTCAAAAAAGTGGTTAACAGGTAATAAATGGATCATAACTATTCCATAAATAATATAAATTAGTACTTAAAGATCCCCTAAAAATAAAATGCTAAATAAAAAACATCAAACTAAAATATAAAAAAAGTTAATATTTTTGTGTGTAAACCAAGATACTTTTTTTTTACTTTAGCTTAAGCCTTGTCTATGAATCTTTTGCAACATTAGAAATGTCTTTGTCTCTATTGATGAATTAAATGCAGAATAAATGCTGGATAAAAGTATGCATTTCTTTAAAAGAAAAGAAACTCTTATGAACCTAAACCTTCGAACAGTAGTGTAAATACATTTATATTTTCACTCAAATATGTTTTTGACCACACAGTGAAGCAAAATCGACAAAATCCCCTTCAAATAAAGCACAAAATCTCCGTATTTTGAGGCAGCTGTGAATAAAGGCTTTGTATGTGTTATTATGGAAATCCTCACTGCCCACACACAGTATGGAAAAAACATAACTCTGTGTGCAACCCAAAGTGTTATCAGTAAAGGTCAAAGCCAATTTCAGCATGTAACTCAATATTACACATGACCAATTCTGCATCAATAACCAACTAATGAAATCCCATTAATAAAACGCACATCCTTGATTATCTCACAATCAGCGTTCCCAGCATCATGATTTTTTTTTTCTCTAAAAAATGGCAATCATCAAACTCTGCGTTATGAAGTAACATTTAGGCGAGGTAAGTTTCCAAATGTGAAATGGAGCTCATTAAAATTCATACCTGTCGTGAATCAAAATGGAAATGAAAAGGCAAGGCTGGGCTCGGTGACAAAGATGTGCTGGAAAAGAGTCGTCTTTTCACAGGGAGAGTAAACATATCAGGACAGAGTGTTTCAAGAATAATGGCTGATCATTTAAAAGCCAAACATGTATTACGGCATGTGTGCTTGTCAAAGACAGAGATATGAAATGCTGATTCGCAGATAAAGACGATACCCAACAGGTCACATGCAGTTTTATATTAAGGTTGACTAATTGCCCGGCTGTGATTCTGTTAGAATCTGTCATGTCATGCTGGAAGTAAATCACCGCGGCCCCGGGGACGAATCGCAATAGATTTGTGTTTCAGCAGAGCTGAAAATGGCAAAACGCTGTGCATCAAATTCATTATGTTCAGAAAGAAATTATTAGTGGGGCTTGTGAAACCTAGTATTAACCCTGTAAAGCCTGACATCTGGAAAAATAGTCAGATCAAAATCCTTAAAAACATTTATTGAACCTTTGGACAAAATCTAAAAAAGTTGGCAAGTCTTTTTTGTTTCAGGCTTTTATTGCTCATATGTGACCCTGACCACAAAACCAGTCATACATCATCTGAAAGCTGAATAAATAAGCTTTCCATTGATTTATGGTTTTTAGGATAGGGCAATATTTGACAATATTTTTGAAAATCTGGAATCTGAGGGTGCAAAAAAAATCAAAATATTGAGAAAATCCCCATTAAAGTTGTCCAAATGAAGTCTTTAGCAATGCATTTTACTACTAATAATACATTTTTGATATATTTAAAGCAGGAAATTGACAAAATATCTTCATGGAACATGATCTTAATATCCTAATGATTTTTGGCATAAAAGAAAAATCGATCATTTTGACCCATACAATTCCCACAAATACACCCGTGAGACGCATGACTGGTTTCCTGCTCCAGGGTCACATATAGTATGATATAGTGAGAATATGATGGGAAAAATTATTTATTAATTATTTGGTGAATCAAAGTCAGATGAACTTCTGATACTTGCAATGTAAATCAATGAGATCTTTAACAGTATAGCAGATGCTGACATAAAATGCATATAAATATAAGTCGTCGCTCTATATCTGCCAATAATATGTCTCAGTAAGATGATATTTGAATGCTTAGTTTTATGATGCAATGCAATACAATGATGACTGAGACATGAACAAATAAACCCTCCTCAAAAGCCTGATGATCATATTTGAGACACACATTTGAACATGATTTTTCTGAAAAACGATGCATAGATAGTTGCTTCATTCCAGTAAGTGTTGATCTTGAAATATTACTGACTGACTAAAAATCAGTGCCGATTTCACAGCAAAAAGACACTGAAGGTGGGCGTTTGAACAAAAGGCTTTTAACAATCAATCAGACGACAGGAGGCATGTAGTGGATTGTGTGCAAAGGCATTTCAGCAAAGTTTGGATCATGCTGATCATTTAGAGTCCTTCGAAATCGGCAGTCACAGCAGGCTTTATAGGGTTAATCTTCATCCTGCAGCAGACTTGTACGGTTCCTCAAATTGTGTGCTGTTATTTTACTAAGTATTCAAACGCATCATTTTCACCCGAGCTGTACCTAGAGACCAGAAGATCACAGGAGACTGTTTTTACTGAGTCAGTCACTGACAAAACACAGTCTCAACCACACAGCAACCTCTCCTCTCATGGCACTTACTGTTGCAATGCTCCGGCAAACACCCACAACACATCAGCAAGTTTTGCACTCACAAACATCGCTCTCATTTTTCTTCAAAGTGTCAAAACCTGACTTTTACTACCAAGGTTTATGAATGCCAGCAGAGGCCTGACGGTTGACTATAGGGTCATTCCATATCAAATCAACCAAATTTCAGATTTTTGATTTTGTTCATATTTTTTCTGAGGAAGGACAAACATAAATAGTGATTAAAGCCAAAATATTACACGTAATGAATGTTTATTGACTGAGTAATCCGCTGTTTTGTAGAGGGGGTCAAAATGACTATTTTCACCTGAGATTTGGAGCCAAATTAGAGGGGTGTAAAAATGACTTTAGAAAGATGGCAGCATCATAATTCTAATTTTACACAGAGATTGGTAGCTCTATTAGTGAAATCAGTTGACTTTAGCAATCATTGTTGCATTATATGCCAACGGTGACAGTTCAAAAATGGGGAAAAAGCAGTTTTTTGTCTCAAGTGTGCATGCCTGTAACTCAAGAAGTGTTCAAGATCTCTTAATATCCTTTTAGATTCCACTTCTTAACTAACTTTTCTTTTGGTATCCTCATTTTAAAGTCCCCATATGGTTCGATCCCAGAGATATGGAGATCTTAAAGCGGCTCCATGAGTAAATTGGTCAATTGTAAAAAAAAAAATATAAAAAAAAAATTAAAAACCAAATGTGGGTCAATTTGCACACACCTGGTACTTTTTTTCTTTTCAAGAGGAATATCTGAATTTAAAAAAAATTTTGAAAGTAGAAATCAACACAATTGCATAGAATATATGTCTGAGTGATATTCTTTTTCCAAAGTTTAAAGGGCCTTTAAAAGGAAGATACCAAAAGAAAAGTTTAAGGACCAGAATCTAAAAGGATATTAAGAGATCTTTAATACCTTTGGGCCCGGTTTCAGAGACAGGGCTTAGATTAAGCCAGGATTAGGCCTTGGTTTAAGTAGGAGATTTAAGTAGCTTTTATAAATGTGCCTTAGAAAATAAATATCACTGGTTTGCATCTTGAGACAAATCAATGGCACTGAGATATTTTATGATCTGTCAGTACAAGTTTCTTTCAGTTAAAACAGCTCAAAAACTGCATTTTAGTCTGGGACTAGTTTAAGGCTTGTCTGGAGATACAGGCATGCAAAATTGGGGCAAAAAACACTCATTTTTGAACCGTCACCTTTTTTCATATAATGCAACAAAGATTGCTAAAGTCAATAGATACTACTAATAGAGCTATCAATCTCTGTGTAAAATACAATAATGATGCTGCCATCTTTCTAAAGGGCTACACGATCAATCAAAATTGAACCGCAATCAGGATTTGACTAGTGCGATTATGAAAGTGTAAAGTGCTGCGATTTTAATAAAATAAATATATGCCCAGCGTTAGTAAAGTGTGATCAGTAGTAAACGCTGCTCCGTCTGAAAGCACTGCGAGTTTGAGTCGCTTATAACGTGCATTTAAAAAAACAACACGCGTCAAACATCTTCACAAACTTGTGAAGCGTTCATAAACCTTTGAGCTGATGTGGCTTCCTATCACAGAATGAGGCAGACAATGTAACATCGACAGCGTTTCCACAGATTCACGTTTCTGTGGTTATTCATTTATAGTATTCTATACAGTGATAAAGTCTATGTCGATTAGCATTGCATTATAAATATACTTTATTCGCATGTGTACATAACCAAAAGTATATTTTGTTACAGAAAAAAATGTGATTGTCTTTTATTTTGAAATTTTTCTATTGAAACGGTTGACTTCTGGTCTTAGGCTACGCGCTTTTGTTTTCACATCCTGGCTAGCGCAGTTTATAGCATGTAGCTTATCCCAAATACAGCAAAAACTTCGACACAGAGCCGTGGTAAACGTTGAATTCATTCTTACAGCCCCTCTGAAGAGGCCAAAAGGTATGTTAAACAAGTTGAGATATATTGATAGCATTTTGTCTGTTAATATGTTCATTTTGCACAAATGTAAGACAGCACAATGTGAACAATGTAAACTGATCAGTTACATGTTTTGTATACATTTCAGCTCTTACGTTGGTGATATGTTGAATGGATTAATAAAGGATTAAACATCATAAAACCATCAGTAAAAGTCTCATCCTTGCCCGGGGGCATGTAACATTATGAAAATACCAGAGAAGGATTGAAGAACTCAAATACACCATATATAGTCGCAGTCGTGTGTTTATTGTCTTAATGTTTAAAGCGTTTCTATCTTCTTTTTATTCAGCTACAGCGCTAGCTTCACATTAGGGATTTCCTGCAAACGTCATTATATTACTTTTCTCTGAGGCATATGTGGCGTTTCTGCTCGAGGGCGCCCTCTGGCTTCAGTATGAATTCAACTTTAGGGTAAAAAATAAGAAAAATAATACGCGTCAAACATCTTCACAAACTAGTAATGTGAAGCGTTCATAAACCTGTCCAACAAAATACAACGTTTAATAACACGTTTTAACTCACTTCATATCGTCAGTCGAGTGTTAGTGAGCTGATATGGCTTCTTATCACAAAAAGACACTGAAGGTGGGCGTTTGAACAAAAGGCTTTTAACAATCAATCAGACGACAGGAGGCATGTAGTGGATTGTGTGCAAAGGCATTTCAGCAAAGTTTGGATCATGCTGATCATTTAGAGTCCTTCGAAATCGGCAGTCACAGCAGGCTTTATAGGGTTAATCTTCATCCTGCAGCAGACTTGTACGGTTCCTCAAATTGTGTGCTGTTATTTTACTAAGTATTCAAACGCATCATTTTCACCCGAGCTGTACCTAGAGACCAGAAGATCACAGGAGACTGTTTTTACTGAGTCAGTCACTGACAAAACACAGTCTCAACCACACAGCAACCTCTTCATGGCACTTACTGTTGCAATGCTCCGGCAAACACCCACAACACATCAGCAAGTTTTGCACTCACAAACATCGCTCTCATTTTTCTTCAAAGTGTCAAAACCTGACTTTTACTACCAAGGTTTATGAATGCCAGCAGAGGCCTGACGGTTGACTATAGGGTCATTCCATATCAAATCAACCAAATTTCAGATTTTTGATTTTGTTCATATTTTTTCTGAGGAAGGACAAACATAAATAGTGATTAAAGCCAAAATATTACACGTAATGAATGTTTATTGACTGAGTAATCCGCTGTTTTGTAGAGGGGGTCAAAATGACTATTTTCACCTGAGATTTGGAGCCAAATTAGAGGGGTGTAAAAATGACTTTAGAAAGATGGCAGCATCATAATTCTAATTTTACACAGAGATTGGTAGCTCTATTAGTGAAATCAGTTGACTTTAGCAATCATTGTTGCATTATATGCCAACGGTGACAGTTCAAAAATGGGGAAAAAGCAGTTTTTTGTCTCAAGTGTGCATGCCTGTAACTCAAGAAGTGTTCAAGATCTCTTAATATCCTTTTAGATTCCACTTCTTAACTAACTTTTCTTTTGGTATCCTCATTTTAAAGTCCCCATATGGTTCGATCCCAGAGATATGGAGATCTTAAAGCGGCTCCATGAGTAAATTGGTCAATTGTAAAAAAAAAAATATAAAAAAAAAATTAAAAACCAAATGTGGGTCAATTTGCACACACCTGGTACTTTTTTTCTTTTCAAGAGGAATATCTGAATTTAAAAAAAATTTTGAAAGTAGAAATCAACACAATTGCATAGAATATATGTCTGAGTGATATTCTTTTTCCAAAGTTTAAAGGGCCTTTAAAAGGAAGATACCAAAAGAAAAGTTTAAGGACCAGAATCTAAAAGGATATTAAGAGATCTTTAATACCTTTGGGCCCGGTTTCAGAGACAGGGCTTAGATTAAGCCAGGATTAGGCCTTGGTTTAAGTAGGAGATTTAAGTAGCTTTTATAAATGTGCCTTAGAAAATAAATATCACTGGTTTGCATCTTGAGACAAATCAATGGCACTGAGATATTTTATGATCTGTCAGTACAAGTTTCTTTCAGTTAAAACAGCTCAAAAACTGCATTTTAGTCTGGGACTAGTTTAAGGCTTGTCTGGAGATACAGGCATGCAAAATTGGGGCAAAAAACACTCATTTTTGAACCGTCACCTTTTTTCATATAATGCAACAAAGATTGCTAAAGTCAATAGATACTACTAATAGAGCTATCAATCTCTGTGTAAAATACAATAATGATGCTGCCATCTTTCTAAAGGGCTACACGATCAATCAAAATTGAACCGCAATCAGGATTTGACTAGTGCGATTATGAAAGTGTAAAGTGCTGCGATTTTAATAAAATAAATATATGCCCAGCGTTAGTAAAGTGTGATCAGTAGTAAACGCTGCTCCGTCTGAAAGCACTGCGAGTTTGAGTCGCTTATAACGTGCATTTAAAAAAACAACACGCGTCAAACATCTTCACAAACTTGTGAAGCGTTCATAAACCTTTGAGCTGATGTGGCTTCCTATCACAGAATGAGGCAGACAATGTAACATCGACAGCGTTTCCACAGATTCACGTTTCTGTGGTTATTCATTTATAGTATTCTATACAGTGATAAAGTCTATGTCGATTAGCATTGCATTATAAATATACTTTATTCGCATGTGTACATAACCAAAAGTATATTTTGTTACAGAAAAAAATGTGATTGTCTTTTATTTTGAAATTTTTCTATTGAAACGGTTGACTTCTGGTCTTAGGCTACGCGCTTTTGTTTTCACATCCTGGCTAGCGCAGTTTATAGCATGTAGCTTATCCCAAATACAGCAAAAACTTCGACACAGAGCCGTGGTAAACGTTGAATTCATTCTTACAGCCCCTCTGAAGAGGCCAAAAGGTATGTTAAACAAGTTGAGATATATTGATAGCATTTTGTCTGTTAATATGTTCATTTTGCACAAATGTAAGACAGCACAATGTGAACAATGTAAACTGATCAGTTACATGTTTTGTATACATTTCAGCTCTTACGTTGGTGATATGTTGAATGGATTAATAAAGGATTAAACATCATAAAACCATCAGTAAAAGTCTCATCCTTGCCCGGGGGCATGTAACATTATGAAAATACCAGAGAAGGATTGAAGAACTCAAATACACCATATATAGTCGCAGTCGTGTGTTTATTGTCTTAATGTTTAAAGCGTTTCTATCTTCTTTTTATTCAGCTACAGCGCTAGCTTCACATTAGGGATTTCCTGCAAACGTCATTATATTACTTTTCTCTGAGGCATATGTGGCGTTTCTGCTCGAGGGCGCCCTCTGGCTTCAGTATGAATTCAACTTTAGGGTAAAAAATAAGAAAAATAATACGCGTCAAACATCTTCACAAACTAGTAATGTGAAGCGTTCATAAACCTGTCCAACAAAATACAACGTTTAATAACACGTTTTAACTCACTTCATATCGTCAGTCGAGTGTTAGTGAGCTGATATGGCTTCTTATCACAAAAAGACACTGAAGGTGGGCGTTTGAACAAAAGGCTTTTAACAATCAATCAGACGACAGGAGGCATGTAGTGGATTGTGTGCAAAGGCATTTCAGCAAAGTTTGGATCATGCTGATCATTTAGAGTCCTTCGAAATCGGCAGTCACAGCAGGCTTTATAGGGTTAATCTTCATCCTGCAGCAGACTTGTACGGTTCCTCAAATTGTGTGCTGTTATTTTACTAAGTATTCAAACGCATCATTTTCACCCGAGCTGTACCTAGAGACCAGAAGATCACAGGAGACTGTTTTTACTGAGTCAGTCACTGACAAAACACAGTCTCAACCACACAGCAACCTCTCCTCTCATGGCACTTACTGTTGCAATGCTCCGGCAAACACCCACAACACATCAGCAAGTTTTGCACTCACAAACATCGCTCTCATTTTTCTTCAAAGTGTCAAAACCTGACTTTAACTACCAAGGTTTATGAATGCCAGCAGAGGCCTGACGGTTGACTATAGGGTCATTCCATATCAAATCAACCAAATTTCAGATTTTTGATTTTGTTCATATTTTTTCTGAGGAAGGACAAACATAAATAGTGATTAAAGCCAAAATATTATACGTAATGAATGTTTATTGACTGAGTAATCCGCTGTTTTGTAGAGGGGGTTAAAATGACTATTATAATGACTATCTTATCACAGAAAGAGGCAGACAGTATTCTATACAGTGATAAAGTCAGTGATGTCAATCAGCACTGGATACTTTATTATTATGAAAATACCCGAGAAGGCTTGAACTCAAATACACCATATGTAGTCGCAGTCGTGTTTATTGCCTTCATGTTTAATGCGTTTCTATATTCTTTTTATTCAGCTACAGCGCTAGCTCCACATTAGGGATTTCCTGCAAACCTCATTATATGACTTCTCTCCGAGGCGTTTGTGGCGTTTCTGCTCGAGGGCGACCTCTGGCTTCAGTATGAATGAAACATGAGTGTGTTTAGCGCTCAGTAATGCACACTCCATTCTATTATGGGTAAAAATACGTAGGTATAATAAATGTATATGACAATCCATATGTTTTTCTCCAGAGTACAGGAGTTTTTTCCCCACTGTGGATGCATAAGAGGCTCATATTTCATATTAAAGACATGGACTCGTTCTTGATTTTGCATATCTCCTGACAAGACATTTATTTCACAGATTAAAGGCACAGATTTGTATAATAATAATAATAATAATAATAATAATAATAATAATAATAATAATATTTTATAATAAATCTTTAGACCTTTCCAATGATTTTTGAGTCAGGCTGCCTGCATGTTAACATGTAACCCTGCAGTTTTTTTTTGTAAAATAAGCTTTCTGTGAAATATAAATATTATTAAATATTATTATACTGTTACATTTATTCTTAAATATTAAATTTTTATTTTTTAATAATGAAAATGTAATTAAAAATTATTTATATATAAATATTTTGTTATATATATATATATATATATATATATATATATATATATATATATATATATATATATATGTGTGTGTGTGTGTGTGTGTGTGTGTGTGTGTGTGTGTGTGTGTGTGTGTGTGTGTGTGTGTATATACATATATTATACATATATACACACACACACACACACACTTTTCATTTGCAAAAAAAACTAACAAAAAATTGCAAATCGCATTTTTGACAAGCATAACCGCAATTAGATATTTTCCCCAAATCGTGCAGCCCTACTGCCATCTTTCTAAAGTCATTTTTAAATCTCAGGTGAAAATGGTCATTTTGACCCCTTCTACAAAAGAATGTATTACTTAGTCAATATACAGTACATTAATTACATTTAATATTTTGGCTTTCTTCTCTATTTATGCATTTCTTTCACCAGAAAATGTATCAAAATCAAAACCTTTAGCCAGGACCTCTGGTTGAATTGATGTGGAATGACCCTATAAACCAACCCCACCGCTAAACCTGTTCGAAACACAGCTGCAACTTCAGCTATCAGATTACAAAACCTTGAAGAACATGAATAAAAGATTTGTGACTTTTAAGGCTATAACATTCATGTGCCAATCACAGCCTCCGTAGGGCGCGCAAGCAAAATCTCCAAATCCCAAAGACAAGCACGCAAACTTTCCAGCAGTGTTTCCAGAGACACGTGTGTGAGTTGGATCTGATTCAAAACTCACAAATATAAATAAGAGCCAGATTAATGGACTGACATGCCCATCTGCACAAGTACACATGTAAGAGACATCATTTGTTCTGGTGGTGGTTACATAGCGGTTATTCAAGTTAATCTGAAATTTACATCTGCTACATGACAAATTACCCAATGTAAATCATCTTCCTTAATTATGGCATATTTTCAATACAATTATGATGCTTCCAGTTGCAAAGTCTGCAGTTTTTCCATGCATTTTGACATGGTTTGATGGTTTGAAATA